>VXBB01014389.1:1163-30961 GCA_013399915.1 Illadopsis cleaveri
AGAAAGGGACCTGGGGGTACTGGTGACAGCAGCTGGACAGGAGCCAGCAGTGTGCCCTTGTGGCCAAGAAGGCCAAAGGCGTCCTGGCCAGGATCAGGAATAATGTGGCCAGCAGGAGCAGAGAGGTCATTCTTCCCTTGTACTCAGCATTGGTTAGGCCTCACTTTGAGTGCTGTGTCCAGTTCTGGGTCCCTCAATTTAGGAACGACATTGAAATGCTTGAATTCATGCGGAGAAGGGCAACAAGTCTGGTGAAGGGCCTGGAATACAGGTCCTGTGATAAGTGGCTGAGGGAGCTGGGGTTGTTTAGCCTGGAAAAAAGGAGGCTCAGGGGGAACCTTATCATTTAGTACAACTCCATTAAAAGAGGCTGTAGCCAGGCGGGGTTGGTCTCTTCTCCCAGGCGACCAGTGGCAAGATGAGAAGACAGCTTCAAGCTGCTCCAGGGAAAGTTTAGGCTAGATATTAGAAAAGTGCTTTGGCATTGGACTGGGCTACCAGGGGGATGGTTGAGTTGCTGTCCCTGGAGGTGTTTAAAAAAAGACTTGATAAGGCACTCAGTGCCATGATTTAGCTGATAATGTTAGGTCACAGGTTGGACTCAATCATGTCAAAGGTCTTTTCCAGCCTAGTTTATTCTGTGATTCTGTTATTTGGGGTCTGGAGCACCTCTCTTACAAGGGGAGAGAGAGGGAATGTGGAAGCCAGCCCTGTCTAGAGAAGACAAGACACAACTGAGAGGGGGGATCTCTTCAATACATAAAAATATCTCCGAGGTGAGTGCCCAGACAATGGTGCCAGACTCTTCTCAGTGGAGCCCAGCAACAGGACAAGAACTAATGGTCATAAACCAAAACACAGGTTAAACCTCCACATGAAGAAGAGTGGCACAGGCTGCCCAGGTATGTTGTGGAGTCTCCCTCCCTGGAAACATTAAAATCCCACCTGGATGAGTTCCTGTGTCACCTGCTCAATGTGACCCTGCCTTGGGACAGGGGTTGGCCTAGATGATTTCCAGAGGTCACTTCCAACTCAAGCTATTTTGTGTTTCTGTGACACAGTACTAGATAGCTGATTTGACCTCATGATACATAGGGAGTCCTGAGTGCAAGCTTCCAGGGAAGCTACAGAATTCTAGCAAGGTGCTTTTCCTTATTCCTTAGCCCTAATGAGTACTGACCCTCATTTCTCTAACATGTAAGTTCTTATAAACTTCAATACATAATATTTGTTCAACTATGGACAAGGATAAAAGGAGTGTTTCTTAAGAATCTAAACAGAGCAATAAAACTGAATATTTTAATACAAGTATCTGACGCCATGTATGATATTTTAGAAACAGGCATGTTGCAAACTGACATGAATGTACAGTTTATTATTACATAGTTGTTATCTGTGTGATAACTACATCTTACTTGATTTGTAGCACATACATAAACTGTCCATATTTTTATTTCTGCTTTATGGTGTGGGTCCCTTCATTAAACTTAATTTTACAGGGGTTTTGGCATCATTAGTTTCCAGTTTTCTACATTCCAGTTTCATATTACAAAATGGAGCTAGTGCCAGACTTGAAAAATCTGTGTGTGTTCTTTAAACTACTGTCACTGTGTACCATATCTCATGACAGACTTTCATAGTGTGAGCTGCAGTATTGGCACAGTAGCCAGATCATAATATTGTAATGACACTGTTAAATCTTCTGTCCTACCAAGAACTTTATAGATTGCAGTGTTATTTCCAATTACATGAATTCTTTTTTGTATTATAGCTCAAAAATATATGGAGATGGCAATGCTGTTCCAAGGATTTTGAAGTTCCTTAAATCTATTGACCTCAAAGAACCATTGCAAAAGAAATTCTGTTTTCCTCCTGTCAAAGATAATATCTCTCAAGATATTGACCATATTCTAGAGACACAGAGTGCTCTGGCAGTGGATCTAGGTGGAACCAATCTCCGAGTAGCAATTGTCAGTATGAAGGTAAATATTTTGTTGTGCTTCTAGTTATTCTGCAAACTCCATTGGGCTTTGTGGATATGGGCTTGTGATGCAAAAGAGGTCCAAAACAAAGCACCTATTGACTTTTGTTGAGGGATAAAGAAGATATCTCCCCATTTTTGCTGCCTCTCATACAGTCATGATACAACTTGCTTACTGGTTCTCTCTTCTAAGACTGATGTTGAACTAGCAATGCCCATTTGCTGGTCCAAAGTTGTAGCTGCTTCTTTGTGGTTGACTAAAGACTTTGAAGAATAGAACAACTTTCACTTACATTTCTTCTCCTTAAAAGGTGACTCAGTTCAACCTGCAAATTTTTGTATGTCAAACAAAATGTGGAAGACTCCAATAGAAGACTTTTTGCTTCCCCACTGTCTTACGCTGCCATGTAATGGGCATACAAGACCATTCTGAGCAACAACCAGCATCTAGTAAATCAATTTACTGAACTCTGCAGCATTTCAAAGATGTGAATAAAACTCATGATGAGAAGTCTTTGGTTTTTATTCTCAACAGTATTGGACAATTACTCCTACAGTTACACTCCATATTTGCAGATAACTAGATCAGTTCAATAATAGTTGCCCAGAAGGCAAAATAAGGTGCCTGCAGAAGCATGAAGGGTTATGTAAAGTGACTTGATATAATCCAGAATATTCACATTCATTTAAAAGATGTCTGACAGATCTCCAGGGTCTTAAAGGCAGCTTTTTAAAATGTAATATTTTTGGAAGCAGAATTGACACCACATTTTTTTCTGAGTCAACACAACCTGGAAAAAAAAAATTGTAAAAAATTCTGCCCACTTTACAGAGCTCAGTGACATTTATGAAAATTGAAATGCTAGCAAATCAGAGTGAAAGCAATCAGACTTTCATAATAAAATTACGCAACAGATGTAAGCATTTAACAGCCAGTGGCAGAATATGAGATAGAATTTTATTTTCACAAAAAAAGGAGATTTCAAAAATTCCTTTTAGAAGCTGTTTTGTCTTCTGATAATATTTGTTGCAGCCTCTCTTCGAAAACAAGTTCTCTGATGCACCCTCCAAACCAAAAGTGAAGGAGAAACGAAGCATCCAAAATCCACAAACTCTATTGCTCATGTGATGCTGAGATGGTGGGACCCAATATTCAGAACTATTGTCAGTTTGGAATTTTCCAAGTTCTTCAGCAACAATGACTCAGCCATGTTGCTTATAGGCTGTCTTTGTTACTTCTCTTTGCTTATTTGCATTAATTCAGTGCAGTTCCCTTAGATAGATGTACAGGAGATTTAACAGGGAGAATAACACTGATAGGCAGGATACCTTCAGCAGTCTCCTGGCTTAATCCTGTGATATAAACATTGAATTAAGATCAGTTCCTTAGTACCCATAGATTCCAAGCATGTGTCATGAATACTTTCATTACCACTGCATAACTAGGGTTGGAAATAATATTCATGGCCCCTCCCCATCCTGTCCAAAGTTTTTACAAAGGCATGTCATGGCAGAAAAAGGAGGAATGCCTTCAGCCTGAAAGAGGGTGACTTTAGATTGGATATTAGGAAGAAATTCTTTATTGTGAGGGTGGGGAGGCACTGGAACAAGTTGTCCAGAGGAATTTGGGATGCCACCTCCCTGGAAGTGTTCAAGGCCAGTTTGGATGGAGCTCTGAGCAATCTGGTTTGGTTCAGTGTTCCTTCCTGTGGCAGGAGGTTGGAACTGGGTGATCTTTGGGATCTCTTTGAACCCACTATTCTATGATTTATCACATTTCATGGTACTCCACAGATATTGCAAGTGACTCAGAAGTATAATTGCTTAGAAGATATTTCTGAAAGCATAGTAAATTTTGCCTTGAAATTTATACCATTTCTGTCAGATTTTCCTTTTTTTTTGTGAAATGGCATTGCCTGTGATACCACAGAAACCATTCATGCAGTCAGATTGTAAAGATTTTATTTTTAAAGCAATGTAGTTTTTCTGTTCTTTTTAGCAATTGTTACTCTCTTTTTTTTTTAACACTTCAGTGTTGAGCTTAAGTGCATTGCTCTGTCATTGTTTATGCCTAACAACAGTTGCAGCAGCTCTGGTGATACTTCTCACAGGAGCTATGTGTTCCTTAAAATGCATATTTAATTTCAGATTGGATGTTGATTACAGAAAGAGAATGTAATGCCTAATCTTATGAACTTGTCCCCCAGAGCTGTCAAGAACCTTGCCTACAGGCCCAAGATCTTGAGCATAGCATCTGTATTTTTTTAAAGAGATAAGTTATGGCTCTCTATTTTCAATTTGAACTGTACTTTATATGGAAGAGAAATTTCATCATGACATACATTTCTCTGGGATGTGTTTTGTTGTTTTTAATTTTTAGGGTGAAATAGTTAAGAAGTACACCCAGCTCAACCCTAAAACCTATGAAGACAGACTAGCATTAATTCTAAAGATGTGTATAGAGGCTGCATCAGAGGCAGTAAATGTAAACTGCAGAATTTTGGGAGTAGGTAAGTTAGAAAATACTTTTTACATCTATGTTTTTCAACATGAAATTAAGTCACTACTTGTTAATTTAAAACACCTTTCTAGAATGGATCTCATGAACTTCAAGTTCTTCCATATTCTTAACAAACAAATGTTTTTAAACAGCTGAAAATGAGAAGCTGACTATAAAGACTGATGTTTCTCCAGTTTGTAACAACCATTAAACAATCTGTTAAATTATAGTAAACTGTATCTAAAATGTGTTTATGTAGTTCTCTAGACTTTGAAGCTCTCTGCTGTCTTGGCCTTGTGAATCAGATGCTCAGTGTTCATCAAAACAGCTCTTGAAACAACTGCAGCTGAGTGATGTTTTCTCTGCTGTCTTTAAGCCTTTCTTTAGGGCTAGGATCAACTGTGCAGCAGAATTTTCAGATACACCAAGGCAGACTAAAAAGGCTAGAATGTTAGGATTAAATTTATAGCTAACAGAGACAAAAGCAGCCCCTCTGCTGACTTCTGGTTCACTTGCAGTACAGTTGTGTGTTTAACTCTGCTTATATCAGACATGACTTCTTCAGTTTAATGATGACTAGGAGATTTGGCCTTAGATATTAGTTATTTATGAAGATGTTGATTAATGTGTCCTGGATTTTTGAGGACATAGAATCTTCATTTTAGCTGAGAAATTCTCCTAAAGGAAAGTAGTTTGTTTTAGATGAAAACTTTAGATGAAAACTGTATCACACACTACAAAGAAAATTTAACTTGAACATGTATTTTTTAAAAACAATGTTATGTGCACAAAGCCAATAAGGAGAAATGTTAGCCCTTCAAATCAGATCTTTCTTACAGCTTTAATCTTCAATTCAGCTGCTTGTCTTAGAGCTTTAATGGCTGCTTTCCATGTGACTCAATTATATAAGCTCTGTACAATAAAATGTTGGAACTTTATTAAAGCTAAATAACTCCATAATAGAGACCTACTTTTCAGTGGTCCTGAGAGACTCCATCAACTCTGGAAGCCTCTCCAGCTAGGGAAAACTAGTAGGGTTGGCTAATAGAGCCTATTACTCTTGTAGGTAGTAGAGAGTAGAACTAATTGTTCAGTAGACAAATCTCTGAACAGAGTTTTGGTCTTTCCCAAAAACTGTGTCTTAAGTAAAAATCACTAATGCTAGTAATTGCTTTTAGTCATTCTAAATCTTGAGAGTTATAGCAGACTTCTGTACACTAATAGTGTTCCAGGGTTTGAATAATTTGTTTTTGCTGGTATGTCTTCTTTACATCACTAACAAGAAACACAGCTATTAAGTGATTTGCTGCAATCTTGCCTGAAGTAGGAACATTAACTCTCTGACTAACATGAACCACTACCCATATAGTTATTCTTAAGATACTTGGTGCATTGTGATTAGAGGCATGGCATGCTATGAATTATCTTCTTTACTTTGAGGGTGACTGAGCACTGAAACACACTGCCTGGAGAGGTTGTGGACTCGTCTTCTCTGGAGGTATTCAAAACCCACACGGACAGAATCCTCTGCCACTTGCTTTAGCAGGTGAACCTGCTTTAGCAGAGAGGTTGGACTAGATGATCTCCAGAGGTCCCTTTCAACTTGAACCGTTCCATGATGTTGTGATCTTTACATGTCAAAAGTTGAACTGCCAGTAATACTTCAAAAGTTTTTACTTTCATGCTCTGCTTCAAAGCGTAGTATTAAGGGGAAAAAAATCTTGTCATTAGAAAAAGAAAAATAGATTTTTACTTAAAGTTTGTTACACAGACTTAGTTTTTATTTTTCTATCTTGTGTTTCTGGGACTTAGGTATTTCCACAGGTGGACGGGTAAACCCTCGAGAAGGAATTGTGCTTCACTCTACAAAACTCATTCAGGAGTGGAGCTCTGTGGATCTCAGAACTCCTATATCTGATGCTCTGCCCCTGCCAGTCTGGGTGGACAATGATGGAAACTGTGCTGCTCTAGCAGAGAGGAAATTCGGTCATGGAAAAGGAATAGAAAATTTTGTAACACTGATTACTGGTACAGGTGGGTATGTTATAGTTCAGTGAAACCCAAAGTCGAGCACCACCACTTAGAGGTTCGGCTGTTCTATAAGCATAAGCATTACCACTATGCCTGGAAACCAAAAATTCTTCCACTACACTGTTTGTTTGATTTAGGGTGCTCTTTAATTTATTCAGGCAAATAAAACCACTTCCATAGTTAAAACTTCTTGATGAAAGAAGTTCTTCTTGTACTGCTACACCGGCAAGTAAGGAAAATCTGAACAACTTCAACTGGAATAATTTTGCATTTTTTCAGCTTTATGGCTTAATTCTCTTTCAACTTTAGAAATACAAGTCAGATCAGAATATGTAAGTAGAAGATAAGCAACTGAATATAAAAAGGCATGCTTAAACCTCAAATGCAAATGTGGGGTAACTTTTCTCATTTGTTAAGTATATAGTCCTTTAGATGGTGGCAGTAAGAACTAGCTGATGAAACCCAGTTTGGGAAGGGGCAGCAGTGGCCTGCACATTTACGTGTCCTGGCTCTTTAACACATGGGTTTAACTGTCTAAATACACCATTAGAACTTATCTTGTGAAGTGCAAAATTTTAAGGCCACTTGACTAGTGCTCTGCATAAAGAACATGACTACATGACTCACAAGCTTAAAAGATCTGTCATAGTTCAGTACCATCCATAGGCTTTAAAAGAAATACAAGCATTATATACCATTTTGATCCATATATGAATAGGAGGGAGCTATGAGCTTGTGTTATTAGGTGTGTCAAATAGACAGAAGTTCTTTAACAACTAGTAATTCTTGATTTCTAGTGTAGATGATCACTGATGCAAATTATTTTATCTTGTCTATATCAGAATAAACAAATATGAGTGTCTTGAAGAACTGGGACCTTTAAAAACTGTTGGGGAGCGGGCGGGGTTGTCTTTTTTTTTTTTTTTTTTTTTTTTTTTTAAAGGGGAAGTTTTTTTATNTTTTTTTTGAACAGTGGAAGTCTTAATATCTTTGCAGGAATTGGAGGTGGAATCGTTCATCAACACGAATTGATCCATGGCAGTTCTTTCTGTGCTGCTGAACTTGGGCACATTGTTGTATCCTTAGATGGACCAGAGTGCCTGTGTGGCAGCCAAGGATGTATAGAAGCATATGCCTCAGGAATAGCGTTACAGAGAGAAGCTAAGAAACTGCATGACGGTATCTATTTACTCTGGTTTTGAAAACACAGTTACTAAACTGCAGTATAGGAAGAAATTTTCCAAGAAGGTATTAAGAAAAAATAAATCTGCCTTTAGGTGTACAGGCAGCCTGCATAGTATGGATCTTTTTCAGTGGCAAGGATCATTTGGAACCACTGGTCTCAGAATTCCCAGAAGCACACAGTAGAGCTTGTCTCTTCTTTTTAAGCTTGATGTAAACTAATCTGACAGGCATTCTGTGGCATTTGGTTTCACAGCAATTGTCTTTAAGCAAAAGCTTCTCAGTCTTAAATAAGTTTGAGAATATTTATATTTTATTTATTTTTGGGTCCAACAAGACTAGAGAATTATGACACTCTCACTGTTTGAGTTTGATTTCCTGCTTCTGCAAGTAGTTTCCTGAATAATATGGATATGATTACTTTGGTTAAACTCAGGATTGGACAGATTGTTCAGGATTCAAGTAAAAGAGATTAAAAGATTTTAATTGCCTTTTTTTTTACCCTCTGACTTACCACATTATCATGTTTTGTTCTTGGCTTTCTCTTCCTTCCAGATGATCTGCTTTTAGTAGAAGGAATGTCAGTGAAGGAGGAGGAGATTGTTAGTGCTGCACACCTTATTCAGGCAGCTAAACTCGGGAATACAAAAGCAGAGAGCATTCTCAGAACAGGTGAGAAGGTAGCCCATAGGGGGAAACACTTCCATGATTGTATTATAGGGGATGCAGAAACAGTAGTGCACTGTAACACTACAAACAGCCTGTACATGTTGAGGCCCTCTCAGTATAGAAATTACTAATGGTAATGAGATTTTAAATATAAATGTTGGAGAAAATGTCAGGAGAAGTGTTAAAAGTATCTGTTCTAGTAAAAAAAAAAAAAAATTAAAAGTTCTGGAAAGATCAATTTAAAAAAGAAGTAAAGTCTCAACATTATCATGTTGGAAAATTCTGGGACATTTCATTGTAGGCAAGTGAATGGCTGGTCTGAGGTAGCAAAGGCAATTTATGTTGTGTTACTTTACATGGGGTGTTTTACTAGTTTTAAGCATAGTCCTCCCTCATACACAGTGGTTAACACTAAGGTGGTAGAGTGATGCTTTCCTACTTTCTCTTTGCTTGCAAGCATGCTTAATGCCTTGTTTTGTCTTTTCACATTCATAATGTTGAATAATGCATTATTGTGCATAAAAAATTTGCCTTTTTTACTTGCAAAAGAAAAGTTAATAGCAGACACGTATTACCTGATAACACAAAACTCTGTGGAACAAAACACTTTACTGACTTTACACTGTTATTTGCTGCAAACAGAACTGTTTCAACTACTGATGCCAGAACTGCTCTGAGTATTCTACTCAATTTCTTGTTACTTCATCTTTTCAGCTGGGACTGCACTGGGCCTTGGTGTTGTGAACATTCTACATACCGTGAACCCATCTCTTGTGATCCTTTCTGGAGTTCTAGCCAATCACTATGTTAATGCTGTCAAAGATGTGATAAGTCGACAGGCACTGTCCTCTGTTAAAACAGTGGATGTGGTGGTCTCAAATCTAGCAGATCCTGCTCTTCTTGGAGCTGCTAGCCTGGTATTGGATTATACTACACGTAGAATATACTAAAATAATTACAGGAGAATTAGAGAGTTGGACTACTCAAATTCCTAATGGGTGGAGGGAATACTTTGCCCCAGATTTTTCTTTGATGAAAGCAGCTAATGAATCAGAGTAGTGTTCCGAGTAGTTAGTGACTACTTAGCATTTCCTAATTGAGGTATTATCTTTTTGTATTTTTCCTAAATTTCAGCTGACTTCATTGGAAGTAATGTGCAATTCTGTTTTTTTAAACACCTCTGTTGGTAAGCCTATACATTACTTTTGAGTGTGGCTGAATTATTTATGAGCATCTCTTGCTGTATGGGGATAATGTGTATGGTGTGTAAAATTATTATAACTCTTGGGGATCCATATCTCATTTCTCACCTATGTGAAATGAGTTTACCAGCTTTTCAGTTTCCAGGATTCCATCCACAAAGTAAATACAATGTAATCACCAGTAGCAGGTAGTAATTTCAGTGGGTGGAAACTAGGGCCTCTACAATAAAAAAAGGCTACACCTAGAAATTCCTTTTCTTGAAGGACTTGGTAGAGGCAACCAAGTTTATTTATTACATCATCTGTAAAGGGAAGAGTCCCATCTTAGAAGCTTTGCATATGAAGGAAAAAAACTACAGTTTAGTGAGCTTACAGCCTGCAGAGGAGTCAAGACAAACTGATAAGTATAGCAGTGAGCATCTCTGTATTCTGGCTATGGCCAATAGTAAATGGTTTGAATTTTTATCTTGGGGGATTTCTCAAGAGACTAATCTACTTAATCTACTGTTTTCAGGGAGGGGGGCTGCTTAGTCTTTGGTAGCCAGTTAGCTGAAATTCAGCCACATGGCACAGTTGATCATAAAGAATCTACCTTTCACTGCAGAGTGACAGGGAGCATCCCTCAGCCATTCGGGTGGCTGCAGGTGCACTGTTCTTTTCTTGCTTTCACCATCAGCTTTCAGGATGGAAAGTCAAATCTGACCCTTATCCTTGCCTTCAGAGCATTCAGAGGCCTAGGAGAAAAGTATGTCAAATGCCAGTGAAGGCCTGCCTAAGTTAGCTGTGGTTTGTATTTCTTTGTATTTCTTCTCTCGTGATATATAGTGCTGTCTTTATCCAGCTGCTTTTTAGCATACTTTCAATATGCTGGAGAAATTGAAAAACCAACCCATCTATCAGCTAATCCAGAAAGATAGCTCTGGAGGAACAGTCACAAGACCATCCTGTCCTGAATTTAATGACCTATTTCAACATCTAACTCAACCACTGATATTCTCAGAAGTCCAGTAATGTGTTAGTTAGTACAAGGGCTATTTCCACACTTGAACAACTTCCCCAATCAAAATGAAACAATCTTCTGAACATTGTATAGCATTGTACTCTGCTATACAATGAATTTGGACTGAGTAGCTCCTAGTACACTTGCTAATTCTGGGATATAATCTATACAGATTGTCTTTACTTCACACTCTGCTCCACAAGGAATGCTTACTGGTAACTCACATCTTCAGAGCAGATTTCAGGAACACCATCAGATCTCCCTCCTGATGTCTCCAGAAACAATCATGAGATATATATATATCTATATCTATAGATAGATATAGATATACTATCTATAGCATAGTTTTCTCAAACTTGGCAAATAACTGGTTTTTAACTGCTAAGTTGTACTAGGCTTTATGTAACCAAGGAGTTTTAGTTCCTCTTCCTACACATCTTGGTTTACTTGATGATTCCCAACCTTCAGTACCAGAGCATTAGATCCATGAGCAGGTCAGGAAGAAACTGGCATTTCTCTGCAGTGACAATAGCTCAGATAACGAGTCTTGAGGTTGTAAAAGCGAGGAGGCCTGTCATTTGATCTTTCCATCCTCTACCATCACAAAGAATGCCTGGCTGGAATGCCTGGCTAAAAGTGGGACCAGACTTTTGCTTTCCAGACCCTCTGACGCTCTGTATTTCTGGTATCTCAGAGTCAAAATGATTTTTCCCTAGCAGCTGAAGGAAAGGTGCAGGCACAAAAAACACATGACAGACTAAAACACGGTTGAAAACTTTTGAACCTTTAACATCTAGTCACGTTAAGAAAACAGTTCTTCAAATGCTTTTGAAAATGCTTTTTTCCTGTCAATTTTGCCAAGAACTTGCTGCATATGTACAAGTGGTTTATAAAATCAGAAAGAATAAAAAATCATATTTAATAGCATAATAGTGTTTTGTTTGTCTCTCCTTCTTTCCCTGTTCAGAAGCATCCTTTGAACTTCAGGTACTTTATTGTGGACCAGAGATTTTATGGACATTAACCCTCAGTTGTGTCCAGTCCCAGAAGGACCAAATATCATATATTCACAGAATATCTGCAGTAATGTGCTTACTTGGTGCTGGCCCAGTGTCCTTTAGAGTAGCCCATACCATGAAGATCATAGATTCCAGGAAGGGCTAACCAACCTTTATATCCAATGCTGGGAAAAACGTAGAAATAAAATGCCTTTCCCAAGCAGTTATCAGCATTTCAGAGCCTAAAGCAGCAGGGCATTCTCATTGCCTGCCCTGGCAGCACCTGCTCGTATCGCCTGTTGTGTCTTAGTTGGTTTTGCAGTGTCCACGGTCAGTGAATGTGGTATCCTAACTGCAGAAGCCTTTGCAGGAATGCTGCCCTCCAGCCCTCCCAGCAGGACTACGTATGACATCAACAGCTTGGGCAGGACAAGTCCCCTCACAAACTTGGATGTTTATAACCGGCATTACATAAGCAAGCAGCAGCAGCGGAGTGCCAAAAGGTTGGAAAGTGAACTAAAACTGGAGTTCTTAGTTCTGTAACTTTAAATTCAAGCAACCAATATTAGAACAAGTTCCTATACCGCATTGCTTCCTGCAGCTGGTGGAAAAAGACTGCTTTGTCCACAACAGTTCTGCATTACCATAAAAACCCAAAGAGCCAGGACTTGAGATCATGAGGAGACAGCTGAGTTTTGATAGCTATCTTTTTATAGATCATTACTGATGCTTTGCAAACCACATAGCTAATCCACACAGAATCAAGGTTTAGAATTTCTTTTTGGTATCCTGGACTATCAAGTCTAGTTATTCAGTATTTTGAATTTTTGATCTGCCACCCAGACACTTGGAATAGCAAATGCAATAGTTTTCTGGTGGTCTTGAAGCACTGTCCTTCCTCCATTTAATTGTAACAAAATTGTCAAAAACTTGCACCTGTTACCAGCGGAGGCAATGGTAATTTTGTATTACAAAAACACAGCACACAGTAAGGTGCAGACAGAATTTATACTTGGATTCAGTGAAATCTGATCACTGTGTCCCCTTCAAATTCCATGGAGACATCATAGGCATTAGTAATTATAAAACACCTGGGCTGTACACCCCTTGGCCCATTCCAGATAATTATGTTTGGATTAGAACTAGTGCCCCAGTACAAGGTTCTGCAGAGGAACATGCCTGCATGACAAGTACTGCTGGAGGAATCCTTTCGGCAAAGGTTATAGAGACCTATGTTGTCCATTCTGAAACACAAGCCAGTAATGTGTATGTTTCTCTCTTAACTAGTTGCTCAGAATAAAACATCAGCAAGAAACAGATAAGCCACACATGATCTTTATGGCTTCTTAAAACGTAACCATGTTCCACAGGCTAAGAGGATGAATGCACAGTGCTGTTGTTTTCAGGCTCCCTGCTTTCCAATGAACCCATGACCTCTCCATCCCCCTTCTTCTCTACAAATGCTCATTGTAATTTCAGACTGCCTGGCTGCTGGTTGCCACCTGATCAGAAGCTAAACAAAGCAAGTTCTATACCAGGATGTATTCAGCAAGAGCCCACAGCTTCTCTCTCAGTACTGCATGAGATCTTCACGCACATGCAGCTGGGATTATGTTTGAAGGATAGGATGCGTCCAGGTTTTTTTCCACATTCCACTGACTAATGCTATGGAGATAAGCAGCAACAGTGGGAAGTTAAAGCCAGTAAACAGGATTGGGCACGCACAGCAGGCCAGAGGTAGCACAACACTGTCACATGAAGTTACAAAACAAAGTGACAGATGCTGACCTCTTAACAAAACAAGTCAATGTTTAGAAACACAGACAAGAGAAATTACTTGCCCTAAAAAGCCTGAGAATTCTTTTTCTCTGTCACAAGGTCTACGTATCTAAAATAACTCTCAGACACAGAAAATGTCGTGATTCCAGGAGTGCTGCGTTTGGTTCTGAGCTCCCCCATACACAAGAAACATAAGCACAATAGAGTTCAACAAAGAGCCACAAAGATTATAAAGCAATTTCAGCATATCTCCTGTGAGGAAGGGCTGAGAGCTGGAACTGTTCAACCTGGAAACAAGAAGGCTTAGGGGAATCCTACCAATGTATAGAAATACCTGAAGCGAAAGTGCAAAGAAGATGGAAGCCAGGCTCTCTTCATTTGTGCCATGACAGGAGACACTGGTCACAGATTGAAACACAGGAGGCTCCATCTGAGCATCAGAAAACACTTCTTTACTGTACAAGTATCCAAGCACTGGCAGAGGTTGCCTAGAAGGTAGTGAAATTTCACTTCTTGAAGATCTTCAGAAGCTGTCTGGATATGGTCATGGGCAACAGGCTCAGTGTGGTTTGGCTAGAGCAGAGGAGTTGAACCACAGGACCTCTAGAGGTCCCTTCCAACCACACCCAGTCTATGATTTTGTGACAACACTGATAAAAGAGACAGTGAGCTAGCATACTTGAATGTAAAATTAAGGCAGAAGGGTTAATCTGCAAAATCTCTGCACCAGAGTTAGTGAAGGTAATCAGAACCCACAGAGCTGCATTTTTAGTGTTCCGGCAGGATAAAATATGTAAAAAATCTGCAAACACATTCTTATATTCTACAAACCCAGCATATAAAATACTGCTTTAACTTCTGTAACATTGCTTTGGCCTTGAATTCAAGTCTTTGTTCATTTTCTTGGATTGCAGCTCTAAGCCACATCCATAGCCAAATAAAATATTCTGTAAAATAGGAAAATGCGGTGATCAATAAATACCGTAATTCAGTGTTCAGGAATCCCTCTAATTTATCTTTCAAATTCTCCTAAATTCATATTCACACTTTAGAGACTGTGTATTTAATGCAGTGGACTTTTCTTTATTAAATTATCAGCTCATTTTGAATGCCTTTTTTTTTCACAGCTTTTGAGTGTGCAGCAAAAAGGAAATTTTTAGTCAAGGCAAATGCATAACTAGTCAAGGCTAGCAATGAGTATCAGTGTTCTATGGACTTGCTCTGTGCTTCAGTCCTGTTGGACTCACCTGCCATACCCTTGTGCAGTTCAGAAGATATCTTCTTGCCTTAATCTTCCATGAAATCAAGCTTTCAGACCTGAAACCTATCATTTTCATCACCATCCATCAGCAGTGTGTGAATACACTTGGAAACATGAGTAGCTCCAGTCACTACAGACAACAGTAAGGTACAGCTTAACTATGGCAGCCCAACTGGAAGCCATTTATTCACTACCTTACCCACCAAAGGGACACAGCTGCTAGTAAGACAGCTGCTATGCAGTAACATCCTGAGCCTTGGTACGTGGTAGTCTGCATCTGCAACCTTTTTAAACTGCCTGGACTAACCTTCCAGCTTGTAGATAAAAGGTGTTAAAACAATTACACTACACAGTAGTTAAGATACTGAGTCTTTGATAAACATGGTGAAATAATGTGGGAGATTGAACAGACTAGTTTTAGAAAATAGACAGCTAAAGTAAAGTTTAACACAGCAAGGCTATGATACAGCTCCTGTGACTGCTGGGTGAGCCAAGGAAGCAGAACAGGTATTTTCTAGATCAGTTTGTTTCAGATTCAACCACCTTGGCAGACAGAGCTCCAACCTAGAGATGAGCAGCAAGTCTTCCCTTTCTTGCTCTCCAACTCTCCAGTTCACCACCCTACTGGTGAAGTGTCTGCAAAGGTCAATGAGGACAAGGACACAGTTCGAAAACTGCCAATCTGCCAACTGCCTCTGCACCACAGATCTTTGCGTATGAAGATAGCATTGAAAACCTAGCAGAACAGAATAAGCAGTAGAATATCAAAGGTCTTAACTGCTCAGTGCCCTCTCCTATAAGTTGAACCTGAGATTCGCAGCCAGAGCGACAGCAGAAAACTACAGAACTACTCACCTGCAGAAGGCAGTGTCCTCAGACCCACTGGAAGCAAGATAAGCCCCTTAACAAGCCTGCTCTTTTAGTTTTCTTGAGCTGCTGCCTAGTGTGATAAGGGAGAAGTTTTTAAACTAAAGCTTTCAAAAGCTTTTAAGAAAGCTTAATGAAACAAGCAGGACAGCCTTGCAGAGACCAGAAGCACTGCGGGCTGGACATTCACGAGCAAAGTGAAATCACTAGGAATCAAGAGAAATGTTTACTCAGACTTAATTCAAACACCTTCCGTCAAAAGCAATCAGGAGACCTCCTCAATTCATCCAAAGTCAACACATTTTGCTGTTTAACAGATCTTTAATATCAGTAATGTGGGAAGTGACACCTCAGTGCACAACAGCACAGAGACTACAGTTTTGGAGGTTCTCCCATTTCAGACACAGAAAGGAAACATCAGGAAGAACATGCAATCAAACAATAATCAGCTCTAGATACATCATGATGTGGTCCAAAAAAACACATTGAAACAATTAATCAAATTACTGCAAACATAGCTTCTCTGAGTAAGGTTAGGATATTGCATTTGTAGTGTTTCCATCGAGCTTTGCTTCAGCGAACCAGCGGAGCCTGCTTGAGCGAGATGAGGACGGAACGCATGCGGGACACATCTTTCGCCTGCTTACTAGACTTGGGATTAAAGTCACAGAGCTGAGCCACACGTTCCCATTCAGTGCCCGGAAAAACTTCTTCTGCATCATTCACAAAGGCTTCTTCAGCTGCCCTAAAAGCAATGCAATGCACCATGTGTTAATGCCCAGCAAGTAAGGCACTCCTTCCCTCTTACAGGATGCAGTTTCTTTCAGCATGTTTCAAAAGATATGTGACCTGACAGCTGCTTGTGGACATTATGGCCACGTAAGCTCCCACTGCCCCAGTCCTGGAGATGAAAGTAGATTGCAATAGTATGCTATGCACAAGCAGTGCAGAGGATTGCAGAGGATTGTGTAAAATGTTGGAATACAGGTGTTCGGTTTTAAAAATAGTAACTGAGTCTTTGCTGAAGGAGTCGCCACACAGGCTTCCAGAAAGTAAGGTACTTCTATGTAGGCATTTTATTTATGGAGAAATGCCCAGGTCTTAACTAATTAAGCCTCTGCCACTTGATGGCTTATACTGGACATTTGCCAACTGGAAATTTACAACTGCCTGCAGGCATGTCTTAAACAAATTCCATTTGAGGATTTAAATCAGCCCCAAGGCCTACAGGCCATCATCAAACTATTTGCTGATTATTCCCAATGCTGTAGTGAAGCAGCATGAATCATAAGGAATTTAAGTCATGAATCCCATGCTTGTGAGTGCAATAGACTAAAGCACATCTTGGCAGAGGAGATGACTTGTTTGAGGTCACCTCACAGAACAAACATATTTCCCCTGCTCTCATCCTAAGGAGACTCTAAGGAGGCTTTGTACATTATGTACTGGATAGTGCAAGTGGCTTCCCAGCTCTATTATTTTGGCTTTTCTATGCTGCCATTAGCATTGCTTCAATGCAGGGATAACACTCCAGCATCTAGTTTACATGAACTGTGGGGCCCTGGTAGCTGCCTGAGTGCAGAAGCAGTAAGCATCAAGAGATCAAACCAAATCCATCTACTCCAACAAGCAGTACAGAGAAAGCAGTGAAAATGACTCTCCCATGAGGGTTCAGCACTATTCACAGGGATGATAAGGTTACAGACACCACTGAAGACAAGGATCACTACAACACTGCTACTTTATGTGACATGACACTTTTAAGGGGCAGCGAAGATTTTTTTACTTAACTGTTCTAGGCTGTAGCAAGGATGATTTATGTTTGTGCTTAAAGGTGAAGAGAAGAAAAGAAACAAGGAGAGAAAGTTTAAGTCAGCTATAGGAAATGAGAATGAGTTTAATGCAGATGATTAGCTGTCTGAACATGCACTAGTAGCTTAGCCTACATTCAGGAAACAGGCAGCCAGTTTTATTATGCAGCACTTACACTGCACGTTTGCATTGGACATATGAAAATAAGGGTTTTATTGAAAAAAAATCTAACAAAACCAACTCCAAGGGATTTCAGAAAAGTTAAACACCACCTGTAAATCCACCATTTCACAAGTCTTGGTTTACATCCACCTACAGTTAGCTGTGAATTTCACACCAAACCTTCAATATTAACGCACTCAAAGCCACAACACGGCTCACCAGTACACCTTCTAAAGGTGTCACCTTAGAATCTGTGACATGTCCATCTTTCAATTCAAGTCTACAAATTAAGGGAAGAAATTAAAATACATGAACAAGCCAATGAACATTGCAATCTTTCTATCCCTCAGAAACTAGCATACTCACTGGGGCTTGAAAGTCTGAGCTCTGTTTTCACTGACCTATTAGGCTGGCAGAACACTGACACTGCTTCTAAATGTCTTCGCAGCAGTTTACACTGATTTCCCAATACCACCTTCTTGTACTTTCCATTTGTTCTCTAACAGCCTCCTATTTCTATATGCACGCATATTTTCTACCCTGACTTATGTCAGGCAATTCATTTCTAGCTTCCTTGGCTTGTGAACCTTTATGTGCAAAATTTGCTTGAATATTTTTCTGATATGTAGGCAAAGCAGGTGGTCACTGCCTATTACAGAGTTAAACATTGCTTCTCTGTGGAAGGACTAAATACAGCACCCATGTGAAACTGCAGGCACTAACCCACACCCCCAGCAAAGCATCTTGCTAAGCAACGTTCACTGGCCTGGAAACAACTGTAAACCCTTAGGTCTAAAGACTACTGAAGTCATTACCAAAATTCCAGTGGTAGTACACTATGTGACTTAATCTGAAAGTGATAGGCTTTGTGCATTGCATACAGGAGAACTGCACTTAATACTGAAGACCAGAAGTGGTCCAAAAAGTAAATATTCAGAAGGCACCTGCAGACATTCAGCACTATTTCTGATCCTGCTTATTATCATGTTGACTAGCAAACAGGATTAGTAGTTAGGCAACATACACATAACCAATCACGTCTGCGAAGGGTTGTTTGTAGAAAGCTTCATCTGCCACCCTAGGTAGCAAGTAGTCCAACAGGCAGGCAAGCAGGTAGGAGAAAAGAGATAAGGATGAGAAGTACAGAACACAGCTGAAGGCAGTTTTAACAAGCACATTAACCTTGCATCACCTAGACTTACTGTAACAGGAAAGCAGTTACCACATGGAATGTAGCAATTAAACCATTCGTCAGAGGGGCAACACAAATTCCGCTACATCCTAGAAGTCTGGACCAGCTAGTTGAGGACTAAGGTTCCAGTGTTAGCATTAGACTACTCCCAGAGGATAGAAACTACCATCAGGCAAGCCATCTCACCAGGGTGATGAGAATGCCAAACACTTCTGTGCAACACCTGTTTAATGAGCCCTGCTCCAGACTCCATATCCTGCACTCAAACACTGGCTATAATAAAGCTATGAGGGTATCATGAGCTCTGGCCACCAGCTAGAACAGTACTAATCCTGTTTCGCTTTCTTGGCCCAACCAAAAGTTAGTGAATTCCTCAGTGAATGGAAGTGGCAAATTCGTCATTCTAAAGGCAGTGTAGGCCTCCTTTCTTCCTTTAGAAAGAACAGTAGTCTACCTAGGACTTTACTTAATAAAGGCAAACCTGATGGCCATTTTGATAAGAAAAGTGATGTCTCAGAAAAACAAACGAACACAAAACCAGCAACAAGATGAACAAAACAGCAGTTCATCTTGAACCCTGTGAGTTCCCAAAATATAATGCAGTCCTGATGATTACCTGAACAGAATGAAGTAGAGATTTAGAGGCATTAAGTGAGTTCTCATTAGGTGAGTATCACGTTTACCTTCATGAAGCTCAAAGTCAAAATTCCACAGGGAACTTCTAAGAAAGTGTAAGAACTCAAGACATACTTTCTGCCACAGGACCAATAATTAGACAATTCAAACCACTGCAGACACAGTCAGCATTTAGTTTCTCACTAGTAGAACTGAGTCATGTTATTTCTGAACTGCTTCAAAAAGAGCAGCAAAAGGTATTAAGACATTTAATGAAATGGCCTGTAGCAAAGATTAACTAGAATGCCACTTTCATATGTTCTAAAGTAAGCAAGTAAGAAAGTCTGTCTCAGGGTAGGTAACTGCAGACACTGAAGCCTGTGCAGCTGGGAGCATGACAATAGGGTAAAATAGAGTAAAATATTTTCTGGCCATGTTTGAGCTTCATGTCCTAAGGAATCTTTAGTAATACTTGATCATCATCTTAATGCTTCCTGGACATTTTAATCTACATTATTTAAGAAAATTTAAAAATACAGGTAGTAGGAGCATTTACTTTAATGATCTGAAGGACTATTGCCTTAGGACATACAAGAAGTATTCTAACCTCCCTCCCCAATTATTTTCATAACTAGAACCATAACTCTTCTGATGGCTGGAGAAACTTTACCTGTTACTGGCTTTTGTTTTTTCGAGTTTTTCATCTTGCCTTGCATACCACTCTTCCAACTCTTTTATTGCCTTCTCTTTCCATTCTGCTTCCTGCTTTCGTGAGTTTGCATCTGAAGATTTAAGAACTGGTTTATCAGTCATGTTTGTATCCAAATGCATCTTGCAAACATTTCAACTGATGGTTCAGGATGCACTCTAGTGCAGGCAGTTGCTTCATCAACTCAGATAAGGGTTAGGAGATTTC
This sequence comes from Illadopsis cleaveri, assembly GCA_013399915.1. Taxonomy (NCBI): domain Eukaryota; kingdom Metazoa; phylum Chordata; class Aves; order Passeriformes; family Timaliidae; genus Illadopsis; species Illadopsis cleaveri. Next base: position 21,331 of record VXBB01014389.1, read on the forward strand.
TTGATTTAGGCTATGAGAACTCTGTATACTATGAATATTCAAAGGATTAGGTAAGGAGAATTCCTGTGCTGTATAACTGGGATAGTTCACTTCACTTCAGGATAGGCATTTTGCAGAGTAGTTCAGATTCAGTAAATCTGTTGGTCTGCAAATTGCTCAAACCAGAAACAGTCACCTTGCTATGCCAGTGCTGGAACAAAGCTTAGTAAAGCCTCTAGGCTTATACAAAGGAACCTGGCACTCTACTTACTTTTTACACACAGCCTGCAGTTCAGGACAACCTCATCCACTATAACTAGCCCGAAAGAGAAGTAAAAGGGTCAGCTCTACCCAGAATTACATTTTACAGAAGGTTTTGTCCTAACAATTTCAAGCAAAGGCTTCTCCACCATGTAAGTGGGAAGCACACCTGTTTGTAGTCTCTTAGACACTGTACATGGGTAGGTACCACTGCATTTGATTGCTGTATTTAGTTTAGTTAATAATCCATTACTTTCTTAATTTAGTTATTAGAGTAAGATCCATATGACAACAGATGGCCTCAGCAATTACAAAATGAGTAATCTTTATCCTTTGAAAAAAAAATACTAATGCCTGCAGTATTTATTCTCATCTTTTTAACTTACAAAAGCTGTTCATTTTCCGTCAGCTCATCTATGAGTAAAGGTTCAGAGAGCCACTTGCTTGCTGACTCCCATGCCAGTATTAAGTCTGCTTACTAGACAGCTTGCTCCTTGAACTCAGGAAGCATGTTAAGACTCCAAACAGGCAGTGTCATGGTTCAAAATTCCACTGCTTAAGAATCATAGAATGCCTTGAGTTGGAAGAGGCCTTAAAGATCACCTAGTTCCACCTCCTCTGCCATGGGCAGGGACACATTCCATTAGACCAGACTGCTTAAAGCCCTGTTCAGCTGGGATGGGGTATCCACAGCTTCTCTGGGCAACCTGTGCCAGTGCCTCACCACCCTCACCATAATTTTTTTTTTTCTAATGTCTAATGCAAACCTACCCTCTTTCTGTTCAAAGCCATTACCCCTTGTAAACTACACACCCTTGTAAAATTTCCCTCTCCAGTTCTTCTGTAGATCCCCTTTACATGCTGGAAGGCTGCTCTAAGGTCACCCCAGAGCCTTCTCTTCTTCAGGTGGAACAACCCTAACTCACTCAGCCTGAGGGAAGCTGACATTAAGTTACTCAACAAACACCATGCTTACCAAGTTGCTCCAGGCGCTCCTTTTGCTCCTCTCTCCACTTACGAATACTTTCTGGTTCTGATTGCAGTCGGTCTACTTGGGAGATGGCAGCATAGCAGTCTGTGGGACCACTACTCTCCTTGGAAGAAAGGAACAGTAAAGTCATTTGTGCATAACAAGCAAATATTCCAGATAACTGCCTGCCAGCTATATAAAATTACACTCTATTTGAACTGAGCTAATAACACATTCATTTGACGTTAAAACACATCTCCACCATTAAAAATCTTGCTACAAATTGCAGCAGAATTGAAGGAAATTAACACAGGACCTCCTCCAGAAATCAAGGATTGAAAAAAAAAATTCAAGACAACTGGAAATGCAAGTGCTACAAATACTTGGAGCCAGAGCACTAAGCCTGCAGAATGCAGAAGACAATGCCTAGCACCTCACTCACATACAGTTGTAGGCCAGATATTCTCTGAGCTCATCTCACCTTAAATATTTGCTGTGAAAGTAATTTTCTTTATGGTTTTGTGCACAGGAGTATAAAACACTCTTTGCAGCTTATTTGTCTACTTCAGAAGACATTTGCATATCACATTACGAAATCTGGACTGCTGTATGCAGGTTGTAACACAAGAGGCATTTCAGTATTTAATCATCAGAACAGTGAGAGTACTAGCATCCTTTTTTACCATATAACATCTCAAAGACTTGAAATTAATAGGGCTAACAATAATACACCAGATTTACAAAGCTAATGAATATTGTGGTATTTGCTACAGACGATACTCTAATTTAACAACTCTTATTGCTTTATCCTACCCCTAAAAGAGTTAAGAAATACCACTCCTAAGAGTACCAGGTCAATTGCAGCCAGATTTGGCTGTGCCTTGCCCCTCTCTGGACCTCCTGTAGCCCTCAATGAAGGAATAATGCAAAGAGAAGACACTAGGCTGGTGCAACAAAACCAGGCTTCACATTTCATCCAAAGCAGAATAAACTGGCCAGCTGCAGGGCCAGCTACTTACAGGTAGCTAAAACATAAGTTATGTATAGCCCGTTCAGTCTCTTCTTTCTCATTAAGAGGAAGTTCTGTCAACCAAAGTGACTGGTCTCTCAGAATTCCAAACACAAAATCAAGGTATCTAAAGAGGGCAATCTACCTTCTGTTGTACAAGGAAGCACAAAGGGCCTGTAAAATAGAAGTTGTGCCATCAATCTCACAATAATGCTGAGAATATAAGAATGTCAGCAGCAGTGAAAGCTGTTTGTGTCTCCACAAACTCAGCTTTCACTTAAAACTCTAAGAAGTACATCGCTCATATGTTGCTTCCTTCCCAAGCATTCATTTAATCAGGGCTAGTGAGCCAACTGTGACACCAGGCAATGACCATGCCTTGGCCAAACTGGTGTGAAATTCAGTTACAACAAAGTGATTGCCTTAGCATGCCTCATTCTTCCCTGACACCAACAAAGCAGGTATCTCTTCCTTTTGTGATTACCATGGCTGTCTAACATGCTTTCATACTGCGATTGAGCTTTTTAGCCATCAACTCAATTTCATGCACCTTCATGTCACTAAGAAATACATAATGTTTTCAGTCTGTTCCTTGTAAGACCATCTTGATAAGACAACCAGGATGCATTAATCATCTTTGAAGAGCAAACAAATCTGAAAACTCTGCTTTAAACTACTTAATCAGAGCACACTTTCAGCTTAGCAGCCAGTGCAAGCCGAGGTAAAGTCATATCACAGAGCTTCTCACTCTGCTTTACAGTGCTTATGTACTCTTAGGCCACATTTCAAAATGAACTCCTGTTTTAAGCTGCCTCTAACTTCAGAGGATGGGCATAATTAAGAACACCCATAACTTTATGATATGAGCTACCAGAATAGAAGACTCTCCTCAGATATGAGACTAAATTACTTCAAAGATGAGAAATAGGAAGATTTAGTCTACATTAAGGTAAAGTTCTCAGAGTAGAACAACACATTCTAAGTACAGAATACTTCTGTCTTACCTGATAGACATCCCCGTTAACCACTCCATCAACGGCATCTGTAAAGAGGTGACTTGTTTAGTCATTTGAGAAAATATAGAACAGCCAGATTTACTGATTTCTGTAGCTTGTATGGAAAGCTTTACTAGAGTATGTAATGTGGGAGTTGTGAATGTTACTTGATACCCTGCAGAGACACGTCCTTCTCCCTGCACTTTTCTGGACAGGCATGAAAAAGCAAGTGAGCCATCATTCCGCAGAACCAGAAATACAAGGTCATTTCTTCATCATGAGGTCCTGCTTCTAACAACATAAACAGCAGAGCCGATACTGCTGAGAAGCTGCTACAGACTGTGTTCTAAAGCTACTCCCACTCTGTCCTCCCTCTCTTAGAAGCTGACTACTATACAACTGTTCTGAAGTTAAGAAGGATGACTACCACTTTTTTAGTGTCTGCCTGGAAGATTAACAATCCTGCAGCCAACAACTGGTAATTCTTATCCAAGTGTTGTTACCTCCTAATCAGCTCAAAAGATACAGCTAACATTCCTAGCAAAGTCACCTTTCTGCTATCATCTGTGATGACATGCTTGATAGCTTGCCACTTCAGTTGCAGCATTATCATCTCTGAAGTGACAACAGCAATAGAGCCTCAGGAAAAGGCTCAGGTACAAATCTTTGCCACAGAACCCTAAAATATCATCTTTTTAAAATGCAGCCACAGGGAGCACATGCCAGTTGTGAGGCAAACTTTTAAGTTTCTGAAATTATTTAAATCTCTGGACTATACAAAATACACCAAGATTTTCAAGAACTGCTAAATTTCAGCAGGGCAACTCTCTGGAGCAGTGCCATGTAACATCTGTCTGCGTGCTATACCAAGTAGTCATGTTACTCATCATGCCACTATGGATGAATCTATCACACAAAAGTGTTTCAACCATAAGACACCCCTCAGTGAAAGAAGTGACTGTATCAAACAGTAAGCAGAAAAAGCAAGTTATTTTGCACCACCTTAAATATAGATAGCTGATTGACCTAAAATTAAGCGAGTTATGCTGCTGTATCCTCTTGTTTGTGGCTAGGTATGCACCAGTTTCATAGTACTAGTGAATGGCACACAGGAAGTTCTTCATACTCCTTTATCAGGCAACTAGGCAAGTGTTTCAAGTCTTTATCTCTGAGCCTGAAGAGCAATCATTAACTGTGTTATGTCAAGGACTGTAAATTCATCAGTTCAAGAATGGCAGTTAGGTTAGAGGATACTAGTCCCCAAAAACATAGTTCCTAACTTTTGGACGGGAAGACTCGAATTAAGAAAAAATAGCTTTTCAGTGATGAGAAACTGATACTTTATAACTAGACTCCCATAACTGAGCCACGGTTGCTACTTTGTCAGATTCCTACTGCTCTGCAGGTACAGGAGGCCTTTACAGAGACTAAAGTCACCAGATGAGCGAGAGGGCTCATAAATCTTGAGGATTTTTCCATGAACAGCGATAATATGTTTAAGTTTTCTTGTCACACCAAAAAACATGCATTATGGTCTTCACTACTCAGGTAGTCTGCTCAGGTAAAAGGAACAACATCATTACTTAAGGCTGTGCCTGAGATGAAACACATAGATTTGTCTAAGGGCAATTTTTGCTCTGCACAGAAACAGACACTAACAGACATTGAACTGTGTTTTCAGAGGGCACCCAGGTCCGAAGCATTAGCAATATTAGAACAAATTTCCCATCTGTTTTGAGCTCCCTAGAACTTGCAATTAAGCTGCAAAGTCAGCATGCTGACTGAGCATATCACAAGCACAAGAGGAAATAGAACTGTACAGCATGCTGTCATATGCCAATACAAGTGTGCTAACTGGAACAAGACCAATAGTCAAACATTCCTTCACTTCAGCTCTCCAGTCTTCATGCTTGTATAATTAAGTATGAAGCATAGAAAAACTACCTGTCTGCCAGCCTTCATATCAGTAATCAATGCCAGTTGTGTATTAGATTTTTCTGTTCACAGAAACATGAAATTTCATAAGCTCCCCACAGAAAAAAACTAAATAGTGGTAGTACCATTGTAACATTTTCAACAGCCATGAACAATCAGACCCCCTCTACTGGTCTCAGAGTCCATCCAATTCTATCACAGTACTGTATCTCCTGAAGTTAAAATCCACATATTTAGAACCATCTCAGTTAGTAATGATCCATACTCCTTATTGTTTGCTTTTGAACTTAAGATAAACTCTTATTTTTAAGGGCACTGTTGCAATGAACACGCCCATACATCTACAGCTCTGTGACACATGCTGACAATATGGTAATAATGAACTTTCATACAGCAACACAGATACCTTTTAGAGTCTGGAAGAATCTGGAGAGGATAAGTCATACCAGCTGCCTTGCATTCACAGGAGATACAACACCCAAGCTTGCCAGAAATAGAAAGCTACCATCAATGCCCTCCAATTTTACTACAGCTTACAAAAGAAAAGGCTGGGTAGTTTGAAGACAAATACAAAAACCATTTTGTCACTTTAGTCCTAGAAGTCAATATATGGCCTCAGAGGTTCATCACAATGATGATCAACTATTCTGAAGGCTACTACTAGCATTATTACCACTCAGTACCACTTGGCCTAAGCCTCTCTAAAGTCTTATTCTCAATGCAAAAGAGCACTGTTATCAGAAATGTCAGAGGCAGGGCTTTGCAGCACATTGAAACATTTTTTCTTATACTCTTTTAAAATAGATGTATTTTCTATGTGTTACCTTCAGCATCACTTTTAAACAGTAAGTACTCTACGTATTGCTACTTTCAGTGAGCTAGCAACTCTAGTTAAAGCAACAGAAGAACATAAAGTTTAACATATTCTGACATAAGGTTAAGTAACTTCTCAAGTAACCACTCAAGGCCTAGTTTCCCATCCTTTTCTTTTAGGCACAGTCATGCCTTCCGTTTACCTACCTCTCATCCATAAGATGATAAGAAAGAAGAATCTTTTACAAAACTTTTGTTTACATAGTTATGCAAGAACCTGGAGAAGAAATAATTTTTCTAGTCATAACTCACTCTCATGCCTGTGTGCAAAATAAAGGCAAGCAGCTCAGGAAGAGTGCTTGTTTCTGGTGTTTTAGTTCTAATCTGCTGTCCTATCAAAACCCATTAGTGCCCTCATTTTCAATAAAATCAATAGGCTAGAACTAAAACACATCTGCAATAATACTGCACGATAACAGCTTCTGTAATTTTCACCTCCTGTAAATTCCCACTAGTAGTCTCTTGAAAACAAAAAAAAATAGATTTTTCTGTCCTGACTTCATAATAATGCAGCATCACTAACAGAAACTAGACAGATAGCATCCCTCTATCATTTCAGCTTTCTCAGAGCTGTCTTATGGGGCTCTGAAGCCTCAGATGCTAATTGCTTAGCAAAACCCAGATCAATAGCCGTTCAAACAATTAAGAAAAAAATCAACAGTCACAGACAAGAATTCTTTCTGTCTGTGGTGCTAACTACAGAGACAGGAAGAACCAATTCTTTCCTAAATAATTTTCAAGCAAATTTATACTCAGTTCCTGAAAGACTGTTAAATGAAATACTTAGACAAACCACCAGATGCAATTAATTTTTTTAATTGCTAGAAGCCCATGAATGTCTTTTGACGATAGACAAACATAATTCATTCAAGTACATATAAAACTTACAAAGCATGAAAATGTGAAAGCAATGTTTGAGACTAGTCAGCCTACATTAAACTTGTATATTTGCATGACTGTTAACATATACAACTGCTTGTCTTTGAAATCCCCCATAAGAAGCTACTCGACAAACTGCCAGGAGGATTTTGTACAGGCATACCATATCTAGAAATCACACATTTCCCCTTGAATTCTCTCTCTCTTGCTCAGAGAACATAGTAAGTGAATTGATACAACCTCAAGACATACTATTGTCAGAATCTCACTGCATATACATGGACATTGATTCATGCCTGAAAAAGAAATCTCATAAGACATCACATTACTAAGGCACATATCTAGGCAACAGCATTGTATTACTTGATTTGTACAGTAGTCCCTGCTTTCTGGAGCTGGGATTATGCTTCACCTTCCAAGGGAAATAAGATTAGGTTTTTGCACGCTCAGGCAGCTTGAATGGCATAGCTATTTACATAATGAGTGGCCCTACTGGATCAGGCCTGGATCAGTATTCCAGCCCTGATCATGGCAACATGAAATGATGCTGTGTGAGACACATGACAACTAACAGAATTCCCCATACTGACACTTTCAACTCATGAAGCTCACTTCTGCCCATATATTTGTCTAATTATTTACCAAGAGGCTGAAATTGAAAGACTGTTGATGAGACACTATGATTCTTAAAAGCGTATTTCAAGAAACTGATGACTGCTTGTCACCATATCTGATGTTAAGATCTTCAAACTTCAGTTGAGGGCTGCCCAAGTTATTACTTTCGGCCCAGTATTTAGAAAGAACTTATCCACCAGACCTGTAAATAAGGAGTTCAAAAAAGGTTACGGTTAAAAAAAGTAAATCCACAAATCCTTGGTCACGATGCTTAAGGATTTACATAAGAACTTGCATTGTTTCAAGAAGAAATTTGCATTCACCTATTCAAATACAGAAGAGTTTAATGAGCTAATATGGCAGAGACTACAATTGTTTGATATTTGTTAAGGTACTGATCAGATAATAAGAAATGTCTAACACAAATGGCAACAGAAGCCATTAAATATCTAACCAATGATAAAGAAACACTTTGCAATAGTCATCACTACACGTACCTAGAGAACATACTCCTCCAGTTGTTCTAGTATATCATGAGAAAGGTCAATGATAGATTTTTTTCCCAACTAAATTAGTTTTCAAACAGCGACTTTAATGTTTCAGAGTCTGTTTGGAACATAAGGCCCATGAAAGGCATGATGTTTGTCTAAGGCTTCTGAAAGTAAGAAAGGAAGTGTCCATTGTGTCTGTTTCTGCACTATACATAGAATACGGAAGTCAAATTATGTATGATACCAAAACAGGATGGTGTTCTGATAACAATTATTCTCAAGTTCTGGAGCAAGATAGTCCCCAGCAGACACCATTTTTTCCAGGAGTATGTAATCCATATGTTTTGGACCTTGTGAGTGAGCTGACATTAAGGGCAGTGCTACCACTAAATAAGCACTGCAAGGTCTCCATTACACAGTTTATCTAGATAAACATTATTCACAGAGATACTACAAACCTGCCCCCTCATACATAAGACATGTCAGTAATTTCTGATATCAGGTTGCAAAATGAAGACTTAATTCTAAAAATGTTCTGACAATGAACTGGGGAGCAGTTTCAACTTAGTCTGAAGGAGAGTGGCATCCTACTGCAGTGACAAAGGGATGTCACATGAGAGTAAGTATGTCCCTGTGGTCCTGGTGATAAGTAGAAGCAAAGTCTTCTGAGAGTGTTGCAACATCAACCCCTTTCCACTCAGGCTGCAGTTAAAGCCTTTCATAAGGAGAAGTGTTTATTTTGGGCTGCTTTAGCTACCATCAGACTAACTGGAAACACACTAACCTATACTTCTCAACACACAGTTCCTGCCCTTCTCCAAACGCAGGTTCTGCAGTGTCGGCTTGGTGCATTCAGTACAAAGGTTACCAAGGAACAAAGGCTAAAGGTTTAGTAAAATTAAACATTAGCTTAACTGCTCTTATGCTTTAATACTAAGATCACCCCTGCTGAAGACAGAAATTCAAGTGGCGGATTTATCCAGCTTTCAGCAGCCTTCCTTTAGGCAGGCTCCTGGATTAGACGAGATCAGCACCGTTCGCATTAGGATACGGGCACACCTTAGGCATCTTCAGGGAATACACACTATAACCGGGTGAGCAGGGAGACAGCTCACCTTGCGGCACACTGCANCAGTGCCCGGAGGAGCCGGGCGCCAGCGGCGAGGTCCCATCCGTCGGGCTCCGCTCCATCGGGCTCCGCTCCATCGGGATGCGGCGGGGCCGGGATCCCCTCTGCCAGCCTGCCAAAGTACAGGCGGTCCGCTGGGACAAGCACGCGTCCGTCGGCAACTTGGAGACAAATTCGAACCCGCAGAATACGCCCAGAACAGCGGTTCTGTGAAACATCTTTCGTGATTTTGGGTTTCTGTCTGACACAGGGAAGCTTAAGTCACAGGAACACAGCAAGTGTCACATTGATAAGGACCACAGTGGGTCATCTGGTTCACCGTGCCTACTTAAGCAGGGTCATCCCAGAGCATTTGGCACAGGATTGTGTCTATATGGTTCTTGAGTATCTCCAGTGAGGGAGACTTCACACCCTTTCTGGACAATCTGTTCCAATGCTCAGTCACCCACACAGTAAAATTCTTTCTCATATTCAAGTGGAATTTACTGTCCATCA
>VXBB01014389.1:31021-43559 GCA_013399915.1 Illadopsis cleaveri
GAGGGTCCCGCCGGCACCGCCCCGAGGCACAAGGGGAGCCGGGACCCTTCACCCCCCCAGCCCCAACCCGCCGCCCCCGCAGGGCGTACCCACGCCGAGGCCCTCGGGACCCTGCAGCGCCTCGGGCACCTCGCCGTTCTCCAGGATGCCGAAGCCCTCGTCGTTCTCGATGCCCGCGATCTCGTTCTCCTGCTGCGCCAGGAAAGCGGCAGCNCTTAAGTCACAGGAACACAGCAAGTGTCACATTGATAAGGACCACAGTGGGTCATCTGGTTCACCGTGCCTACTTAAGCAGGGTCATCCCAGAGCATTTGGCACAGGATTGTGTCTATATGGTTCTTGAGTATCTCCAGTGAGGGAGACTTCACACCCTTTCTGGACAATCTGTTCCAATGCTCAGTCACCCACACAGTAAAATTCTTTCTCATATTCAAGTGGAATTTACTGTCCATCAGTTTTTGCTAGTTGTCTCATGTCCTAGTGGTTGGCACCACCAAGAAGAGCCTGTCTCCTGCCCTTAACACCTTTCGATATTTATACATATTAATGAGGTCAAACCAGTGTAAATTCAGGAAGCACGTGTTCCATTGACTGTGTGTTGGCAAAATGTTCGTTGGAAGGGCAGTGATTCCTGATATAATTTTTTGACAGTTACTTTGATCAGTTCCTGTATCTGGCTTATAACACAGGTAGAATCATACAATTGTAGAATGATAAGGGATTAGAATGGACTAAAAGATCATCTAGCTCCAATCCCTGCTGCCTTGGGCAGGGAAACCTTCCACTAGAGCAGATTGTTCCAGGCCTTAATCCAACCTGGCCTTCAACACTGCCAGGGTTGGGACATCCACAGCCTGCCTTGGGCAACCTGTTCCAGTGTCTCCCCACCAGAAGACTAAAGAATTTCCTCCTAATATCTAACCTAAATTTCCCCCCTCTCAGTTTGTACCCATTACCCCTTGCCCTGTCACTACAGTTCCTGACATTGACTCCCTCTCCAGTTCCCCTGTAGTACCCTTCAGTTACTGGGAGGTTGCACAACCTTCTCTTCTCCAGGATGAACAGACCATACTTCCTCAGTCTGTCTTTGTAGGGGAGGTGCTCTAGTCCTCTTACCAACATTGTGGTGTCCTCTGGACTTACACAAACAGTTCCATGTCTTTCTTATGCTGAGGGCACTGGAACTGTGTGCAGTACTCCAAGTGGGGTCTCATGTGAGCATACAGGGGGGCAATCACCTCCTTTGACCTGCTGGCCACGCATGTAGTTTATTGGCACAGCAGAGAAAGGAGGGGAAAATATTGTAAGAATATGACTTACATACATAAATATGTACATAAGAAAAGAGAAAAATATGCTGGCAGCCCTCAAGCTGGTACAGGTGCTGCAAGAAGTACTTGTTTAATCTCGCTTACCTATTGCCTATAAGTCAATGTGTACATTTCATGAGATATTATAGGTAATGCTATCCAGGCTTATGTTATAGTTCCAAACAAGGATTCAGACATACTTCAGAAGGCGGCCAAATTCAGAGAAAAAATTAACTCCTGAAACACAGTTCTTTCCCACGTGAATTTAATGGGTGAGATAAACCACATGCTGAGTTACATTTCCCCCCCACCCCCGTCAGTATCATTTACTAGAGAAAAAAAGCACAAGTAAACTCCTGTGCTATGACAGAGAGCTCCCTTCACCTCATTTAGTGAAATAAAACATGTGCCTAGTTTCTCCTATGAATACTCAGAATCTGGTGTGGCAGGAGGCTAGACTTTGCTGAATTTTGTCTCTCATAGAAACACAGCAAGGTTATTTATTTTAAATAAATAGGTTATTTATTTAAAATAATCTCCAGCTGCCATGGGAAAGCTAAAGAATTAAAAACAACAGCAGTAAGCAGGCCCAGAACTAACAACAGGAGATGATAAAAATGAAATGCCATCATGGATTGTATGCCATGCTCTCACAGAAACTTGCTGACTTTGTTCCACAAGTTCTTCTAAAAACATACTCCCATGTTCATTTTCATCAGTCTTCTTTACTTATATATAAATACAAGTAATATTGCACTGCTTTCCTTTAACTATAACTAGTGAATGATCACTAGATGACTGTCTAGCTATTTCCTCTTTTGCTTTACCACTGCCTCTTAGCCCTCTGGGGGATTTCTGATGGCACAAACACAAGTAGGACATTGTGATTTAAAATGAAAAGCAAATCCGGTTACTTGCTCGTCTAAAAATTGCAGAATAGGGATTAAGGAATATGAAATATAAGCAGAATTGCAATTTTTCAAATGGCCCCAGAAAATTATTTTCTGTGTTCCATCAGAATGATTAACTGAATGTAATTGCTTTAGAGGCAAAGGAAAATACAGTGAGCCATTAGATCTGTTTTGATGATTAATTCAAAAATTTTTATGTTATCTATAATTCAGATGCACTATGAAATGTTCTGGCACTGACAAAGCTATTATTACTTTCCTGCTTTCTTACCCAGTAAAAGAATGCAAGATGCCTGCTTTTCTAAAGGCAGGTGTTACTCCTTAGAGAGTAGTACAAAACATAAAAGTAGCATACACTTTGTTATTCATCTGATGCCTTGAGAAGGCTGATCAGAAACAGAGACTGGACAGAACTAAAGAATAAAGTAGATATTTATTGAAAGGCTTTTAGGACACACCTTGGACAGGACAAGTGCCTGACCAGGGCTACACTCAAGGTGGACTTAAAATGGTCACAAAATGGACGACCAGTCACGACGTCTTACACTTTGTTAAGTTTTGGTCTATTTGCATATTGGGGTTTAATTGTCCAATTACAGCTCCAGGTTGTGAAGTCCCATCCTTCTTGTTTTCCTTCTTCAGTCCACTGTTGTTTATGCTTTTGGGCCTGAAAGTTGTACTCGTCTTCAGCAGGAAAAGGATTTGTTTTATCTACCTACCCTGTGAAGAGAGCTTACTAGCACTTAATGAGGCACAAAACTACACTCCTAGGTAACACAGAATCTGAAAAACATGAAAGCTAAAACTTATGGCATCACATCTATAGTGGTTTGTTGATGTGTCACACTGGGGAGAAGAGTTTATTACAGAAATATTAGATGAATAAAGCCTCATTGAAATATGAAAAGGCAAACAGACTACAAAGGAGTGTCAGAATTGTTCTGTTTCTCTCCATTCTTTGAAAGATGATGACATTTCATTCCAGTTTCTATATGTGTTGAGATTTGGTTCAGAAGTAGTTTAAAAATATGTTTTTGAGCATTTATTAAAATACGGGTTTGCAGCTCTGCACTTCCAACGTTAAGAAAGTCGCTCCAACAGGGTAGTGGAATTTCTCTGACTCTTTCACAATGTTTTTGATTTAAGAAATTAAATAATTAGTAGAACAGATATTTCTAGAGAAAAAAAACTGAAATGCAAGTTCTTACAACACTCTGTAAGTATGCAAATGAGAAAGGCATTGCACAGCTTACATCTGGACATGAATCAGTTCTCAGGAAATCTCTCTAACTAGAAGTTCCCTGCACAAGAACCCGCAGTTGGTGGCATGTCGAAAGTGAGAGCACATGATGACTAGGACTTGCTCCAGTTCCATTGAAATCACTTACGAGATTCCCTCAAACTGCTGATGGCTATGACTTTCAAGCTATAGACTGAGATTCGAAAAACCTCCCAGCTTTTCACTTATGAGAATCTAGTATTTTATAGCTAGACTCCTGTATCAGAAAGATGGTGTCTGCTTGGGGTCAGATTGCCAGATTCAATTTGCAAGGTACAAGAGCCAAAAAGAACTGGTTTGAGAGGCACATAAAGCTACTAGTATCAGTCTGCTCTACAACAGCCACCCTGCACATCACTTCACATTAATCTGGAAGCTCCCTCAAAGCAGATTTGTAAAGGTCACTGCACATACACTGACTTGGGCACTTAGAGCTACAATTAACAGTTCTATTGAATGGGTTTATGAAGACTAAAGCCCACAAAGAAACCATTAGTACATGTCACTGCCATTCAGCTCAAGCCCATCTGCACTACAGACTCATGCTGTAGCTGTTCACCTTGTTTTGATAGGGCTGGATTTAAAGCCAAGCCAGGGTGTATAACTCATATTGACAGTAGCAGCTTAAGTAAGCCATCTGCCCACTCTGATTACCTGGGAAGACCAAAGAGCAATTCTCCTATTCAATCAAACTGGAGACATATTTATTGCTACAACATGCAAGAGAACCCAGTCTTTAAATATATATAGTTCTCATTCCCAGAAGAAAGGCAGTTTTTCTTGAGAGTGGCTCCTTGGGCTCATCAAGTCATCTGCTAGGCAAGAGGGTTTGTAGTGGCCCACCCTTACTTTACGTGTATATTGACAAACATCTCTTCTGCTACAAGATCTCCAGTACCACAGCAAGACACACTGCTTTCAGTTTATCAAGCTGATTTGCTGCCATAAGAATTTAATTAGATGGAGGAATGAAGAGATGGTGCTGCTAGTGTCCATACTGCTAAACACAAACATCCCAAGAGGTGCAGCTGCTTTCCAAGGATCACCCAGTATCCAGTAAAATAAGGAACATACCTAAAACTAATAAACGTGGTGCTATGCTGCTATTTTGTTGCTCCGACAGCTATATCTAGTCATCACAGCTGTGCATGATATTCAAACAGAATCTGAGTAAGCAGAGAATAGACATTGTTCCCTACCTAAGGGAAGCACAGAGCTGCACAAAGATGAACAGAGTGGAGGGTTAAACTGTCAGAGCAGAACAGCAATAAGTAATATGACAAGAATAATATTAAGAGGCAGATTTGCAAGGACAAGGTCAAGATAGTTGAAATTATATGAATTATAGCGTAAGCAATACCATGAAGGTAAAGTCTTGCCAACATTTTGTATAGATAGAGTGGGCCTCTCTTTAATACAAAAATACTTCATTCCTTTAATAGCCTTTGTTGTCTTGCCCTGGACTCACTTCAGTATGTCTATGTCTTTCTTGTTCTGTGGGCCCAAAACTGGATTCAGCATTCCATATGTGCTGAATGCAGAGGAAGGATCACTTTTTTTCACATGCTGGCAGCAGTCTTCCTAGTGCAGCCCAGGATGCCGTTGGCCTTTTTCATCATGAGGGCATATTGCTGGTAGATGATAAGTTTCTTGCTCCCAAAGACTCCAAGGCCCTTCCTTGCCAAGGAAGGGTCTCCAGTCCACAGAATGTACTGATGGCTGGAATTACTCTTTTTCCAGTGTAAGATTTCATGTTTCCCACTGTTGAGTTCTGTGAGATTCTCCTCTGCCAAATTCTCCAGCCTACCAAGGTCTCTCTCAGTGGCAGCACAACCCTCTGATGTAACAGTCACTCCTCCTGGTTTTGTATAATGTGTGAACTTGCTGTAGCAGCACTCTGCTCCACCATCCAGGTCGTTAACAAAGAACCTTAGCAGTACTGGCCCCACTATCATTCCCTAAAGTATAATGCTAGTGAACTTGCTTCCAGCTTGATTTTGTGCCTCATCTCACAACCTCCGGATCTGATTGTTCAGATAATTTTCAGTTCACCTTACTATCCATTTATTTATCCCATACTTTGTCAGCCTATCTGTCTTGGTTTGGGAAGACAGGTATTTGCCAGGGAAAGCCGGAGCCTTCTTTGGAATGGAGAATGTAAACCACGCCCCCCCCCGCCCCCCGCCCTTTCCAATTATAAATTTGCGGTTAGAGGCTTTCAGGCAATGATTCTGAGGATAGAAAAAGCAGTTCTTTACTAGTATGTATAACAAAACAAACAAACAAACAAACAAAACCTTACAGCATTAATAACAAAATGATACCAAGAACCTTGAGGGCTTTGCTNCTATCTTGTTAGAACATTGTGAAAGACAGCATTAAAATCCTATTACAGCGAAGGTAAACAATGTGCCACTGCTCTCCATTCATGCAGCAGGCAAGGCAACTCACTGTAGAAGGTTGTCAAGTTGGTTAAGCATGACTTTCCCTCTGTAAGTGCATGGTGGCTACTTCTGATGATTTTTTGTCCTTTCTGATATTGGAAATGGTATCCAGGATTAGTTGCTCCATCGTCTGCCCGGGGACTCACTTGAAGCTGGTTGCCCTGTTGCTCTGATGGTGTTCTTTTTTGACTTTGTGGAAGATAGGTGTGACATTTGCTCTCTTTCAGTCTTGAGGAACATTCCCAATTGCCATGGCCTGTCAAAGACTACCAAGGGTGGACTCTCAAAGACATCAGTCAGCTTTGTCACTGGTGGAGTATGTAAGGCCTACTTGTTTATGTGCTCCTTAAACTGGTCCTTCTCCACCCAGGGAATGTTTTTTTGCTCCAGACAATTTCTCTGGTTCAGCCTATTCCTCTGGTTGCACAGCCTTGAGATTCTTGAAGGTTAGGATTATTTTATTGCAACAGACCTAATTTACTCATAATCCAAGGTGGAGAGTTTTATTTAGGTGCACAAAAATACAGTGTAGAGATAGGTGTCTTTCTGATAGTTGAAACAATAGTATGGGTCTCTGCATGGATCATTACTTCCTCAGAAACACAAGAAAAACTAGAACTAGGCTTTTGATGCCTTACCATTTGTTTTCTTAAGAGTATCTGCTTTGCTAAAAGGAGTCAGAGGACATGCACAGAAAAAACTCTCATAGCATGTTGCATTTCTATAAAGATGGTGAGGTCAACATTTTGTGGTATTCTAATTGGCATTTTTAGAACATTGAAAGGTAGTTTGACTATATGGAAAACTGGATAGTCAAGAGTTTTTGAAGCTCTTCTGAACCTCTTAGATCTGCCAAGATTTTCTCATTTCTCTCCTAAAACAGAAACAGGTTTGTGATTGAATTCCATGCAGAAGGTGAGGTATTGCACCACTTTACCCTGTCTAAGTGTCCAAGTATTCTACATTCTGAACACATAGAAAGCACACATTCAGCTGCCTTACCACAAAATACATTAACATGACTTTTTTTTGCCTGGGTAGTCAAGGCAGTAATATCTATGTGAATGCTTATTTTTTCTGTCAGAGTTCAGTTTTCTTTCTAATACTTGCAGATGTTAGAGATCTATTTCCTTGCAACATCTAGACTCTGATCTGCTGGAGGAAAGCAACTGGATCCAGATGCAAGATCCTCTTGGGCATTTGTGACTACCATATACAAACCAGCTGGGAATGGGTTTGGCTAGGATCTCAGCCCACAGACTGTAGGGATGAGTGGGTCAATGACGAACGATGTCAGCCAGGCAGACCAGGAGGCTGAGCTGTAGACTGGCACTCCAGCAGCACCGTTGAGGCAAGACTGACAACCCCAAGCAAAGCTGACAAACAAACATTTTGTTTATTCTCACTGTTTTGTGTGTCACGGGTTTCTGCATCACACATTTTTCAACTGTTCCTCTGACAACAGATGTATTATTTCTGTCCTATGGGTCTCCCTTATGCCTTTTATAATAGCATGGAGGCTTCTTAAAGTAATAATTTACATTCACACACACCTCAGAAAAGTGAGAGTATAAGTTCTCTCCCTCTCTGCCCTCAATTTACAGAGTGTACTCTCCTCCCGCCTCTGCTCCTACAGAGTAGAACTGAAGTATAACCAGATTAGAATGGATGGTGCCTACTTATTCCAAATGCCAATTCAGAGATGCCAAAGACCAGATATTTTATATAGGTATTGTGTTAGTTCAGCACATTTCTCATACTGATTTGTTGCTGCAAGAATTCAACAGATCTGTAAACTAAACAATAATGCCTTGAATAAGCCAGCTGTAAGAGTTCAGTTTGGCAATTAGATGTGAAAAGCTTATTTTAGTGATTAGCCCAGTATCATCCAGCAATCTGGTGGCAAAAACAGTGAATCAGAACTGGCTGATTTAGGGACCAGCTTTCTCCTCCCTAGAGCTTTGGTCACGGTTTCTCTGCTGTCGTGTAAAACACAGGATATACAGAGTAGGACAGTCACCTCCACTACATCTGGTACAGTCTGGGGCAAGATTGCTCTTGAGGGGTATATTTTACTGACTGTTCACTAAGTATGCTTGTCCTGGGTTGGCGCTGNGAAAGAGGCAAAAATGATGACTGAAAAATCATAAAATTAGCAACCTCTATAATTTGAGGGTTGTATAGCCCTCAACATGGTCTATGTGTCATGTGTGTTGTTGAATCAATAATTGCAAGCCAGTGTACTCACTCCAGTGATACACACAGGGTTGGAACACAGAAATCTCTGTTCCTTCAGCTCATGAAATAACTGAAGGAGAGAAGACAGTTGTGCAGAGGGAGGGAGAAAATATACTGATGGTAGGCCTCTAGCTAAATTCTAAATTGTTACCAATTTTGAATATGTTCTAATGGATCATAGTCCTTCACTTGTGATTTTTTAGGGGAAAAAGATGATGTTTAACATCATCTGCCTTCTTCTCATGCAGACTCCTTATTTCTAGCCCCATTTGTCTCATATTATTCATAGCACTAAGGAAAGGCTCTTTGAGTTTCCTGATTCAGTCTCCTCAGCTGCTATTTCCAGCAGCATTTCTCATTAAACTAGTATCCTTCAAGTTCCCCTGTCCCCCAACTTTCAGTCCAGTTTCTTATGCTCCTCAGATTTTTGGGCTTCACAGCATTCTCAGCAATCCACTGTCCCAGGATCTGCCAGTACCAATTTGTTCTGTCACTCTTTCCCTAGTTTTCCTTATATCTTTTCCCTTCTGAATCTCTTCCTGCCTCTGTAACCCTTAATCACTGTTTTTCAGTAAGAGTTGTGTCATTCACATCATCCCAGCCACCCCTCCCACATGTTGTATGCAATCTCCATCTCTCACTTCTTCCTGTGGAAGTAGTTTAAACAGCTACTTAAACTCCACAAGATCTGGTGAAAGGACAAGTCATTCCATTACTGTAATTTACTGAACTGTTAGCACATCTAGACTCATTCACAGGCTTGTTCTCAAAGTTGCATTAGGAAGATGGTCAGAGCAAAAGGGAAACATTCTGATCTTCTTAGCTTGTCAGAACTTGTGTGGAAACTAAAATTCAGATGTTGCGCTGAAATAAAGAAAATCTGCAGAAATCAAATTCTTGTTGTCACCACAAGGAGATGTACTGCCTGTCACTGTTGTCTGCATGGCCCAATAAAAAAATGTGTAGGTTTGTTATTAGTGTGAGTGAATTTACTCAGTGCAAACTGAAGTTGGGTACCTTTTGTTATGACCGAGAATTTAAGTGTGGGATAATATCGAGAGACTCTGAAAATATGCGCACAGGCTAAAAACAGAGGCCACGAGACTATAAAAACCTCACTGGCAGTCAGCTTCTGGTTCTTGAGGAATAATCTTAAGGACTAAGAACACTGCTTTAGGCATAACAAGAAGGATGAGGAAGCAATCAAACAACAAGTGCATATAGTTTATGCACTGTTTATGAATAAGACAAATAAATTATGTGGCCATGGGAAGTTAACACCCCTAGAACAGCAGAGTATATCATCCAAGGAAAGGAGACTAGAGAATTAAAATTCACTGACAAACTCAAGCATTTTTGAAATGTATTTGATATTTGAAAGGAACTGCTCCTGGCAAATGGTTTTCATCACTGGATAATCATGGAATTTTCTTCCTAAAAACTAGTCAAAGCTGCAAGCATATCATCTGTTTCAAGGAGCAAGGCTCTTCAAATGTCTTTTATCATGCCAGTCAAGTTTTAGGGCTGTATAGAAGTCTATGTCTGAGTGCATAAACTACATGCATTTCTTGTCTCAAGCTCTGTAATTCCTGAATAAAACATTACTGCTCATGTATTCAGTTTGTCTAGTGTGATAACTATCAGTGTGACAACCATCACACTGACAAGCCCTGAAATGGTCAAGCAATTGCACTAAACAATCATTGTAGGTCCCTTCCAGCTGGAAGTATTTAATTGTATTCTGTGTATGCTTCTCATTATTTTCCATCAATACATCCATTAAATCCTCAGCATGAGTTGGCTCTCCCACTGGAATAAAAGACAAACCTGCAGCAGAACCAGGGTTTTAGACATCACACAAGAACACAGTTTCACAGAGTTGGAATAGTTGTGGCCAGACCTTCATTAGGAAGTGTTAGGGAGTGTAAAACTGCCTGGGTTGGAATAGTTCAGTTTCTGTACTATTATTTGTTTCTTACTTTCATGCTTTACATAAGAAATATATGTGTGTGTGTATATATATGTATGTATGTATGTATGTATGTATGTATGTGTATATATATGTGTGTGTATATATGTCTCACTGCGTATAATCTTACCTTCAATTCTAGTGTTTTAATACAGAATAGTTAAAAGTACAGGGGCTCAGTCTTCTATCATTTTTAGGCTACAATATGCAAAATATTATTCTGTCATTGCAAAATTATTCCAGAAGTTAATTACTTGTGCTCTGGAGGCATTTTTTTCCTGCTTCTTTACCTGATGATTGAACAAGGAACTTGCCCCAGGAAAGAAGGGTGTGTCTGTTCTGTGGAAATGGTGGTAAATGTTTGTGCAGGAAGAACTTAGAGCACCTAAGGAACTACAAGAACAATGGGGCTTTTGTCCTCAAGCCATGTAGTTTAGCTGGAGAAATGTCTCATGGGGTAGGTGGTTTATTAAAGTGTAAACTAAAATTCAGTGAGATGTAGCACATTAGAGGCTTGCTTCAAATACTACAATTAAGAAATGCTGAATGAGCTGCTTTTTCAATCAGCAAACTTTTGGAGTAAATTTCATTATAACTATTCTCAGTGTTTGTATGCATGCAGTATTAAGGTTACATTCACAAATTGTTTTGCATAGCCAATATTGAGTGTCAGGTGTTTTCATAAAGTGTTAGTTAATGTTTAGTATCCTAAAGTTCAACAGTATGGCTTTCAATTCTATGTAGTTCCTGAAATTATACTCTTATAGTCCATATGGGGTTCATCAGTAATACCTGCAGTACAGCTTCAACTTTCTATTTTTTCTCTGGAAAATTTTCATTAAAAACATTAAGGTTGTATTACCCATTGCATAAATGTACCTTTTTTACAGGGACTGTATTTTACTCAGATCTCTTTCTGTAAGTCACCCCTAAAAAAACTGTGCCTGCATTTGTATCCACCTGTGACTGTAGTCAATGTAATTGACCAGTAGAAATGGTATAAATTCTGCTGTCAGGAAACTTTCCCATCTATGAGACAGCCTCAGGCAATGACCTGTTTCTAAAGAACTGGCTGGTTTTATACAGATACAAACATTTTTTATGGTCTGAAATTCTTGGTCACACAAAGAAAAAAATTATATTTATGCAGTGTTCTCACCATAATCTACAGAATTCAATCCTTTGTAAAAGGTAGCATCCTTTTTGAGAACCACTGGCATATTGCAGAGTATCGCTCATTAAGGCCATTTCTGATTTGAAACTGAGGCAATTTCTTAGGCTATCTCTCATGTAGTACTACACAGGTTAGAGTCTGCTGGTTGTGTTCAATCCGTCATTGCAGTCTGCCAGAAGGATGCAGCTCTCCTTGGGGAACAGTCAATACCAGCAAAAAGAATTACTGCACTGTAACTGTGGTACTAACATCGTGTGCCAATGAGGCCTTGAGACTCAACTATGAGCTTCATATCCCTCACCAAAACAAAACAAACCAGACAAAACAAACAAACAACCACCAGACATGTACCACAAAATCGTAACAACTGAAATTATTGATTTTCAGTTCCATTAAAAACCTCACAGGTAGGCCCAGAATGTCACATGTGTATCTGCATGCCAGTCAGAGAAGGGTTTTGGAGTAAAATAATCTCAGAAGTGGCCTTAGCCGTCGCTTCACATTTTACCATTTATTTCATCCAAGCCTCTACAACGCCTGAAAGGAAAATGCAGTGTGGTGGGGGTCGGTCTCTCCCGCCGTGCCTGCAGCGAGAGGCCAAGAGGAAACGACCTTAAGGTTAGACAGGGGAGATTCAGATTAGATACAGGGAAAAAAAAAAAACCTGTCCCTGTCAGGGTGGTCAGGTCTGGGAATAGGCTTCCTCAGGAGGTAGTGGAGTAACCATCCCCGGGGTCTCGGGTGGAGCAGCTGGTGTGTGTTTCGCGGGAAGCTGCTCCCGATGTCCCCACGAGCAGCGCCTCACGACAGACCCAGGACGAGAAGCGCTGAGGGCGCGGTGCCGCGGCGCCCCCTGCCGGCGCCGATCGGGTGCGGCTGGGAGGGGACGGTGCGGGGCCGGGAGAGGCGGGGCCTGTCGGGTGCTGCTGGGAGGAGACGCGGCGGGGTCGGCAGCGGCGGCGCAGTCGCGGACGGGCCGTGCTGTTGCCGCCATCTCACCATGGTTCGCGAGTTCGAGCTGTGCCCCGGGCGGCGTGTCGGCGGCGACCAGCCGTGCTTCATCATCGCCGAGATCGGGCAGAACCACCAGGGTGACCTGGACATCGCCAAGCGCATGATCCGCATGGCCAAGGTGCGCGCGGGGGGTGGCTGGTGAGCGAGAGCGCCGGGTCGCGGCCAAGGGACACACGGGAAGGTTTGTTCCACACACAGA
>VXBB01014389.1:43655-63732 GCA_013399915.1 Illadopsis cleaveri
CTGGAGGCGTTTGAGGAAAGACACCTGGTGCCATGGTCTGTTTGACAAGGTGGTATTCAGTCACCTCAAGGTCTCGATGATCTCAGAGGTCTTTTCCAACTAATTCGTTCTGTGATCTTGTGCATGGCTGCAGACCCGCATCTGGGGCATGAGCTCACAGGTAATTTAGGAAGTATCAGCCAGGTGCTGAACCGTTTCTAATGAACCTCAAGTTTGACTTGGTTGACATTAGGGCTTTATTGCAATAAAGCTTGTGTCATCCAGTAAGACAGTCAGACTGCTTTCACATTCGACCCATTAGATAGAAAATCACTTATCATCACAGCCCAGGACATGGTGTATTCAGTTCTGTGATTGGGGTGTAAGTGGAGGCTGCTCTCATGAACATATGTCTTCACTGTTTGACATCATGTGAATTATTATTCCTGGTGGTGTTCAAGAGGTTTCTGGTGCTAGTGATGTGATCTGGAGGGTAACTGTGGTGATGCTGGGTGGGTAGTTGGACTGGATGATCTTAGAAGTTTCTTCCAGCTTTGATGATTTTATGAATTTCAGATTCATACTCCTTATTCCACAGAATCCTGTGTCCTTCTTTAATGTAAAATAATCCGTGACAGTTAATCTGGGAAAAACACTGCAGAAGTCTACTCTTTGAATAAGCAGCATGCATAGCTAACTAGTTTTGAGGTTTTATATGATTTCTCTCAGCTGCTGCTCTACTAAGTATATCAGGACTTTGAAATAAAAGGGTTCATGTGTGTGTAAGTCCACAGTCACTGTGTTCATCACCATTGCTGTGATGATAATGTGAAAACTCCACAACAGATGAGCACATCAGTTACTCACTCCTTGCATTCAGAGTTAGGATGAGTGCAGTTTCACTTGCACTTCCACTTCCACTCAGTGAGCACCAGCTTGTTTTGCAGGACTGCGGAGCAGACTGTGCTAAGTTCCAGAAGAGTGAACTGGAGTACAAATTCAACAAGAAAGCCTTAGAAAGGCCCTACACCTCTAAACACTCCTGGGGAAAAACCTATGGGGAACACAAGCGCCACTTGGAGTTCAGTCATGACCAGTATAGACAGCTAAAGAAGTATGCAGAGGAGATTGGCATTTTCTTCACCGCTTCTGGCATGGATGAGGTATGTAAGCCATACTGGAATGACAAGGGGAGTCTGGCTGTTGTGTCTGTTGGGTATTATGTGTGATAATTCTTACATATAAAGAATATACGGACAATCAATTTCTGACTGAGAGACCTAGAGTAATTTGCCAGGTGACCTGTCTTTACAATGGTTGGCTGAATATTTTAGAAGACTTGCCACATGTATTGAGATACTTATACACAGTAAGTAATATTAGGGACGAGGCTTCATTTTGACCTTCTTAAACAATTGAGGCTTTGAGATTGTAGGTCAAGATGGCAATCACATTGCTCTCTGGTGTTGTCTAGTGTGTTGGTTTCAAGCATATCAAACTTCCTTCTGTATTTAAACCAGATTCCTTTCTTGATCTAATCTTGATTATTTCCCTCTTTTTTTCCTCTCCTTGCTATTTACTAGACTCCTGCAGTATTTCTAAGCAGCAGAAGTTTTTATGCCCCTATTTCTTCTACTAATCTCATGGACAGGCTCAGCACCTTGCCCTGAATCATTTACTTACTGCTGAATCATTTACTGATTTTTGCCAGGGGGCTTTTGACCAGTCAGTCACCAGCTTTACAGCTCCACAGAACTCCTGCTGCTGTTCCCCTTAAGGCACGTATACTTGTTGCATGTTGTTTGCCTCAGAATTATGGTAGTGACAGTATTAACAAATGGAGCATACAGCTGAAATGTGTAAGCTCTAAAGGTCAGGTAACACTTGAACTTCAGTATAGATGAGATATTACAGATTTATTTTTCTTTGTGGCCTAGAAAGTGCAGAGAACCAAACTGAAAGAGACCCTGTCAGAAGTCAGCTAGACACTCTTGCATATGGCAAACAGAGCAATGTCCCTGACTTTCTGCAAGTAGACATATCCAGGATAGGACAAGGATGTGATTTATTTAATGTTTTAAGGCGATCTGTTCAGTGTGTCACTCTTGCAATCAGAGACAATTCCTGATATATCAGTGTTAATCTTATTTCCTATAATTTTTTCTCCCTCTTCATCTGACAAGGTGTTCATAGACAAATATGTTTTGTGTATATGGCAATAGCTCAGTGCCAAGGATTCATAAATAGATCTATGAAATGAGAGTGTGGTGATGTTTCTTTTATTGCTATCTTCATGTCTAGAAGACCTGCTGAAGAGTATGCACTGCTTTAAGAAAGGAGTAAATGAACCCAGGAGTCTTGGACTTCTGTATCAGGGATCTTAAAGACCCACATGCCTTTGGGGAGAAAAAAAACCCACACTACTTCTCTGATGTTAAAACCCCTGGATTCTAAAGGCTGTAGTGCAACAGAAAACACCTTTTATAGGCAGAATCTAAGATCACTTTCTGCTGCTGGGATCCCTCCTTTTCTCTGCTGTGCTTCTTTGTATGTGGCTTCATCAACTAATTAACGGAACTGATACATGTTTGTGACATCTTTTTGAGCAGTAATTACATTACGCAGCTCCTAAGAGTTCTGGTGGCATTTCTGCAAGACGAGTTTGGAACTTAAGGAAAGTATTGCATAAATTGACATAAAAAGTCCTTGAGACTTCATTAACTTCTGAAAGTTTTTATCCATTAACTTCTGTAAATTTAACATAATCTCTGGAAGTCCAGATAAGTCAAAGAGGTTAAATTGTGTGTTTAACTATATGAGGAAATTAATGAAGTGATATGTGAAAGAAATACAAAGGTTATGAATAACTTCTTTATCTATTCTGTTCTAGTGTGTACTGGAGACAAAGCAGGATCTCATTGAACCACTCCCTTTAGTGTCATTCCTGTTATTTGAAATTACTTCCTGGTACTTGAATCTCTTAAAGAAGAGCTGCTGATTTTCAAGAGATATTTACCTAATAAAGAGTGGCCTTGGATACAAGGTCTACCTGTCATATTTAGTTTTTGGCCATCTCCTGAGAGAAGACCTATGCCCTTTTAATATAGAATACTCACTATCTTTATGCATAATGAATAAACTGTATTAAATAGTGAATAGAGAGATGTTATACATCGCAGGTACAAGAATACTGATACTGATACATATACTGATGATAGAAAAATTAGACCAAATAAACCGTCGTTATCTTTGTGGACATTAGCATTCTTTCTCTGGCAGTAAGTGAATTTAACTACAACAAGGAAAGAGCTGAAAAAATTAAAGGTGTTTGTGGGTGGTTGGCAGGGGACAAAGGTAACTATTTCATTATTTTCCCTAGAGGTGAGTGGAGGATTTAAATACCTCTTGCCTGTGATAGATTTGGAATTTAAATTTTCTTGCGATAAAGTACTAGTTTTTAAAAGGCCACTTACTGATATAATACCTGTTTTCAGAAAGCCTCTAATACTTCTTGAATTGTCTTCAATATAGCACACATGTTTTTAGACAAAGGCAGAGTATAATTGGCATTTAAATAAACAGTTTTATAGTCTTTGCCTTGGCATATTTAATTGCCTAGTATTTCTCCTAAAAGCAAACTCATTTTAGTTTCCCCTTTCTGGGCACTTTTGAGTTTTTTACCTGGTGCTTGTTTAATATGCTCATACTAGTTTTCAGTGTGATTAATCTATTCTACTACCTGTAGCTTTAAACACTCTGTGGCTTAGTATTTCTGACCTGCAGGATGTGTGTGGCAGGACAATTGTATGTGTGTTTGTAACACATTTCTTCTTCAACAGGCAGACTTCCATCTGCAGGTAGTTGCTCTCTCTGGTAGTGTTTTAAAAAAGAGAGAAAAAAACAAGAATTCTGTGGTACACAAGTTCATCTTTAAGCTGAGGTGGAGCTCTCTTGTAAGCAGCAGAATGTACAACTGCTGTGACCAGCTGTGTTGGCAGACCAGAGACTGCCTGGAGACAGTGATCCCAGTCAAAAATCTGCACTAAAATAGAAGTATGAAAGAAGGCATCATAATTATACACCACCTGGAGGAAAATCAGAAACTAATATTGTCAGGATAGCAAATGTACTTCAGGAGCAGTGATTTTAGGGGAGATGTCTGTAATACTGACCTGTTTAATTAAGCTTTGGGTTTTCTGTGTTAAAGGGTTGTTTATTTCCAAGGACAGTAGTTCTTTATCCCTTGATCCAGCTGAAGTGGAGTGTTAAAACACAGTGATTTCTTTTCCTTGTAGATGGCTGTGGAATTTCTACATGAACTGGATGTTCCATTTTTCAAAGTAGGATCAGGAGATACAAATAATTTTCCATATTTGGAAAAGACTGCAAAGAAAGGTAAGCATTTTCTTCGAGCCATCTTGGTGAACGTTACAATTTCTTAGTAGCTCAGTTATTAGATTTTTCCTCCATTGCATTTTTGGGAAAAAATCTGAAGTTTCTTTAAAAGAAACTCACCCTCAGACCTTGAAAAAAAAGAAGTTTTACCCAGCATTCTTTTCTAGTTTTACTGGATTAATTTACTTAAAGTAATTAATTTAACCTTGGGTAGCTTTCTTGTAGACCTAGGACAAAACTTGTGCATATTTTCTGATGGCTAGGTCGCCCAATGGTGATTTCCAGTGGGATGCAGTCGATGAACACAATGCATCAAGTTTATCAGATTGTGAAGCCCATCAATCCGAACTTCTGCTTTCTGCAGTGCACCAGCGCGTACCCACTTCAGCCAGAGGATGTCAATCTCCGTGTTATATCGGTCAGTGAGTAACCCAGAGCCTCCTTGGGTAGGGGAGCAGAGAAGGGCTGCATCCTTTTACTGAGATACACTTCCAGGTCTTCTGTGTGCTGGAACTTGCTTCTGAGAAGTTACAAGATGTGTCATGTTCCTCTAATGCACAATGAAAGCACTGGAGTAAAAAGATCCACTGGGTCCTTTTTTAGCAGAACTCATCTTTGAGGAATATGCTAAAGGATATTGCTGGAGTGTTCAAAGTTCAACAGAGGAAAACATGACATATGGTTGACCAGTTAACCCTGTGGTTTATAGTGCTAAGAAAAACCATGTCAATTGTTAACATTTAGAAGGTGCCTGAAGTGAGAATGTAATTCTAAATGGGAAGCTAGACCAGAAACTTTGTTAAAAAAGCTTCATGTGACTATCAGAGGAATGAAGAAAATTGATTAGACCCTACCATAGTTTTCTTCATTTGAAATATTATCGGGATACCCCAAATAGCAATGTAAGAAAGTTTTCCCAAACTGACCAGTGTTAAAGCACTACCTTAGATCTATGCACACATAGTATATTATTTTAATAGAATGACACATGGCTGCATTTAAGTGCCTTTAGGATTTGTTAACTGTTCTCTCTGCAGGGATTAAAAAATCACTTCAGATTTTAAATACAATGTTGAAGGAATCTGTTTTGGATACAGATTATGTTTAACCAGTCCACTGGGTTCTTGGATGAAAATAGGATACTATTACTATTAGTATTACACTGATACAGGCTTTGAAGGCCTTGAATAGTAGAACTGAATTAAAAGGGGAAACATAAGTTGTAGAAGAGACATGCTTCCTTTTTCTTGTCAGTATTGATAATATGAGTCAAATTTGGAACATGCTGTTGGTAATGCAGTGTGACTTGTTGAATTTTAAAAAGTGCGTCCTCTGCATAACCAACTGCTTCTTTTATGGCACAGTGTTTGTCCACTGCAGTTATCACTGTTAAATTTGTTTTGTCTTTGAAATTGCTACCTTGGTAATTCAGACCAACTTTGTCGTGATTCAAGGCATATCAGTCAGCTTTTCCTGATATCCCCATTGGTTATTCGGGACATGAAACTGGCATAGCCATTTCAGTGGCAGCTGTTGCTATGGGTGCTAAAGTACTGGAACGCCACGTGACTCTGGACAAAACATGGAAGGGAAGTGACCACCAAGCATCTCTGGAGCCAAATGAACTGGCAGAGTTAGTGAAAGCCATCCGTACTGTGGAGAAAGCAATGGGTTCTCCAATCAAACAACTCTTGCCTTGTGAAATGGCTTGCAATGAAAAGGTAACTTTTGATTTTGGTTTGTGTAAACCTGCAGCTAATTTAGACCTATAGCTAATAACTCTATATTCAGAAAAATAGCTTGCAGATTGTTTATTGCAGTAGTTTATTGCAGCATGGAATCATGTAGGTCGGAAATGACCCATGAGGTCATTCAGTCCAATCTAACACCAAGTCCCACTGCTATTGTGTGTTCCTAAGTGCCATGTCTGCACATTTTAAATAACTCCAGGGATCATGACTCAGCTGCTTCCATGTTCTAGACTGTTTTGAGTGCTTGATAAGCCTTTTAGAGAAGAAGTTTTTCCTCATATCCAGTATAACCCTCCCCTAGTACAGCTTGCAGCCATTTCCTCTTGTTCTGTCAGTTGCTGCCTGGAGAAAGAGATCAACCCCCACCTGACTACAACCACCTTTCAGGCAATTGTAGAGAGTGATAAGGTCCCCTCTGAGCCTCCATTTCTCCAGGCTGAATAACCCCAGCTCCCTCAGCCATTCCTTACAGGACTTCTGCTCCAGACCCTTCACCAGCTTTGTAGCCCTTCTCTAGATTCACTCCAGCATTTCAATATCCTTCTTGTAGTCAGGGGC
The DNA here is from genome assembly GCA_013399915.1 of Illadopsis cleaveri. Classification (NCBI taxonomy): domain Eukaryota; kingdom Metazoa; phylum Chordata; class Aves; order Passeriformes; family Timaliidae; genus Illadopsis; species Illadopsis cleaveri. The sequence goes on from VXBB01014389.1 coordinate 50,339, forward strand.
CCAGAACTAGACACAGGACTCCAAGTGTGGCCTCATCAGTGCCAGGTACTTGGCAATAGTAATGGGAATAATATCTCTATGATTGTATATGAGCTGCTTTTACACTAAGCTGAAATACCAGTCATTTTAATCAGATTCCCTCCATTGTGATTTTGAAAAATTCCCGTTGAGCCACTGTCCACTTTCAGAAAACATCTGCATGTTCCGGGCAGCCTGGTTACAGTGAAAGTAATAACTATGCTAAATTAATCTTCATTTGGAATAAGCAATGGAGAAGGCAGTTCTACACAACCTGTGCTCAAATAACTGCAGAATATTTTTTATCCTTTTTTGTTATACTAAGCTAGCAATGTATTTAACTTAAATATTGTTTGTGTTTTTTTCCCTTCCCCTGTAGCTGGGAAAGTCGGTAGTGGCAAAAGTGGCAATTCCTGAAGGTGCAATATTGACACTTGACATGCTGACAGTGAAGGTGGGAGAGCCGAAGGGATTTCCTCCAGAATCCATCTTTGATCTGGTGGGCCAGAAGGTTAAAAAAAATATTGAAGAAGATGAAACCATCACTGAGCAAGTAGTGGAAAATCATGTAAAAAAAGTGAAATGCTAAACCAAAGTACTCCATTCCATATTTCTCAATGTACTACCATACAATGTGTTTGAGAATAGCAGCATGGTATATTAGAAGAAAGGGGTGTAATTATGAGGGTGCAAACAGGTTAGAATTTTCAGGTTCTCATTAGCAGGAAATTTCAGAAGCAAGGGGATATAAATTATGAAGATTTTATTAGAAACTGTAGCATTGTGTCTAGGAGATGCTATGATCCTGTCTTCTCCATTTCATTTAACCTAGATTAATGTGGAGTTTTGCCAAATATAAGACCACAGTCTGCTGCTTTCCAGCTTCCCTTTTCTGTTAAGAATACAGTAAATCATGAGAATTTTGTCTACACTTTGAATTGTTCTGGCTCTGTATCTTCTGATATACGTCTCTTTTCTGCTATTTGCCTCACCCCTGTGATAGCAGGACTCTGGTTGGAGTTAAATACAGATAAGTTAAAGTTTACATACACTGAATAGAAAACTACAAATGCAACCTGGATGGATTTTTTTTAAGATGAAAGTCTTAAAAGTGTCACGATAAAGCAGTGGTTTGCAGGAATCTGTATTCTGTGGCAAAATGGGCCTCTTGAGAAAGCTAAGTCCTTGAGACAGGAAGGAAGCATATGGAATATTTAGAAAGGTCCCATTTAAGGGGCAAAAGAGCCTTTTGTGAACTGCAAGGCCCAAAGGCATGCCAGAGAGATTGAGCAGGGAGGAAAAGTAGATCTGAGATGAATCAGTGGAAATAAGCTTAACCTGTGCTTCAGAAATTGTGGAAAACATCTATTGCGAGTTGCGTGAAGTCTGGAATATTAAGTTGATTCTGCAGAGCATTTGGATGCCTCTGTTTGGACCTGGGGTGCAACTTCTCAGGTAGGAAGCCAAATCCTGGTGAAGCTTGAGCAGCTTTTTTTTTTCTGTACTACTCTGCAAATCCTCTGTAGGGGTTTTTCTCTCAACACTGGTGTGTGAGATGACTGAGGCTGACTGCCTGACTACATCAGATCATTAGGCTTCAGCATGATGGTCAGTACACCTTCTGTGTGCTCTGCTCTCACATCCCAGCTTCTCGCTTTTCAAGTGAGAAATGCAATCCCACTCCTGTTGCCTGCTGCTTTTCCTTTTCACCAGAAGGGAGCCAAATAGCAGCAGCTGCAAATGAGTCATTCTTCAATTATCTTGCTTAGCACAGAATTGCTTTGCAATAATTCATCTGCTTTTTTTTCTGTGGTGGAATAGTTTACCTACACTACTAGGTTACATGGAACTTGGTACCTTTTGGTCATGAGTTGGTGAAGTATCTTGATTTTGGTGTTGAGTGACTTTGTACCTATAAACTGTTTACTTTCAAAATGTTTACCCTTGTGCAATTCTGAGGATACTGCATTCATATCTTTAAATGGGGAGTTGAAGTAGTGTCATACACTTGACGATATGTGAGTTGCAACTGATGCAGTATGCTTGCCTTACATTAAAAAAATACTTAATGGTTAAAAGATTTTTTTCCAATTTCAAATTTGAAAAATAAATTTAGCTTGTAAAACAAGGTCTTGTTTCTGCATTTCAGCCTATGGTCAGACCTTGCCTTTGCCAGCACTAGTGATGCAGGGCCTTTAGTATTTGAACACTGTAAGATTACCTGACCAGTTTCAAGTAGCAGTGGTTTTTCACTCTTTAGTGGGCTGGTCCTGGAGACTGCTGTAAGCAAAGGTTCCAGAAAATTCCAGGACTTTAATTAATGTATTGGTGGGGGAGAAATATCCATATAAAACTTGCAAGCTGTGTCCCCTAGTTTTATGTTAATGTTACAAATTGGACACAAGAATAAGTAAGCCACAAATACACCTCTGGCCTGGTGTTTTTATTGCACCTGTGAGCCCTGCAGACATCTCATCCTGTTAGGGGTTGTACACAGCTTTTTCTCATGCTTCCACTCAGTGGGAAGAATAGGGCAACGCAGAAGTCCAGTTCAGAGTTTCTGTCACGTATAAGACCAGTTAATGACTATGAAATGTGGCCACAGAAGTTCCAGCTTAAGAGGAGATCTTTCCAAGAGTCTTTGCCAGTCTTTGATTTTTCCAAGATGACACTTACATATGAGCTAAATCACGTAGTGCATTTATTATCCAAATCTGACCTTGTCAATGATAACAATATGCAGTATATAATCTGGAAGCTTGAACTAAACTAAACCTGTTGCCATACACAACTGCAGCCTCTCCCGGCCAATGAGGGGAGGGAGTTCATTAAAAGTTTTTTCAAAAAGTTAGTGTCCGGGTTCCAGTCTGAGTTGTAATATGTTTCTTTCAGCCTGACTTCTTGCATTTTGCAAGTTGAAAAATACTACATACAGCACTTCAGGTGGTACAGTAACACCATTTATAAGTCAAATCATCTTCACCCATTGAAAAATACATATACATTAAGAAATACAGTTGGTTTTCTTGAACTTACTGTTACAAGTTGAAGAAAGTGCAACAGTAGTACATGCGGCAGTTCAAGTGGTACATCAACAGCATTTATAAAAGCCAGAGCACCTTCCCTCATTGAAAAAAAAATACACATTAAAAATCACAGTTGGTTTTCTCAAACTTATGTTACCTTCTAAAAGCATCATAATTACAACTTTGATACAACAGAGATGAATTCATGTAGATAATTGCTAAAGTGGCATTAATAGAAAAAGCATGAAATAGTAGGCTTTATTTTGCTTTGTTTCTTATGTTAGTTTGCGTATTCTAATGGACCCTTCCCAGAGTCTCAGGGCTGGATAAACTGGTTCTGTGAACTTGCAGCGGAAGGTGTGCAGATGAGCCATGCCATCGCTAACATTGTAGAATGAAAGGATTCCTGCTTCATAATCTAGAAGAATGCCAATGCAATCAGGATCATCTTCTATCAGGATGGGGATTCTCTCTCCCATGTGAAATGCCCAGTACTCAACATCAAACTTCTTAAGGCACCAAGATGCTCTATTCCAGCCCAGTCGACAAGCTTCAGAGTCTCCTTTCCTGCCAATGGTAGGGTAAGCTGCGCCAATCCACCATCCTACTCCAGCACGAAGCACATCAACTTCCCAGTAATGGCTCCCGGAAAGGAATGCCTCTCTGCTTAGCACTTGCCATAATTTATCAAATCTCTGGGGACTACAGGGGTAGAATATTCTCCTCCAGCTACAGCTTACTTCAAGAAGGTCATCAGACAATTTCAGTCTTGGGTGAATGCTGTCATATTCCCAGGTTGGTGATCTTGCATCTGCAGTCAAAGCGATAAACATACTTGCTGCATTTCTCATGACTTGGAAGAAGTCCAAGTTACAAAATACCTGCAAAGGAGCCCACAGCTGGCAGTGTCTTGGGACAGTCCGAGAGCCTGCAGTCCCAGGAACACGGGCCAGAAAAGGCATGCCAAGGGGGTCACAGCAGGGAACTAACATTGCTGTCTCCACACCTTTGTGATCTGGGCCAACCATGGTGATGGGGACCTCAGCCACAGCACCAAGGTTGCTTTACGCTTAGGGTTAGGGCTCAGCCAGAAAGCCCACAGATCCAAGGACACTGGGTCTGGAAAAGGCATTCCAGTCTGAGCAAGGCAGGGCCCCAACATTGACTCTGTGTGAGGTAGGGATGGGGTTCCTCTAGCCACAGAAACAGCTCCAGGACACTGAGGCTGGAAAATGTACGCCAAGTGCATAAGGCAGTGAACCAACACTGCTGTCCCCACACCTTTCTAACCTAGGCCACCAATGTGATGGGCTCCTCAGCCACAGCACCAAGCTGCCATTTGGGTTTAAGGGCCACATTCAGGGAAGCCACAGAGCCTATAGCTCTGGAGACACTGGGACTGCAAAAGGCATGCCAAGGGAATCACAGCAGAGCACTGACACTGACGCCTCCACGCATTCCTAATCTGGGTCACGCATGGTGATGGAATAAGGAGAAGCCATACTCAGATGGTTATGGCCCCTTGGTCTGTTTAGCCTGGAGGAGGCTGAGGGGAGACCTCACTGCAGTTACAACTTTCTTGTGAGTGGGAGAGGAGGGGCTGGCACTGATCTCTTCTCTGTGGTGACAATGACAGGACCCAAGGGAATGGCCTGAAGTTTCATCAGGCAAGGTTTAGGTTAGATATAAGGAAAAGGTTCGCCAGAGAGTGGTTTGAGCACTGGGACAGGCTTCTCAGGGAAGTGGTCACAGCACCAACCCTGACAGACTTCAAGAAGCGCTTGGACACACAGTTATGTGCAGCCCCAGGAGCTGGACCCTAGTGATTTCTGTGGGTCCATTCCAGCTCAGGAGATTCTAGGACTCTAGTATAATCATACTTACGTTTTAAGAAAAGCAGCCGATCAATAGGAGTCATGGTTTTCAGCACTGTCCCAGGCTCCTTCTTTGCAGTGGGATTAAGGCTACTGAAAACATCTGGGCAAAGATGAAAATGGACAGTTTAGGGAGTCTGCCAGTTTTTCAACTATCATTTTCCAACTTCATGGACCAACTGTGTTCCTTTTTCTGGGGAGGGGCTGCTCACTCTGTATGCTTTCAGCATTAGGCTGTTTGGATAGCCTGGAGATGCTGGACTAGCATTGCCAAAGAAATACACAATCGAGCAAAACACTAAGTAATCACACCTGATTCCTTAAAAAGTAGCCCTTATCAGATGAAAATAGGCAGCTGAAAATAGCTGCAGGCGCTTGCTGCAGAGCACCTACACAATGCTTTCTAGCAATCCTACACACATCCTGCAGTGGCCTTTCAGATCAGGTCTGACCATTCACCACAGCAACCTGCTACTGTCTTTTTGGTGGCAGTTCTCTCATAAGGGATTAAAAGGCAGCTGGGTGAAATGTGGCCAGTGTTGCCTGCTACTCAAAGAACAGCAGGATTTTCCCATGGCTATTTAGCTTTGTGGCTCTGTGTCTCATTAGGAAAAACGCCTTGCCTTAATCATGCCAAAGGTCATTTAATGAATGATCATTATGGCTAATGAATAACCATTTGATGAAATAACAGCTCAAAGACAAAGGGATTTCTAAATAGAACATGTTAGCTCAGCTTTACAGTACCAAAAATCATCAATTTTTTTCAGACTGAGGCAGATCACCAGGTACATCAATTAGAAAAAGCTTTCAAATTTTAGAGGTACTCCAATGCCAGAGCACCTACACCCAATTGTAAGTAACTGAGAGAATAGATACACTCTGTAGGTGTGATGGACTACATTAAATTGTATTGAAATACCTGATAGAACAGGGGTGGGGCGGGGGGGAGGGCGGCAGAAAAAGCAGCAGACAAACTAAAGATCATTTTCAGAGTTGGAAGAGAAATTCTTATATATGTTCCTAAATCACCACTGCTATAGCAGCATTACACCCATGCTGTCAGAAAACAGTACCCATGCCTGAAACACTGTGGCTTCTCCAGAAAATTTTGTAAGAAGTCCTGTTCTTACTAAAAAAGTACACATTATTTGCAAGGAGAGCAGAAGGAAGCAAAATTCAGAGCACTCTCCCAGGTACCTTCTTTAAGCCTGTCTTCCAATGGTTTCTGTAGAATGGACTGAAGAACTCTGATGAAGTGTTTATAATGGTTAAGTAAGTGTTCAAATGAGAGAGGTATTGGATGCCACTCTTCTAACATGTGCCTGGATTCCTTAATTTCCTTCTCAATTTCTGTGTATTTCTGAGGGCAGAAAGACAAACGCTACAATTAGCAGAGGCTGTGACATGAAAAGACTCTTTCCTCCGAGCTCCCATACACCTCAGAGCAAGCTCCTTCACTAGGTAAACCATAACAGGCAAGCTTTGCTGAGCTCAGCCTGCCTTGTAGCTCATTAGCCTTCCCATTACCTTCTCCTGCCAGTGGAGCCAGTGGCCACCCCAGACATGGAGAACCTAGCAGCCATGGTTAAAAGAGATCCCTCCAGGATGGAAATGAGTTTAGCCTGGCCAGGACCGTTTGTGGGAAATCCCATCAATGGCAAAATCAAACCATTAAGTTTTAAAAGCAATCTGAAGAATAAAATCCAATCTCCCCACAAGAAAATCTCCACAAAATCACAAAGAGCAGCTCCTGTGTGGAAGTGTGTTGCTAGCACACACAGCAGAATGCCAGGGCCATATCACAGGAATGGAAAATCAAGTCTGACACATGACAAGGATGCAAAAATGCATCAGAGGCATGCATCATCCTGTAAGAAATGGCATCTTTTGGCTTGTGTCAGGGTATAAGCACATGGCAACACACTCTTCCCAAGGAAGGTGCAGATCATTAGAAGAGAGAAACTTTGTCTGTAGTCAAAAAGAAAAGCATTGCACCCTCCAGTGAAGTGATGGCTATTGCTTACAGTGATTAGGATTTTTTGCAATTAAGGAAATTACACATTTTAACTTCCCTCCTGAGGTTTTTGGAGGGCTGCCTTTTCTCAGATCTTCATATTACACTGGACAAGGAAAGACTTGATACAGCATTTGTCTTCAACATTAAGAGATATGTATCTGTCCTTTCCATCTATGCTTAAAATTAACATGAATTTCATACAGACCTGAAATCAATGCCATTGCAGGAACATCTATTAGCTCAAAAATCAGGAACCACATTTGTTCACCAAAACACCAACAAAAAGCAAATTAAAAAGCAGTTAGAAAGATGCTGCTTACATACAGAAGGATCTATAGAAGACGTCACTAGAGAAATATACCAAGGGCTGTCAGGGTAAGAGGTAGAAAGAGACCATACAATACCACCTCCAGCAAATTAATAGCATCACTGTCCTGTTGTATTTGTCTGATTCGATGTGTGAAGGTCTCTAGGGCTGCAAGGTGTTCTTGACAGGACCTCATATGCTGATCATGTGCTCCCAGGGCTTGCTGAGTCTTTTCATCAATTAAGTCTTTTGCCAGACTCTCTTCTTCCCGAAGAAGTAACTGAAGTGCAGTAATTTTTTCTGACAGCTGCCGTTTGATCTTATCAGCATGTGCCTATGGATGAAGCAGAAGAATGTCTCTCTTTTGCTCAACAGACCATAAACATTTCAGACATTTCTCTTTCAGGCTTTCAGTGCTATGTTTTGGTTGAATTTCTCTTCAGAAACAAGTCTCTTCCCCTTAAGGAGGGCAGACATGATCTACCTGCTGATGTCTGGATGGAGAAGATTGAGGGAAGACTCCAAGATGCCTATTTATGTAGAAAATTCTGTTTTCAGTTGGAATTAACAGAGTCGTAATTGCAAGCAGACCTTTCCCTTCAGTAGCAAGATTTTGACTGCTTTTAAAGCAAGCTAGAGACAAGTAGCTGGTAGGAATAGAAAGCCTCCAAAACAAAGTGACATCAGACTAATTCTCTAAAGCCCCCTCAAGCTCTTACTGACATTTCTGTAACAGAACAGCTTAGAGATGCTCCTTAGAACAGAAGTAATTTCATGCTCTAAAAATGAGATGCAGCTTAGCACACATTCCCATTCTTAAGACAGAATCAACAGAACTGTTCTTGTGTTTACTCAACTCTGAATCCAGGAAATTCAATAATGCAGTTCAGAGCAATGCAAGATACATAACTGGAGCCAGACCAACATAGGTAGCTGGGGCTACCTACTATTCCTCTGCACAAAAATTTCACCCTTGGTCTTCCAGAGATGTTCAGCTGATGAAGGAATGAGCACCAGGCCTTTGGAGACTCTTCCTCTTCCCTCTGACAGTGCAATATATTGTCATGGACACAGGGAATACATTCTTCTCCTGAGAAGCAGTAGGTACCTGGGTCTTTGAATAGCTAGAGAGAAAACAAAATGTCTCCCCTTGGAAAATGACCATCCAGTGGAGAATGAAATGACACTTTACCTTCACATCATTTACAGCCTGTTCTATGTTCATTTTGCTACCAGTTTCTTGCTCTTTTCTCTCTTCTAGATTCTGCAAGCACAATGCCATGAGTTCCTAAACAATAATGAAACAAAACAAAATACTGTTTCATGACAGCATCATAACATAATAACAACAAAAACCAGAAACAACTATCCAGCTTCTTTTCCATTTGGGGGGTACTGAAATCCTCAGGTTCAGAATCAGAATATCCTGAATTGAAAAGCACAACTCATAAATGAATGGCCTTTTATGAGGCTTATCAACGAACCATAAGGATTTCAGCATTTCACCTGGTGGTTGTACTGGTAAGGTTTGGACAGCTGTGCAAATTAGCGCCACCTTCTTAAGGCACAGGGAAACCCAGTGAAAACAACACTTGCATCTTTAAATCTATAGTGCTGCATATTTCAAGACTTCATGCTAATGCATTTAGCAGCTGAAGGGCAGCTTAGTACTTTTATTTAGAGGGTAAGTGGAAGGCTCCATTTAGAATCAAAATCCAGTGAATGTTCAAGATGCTTCCCAGTGTACAAATGACCAGTCAGATACCCCACTATCACCACAGTGATGCTGTAGCCTGAATGCAACAGCTAATGGTGTCAGGATGGCTGGTAATCAATTACAGTATCTGTGACACTTGTGGTGTGCCCAGCGCAGCATAATCAATGCTCTGCTTATGCCTTACCCCAGTTTCTCACCTGCAGCCCTCTGAAATTGGCTGCCCTCTGCCCAGCAGGCTGAACAGTCGTGGTGTGCCTGCTAACGCATATTTGTCATTAGTAACGTGAAGGATACAGTCAGTGCTTGCACTCTAACTGCACTGGTGCTAAAACAGCCCTCAGTAAATACCAGGTAAGTTAACACCAGCTGTAGCTGCTATCAGTGTCCTCTTCTGCAGCTGAGACCCAGTCAAGAACACCTGCATGCATATGTGCTAGTTCATTGCAACAGCCCCAGGGCAGCACAGCATTTGAACTCTGCAGCGTGGACAAACAGACCATAAAGTGCTGCGTCACGAGCAATGGTTTGCATTTCTGATGTGTCTCCTTAGAAAACAAATGCACTTTGTCATTTGAGTATGACAGAGTCAGAACAAAACGGGCTCCCAGCAAAAGCCAGAGACTCTGCATCTGGAAGGCCCTTGGCACAGATACATCCACGCAAGCAGTTAAATGTTCTTGCATAGATCAAGACACCCATGCTATTTATTCCAGCCGCAGTTTTCCAGTCTTGTCCCTGAAGAACCAGAAGAGTTCTACACCACTAGAGGATTCAGGACTTCTACCAGCATTCCTCAGTTTATTTTGCAGCCTAGACCTCATTCTCTTCCTCATAGACCACAGAGGAAAACCTGGTCTTCCTTCTTTGCTAGTAACACACATCACTTTGTGCACTTACAACAGTGACCATATGCAAATATTTATGTCAATCCCAAGAATTTCTGGTTAAGCATTACTTTCTTTACAAAGGCACATGAAAGAGCTGCTTTCTCCTGATTGAAGACCATGCCAGCAACCCATGTCATTCACCCTGAGGAATCGACTCTCTGAAAACCTTCCTTTAGGGATTGCCTGGATGCTTTAAGTCATTCAAGTGAAAACACTGTAGAAGCAAGGATTTCTGAGATGACACTCTAAGCTCTAGTCAGGCTCACAGGACAAGAATGCTGTTCCTGTGTGCTGCATTCAGGAGCACAGGGAGCATGCTTTTCGAGTGAGTTTGTGTAGTGTGAGTATGCCCTCACACCTAGGATTTGCTGAAATAGCTCTGGAAGATTCTCAGCAGGAGAAGTGCTGCCTGGCTGAAGCCAGGCCACAAGGGCTGTACTGAATAACTGCTCACAGCAAACAAAATCACTAGTCAAAATACCATGTTTCAAACTATAACTAGAGATAGTTTCTGCCTAAAATCTCTGCAGCCCTAAGCCAGCAGATGTCAGCAGATTTCTCCTATGGACAGAGGGTCACATGGGAATACAAATTTCTACCCCGCTCACTTCCTGATTTGACGGAGAAAGTCTTTATCAAGAGCACGTGCTTCCCTCTATCCATCAGACCCCCAGGGAAGCGGCACAGTTTGTAAATTTCTGCACTTTTCTTTGCCTCAGATCAGGTTGCCACTGCACAAAACATGCATCATCCACACACTGCCACCCTGTCATGAAGGGAATGCAAACACTGTAATGAGCTCCCACCTGCAAGAGGGACACTTTGGGTGAAAGCACACAGAGGCAGGTGCAGTGCTCTGCCCTGCTCGGATGTCTTAAATGGTTTTTACCTCTGTGCTGCTGTTTGTGTCAGCCTTCTGCCCTAGTGCACAGCCCTCTGCCCTTGTAATGCTCTCTAACATGAAGTGCGATAAAATGCTCCAAGAGTTTATTTTACCATGACCTGTGTACCAACTCACTATCTGTGTGAACTTCCACGCAGAAAGTTCTGTAGGAACTGCTTCTTCCTAGTGTTTTCTGTAGGAAACGTCCTAGTAAAACTGCTCCAAAATATCACACAAGCAATGGGAAGGAACCTTCTGAAATTGTATTGAAAAAGAAAGAAAAGAAAAAGAAAAAGAAAAAGAAAAGAAAAGAAAAGAAAAGAAAAGAAAAGAAAAGAAAAGAAAAGAGGAAAGAAAAGAAGCTTCTAAACATCAAACCTCTGTGTTACAGCATTTTAAGTCTCTCAAGCTTAGCACCACCACATGCAGGCCTCAGCAAGCCTCCTGGCAAGCTCTCCAAATAAAACAAAGCACTAGCAAGGGTATTGGCAAGCCTGAAAAGCTTCCTGAGGATTTTCAGTGGCCAGCTATACTGGGATGAAGAAAAAAATCTTAGGGAAGAAAGCCTGGGCTGGCTGTGGCTGGGACGGAGTTAATTATTCTCACAGCAGCCCCTGTGGTGCTGTGTTTCAGATGTGACTATACTGTGAGTGCACAAAAGACTAGGAAAGGACACAAACAGGAGATGACCCCTACTAATCAAAGTGGTAATCCATACCATATAACATCATGTTCAGAAAACTGGAAGCAGAGTGTTAAGGTGGGTGTTATAAATGACAATATAATACTGTCTTTCGCACTTATGTATTAGCTTCTGCATGTTGTTATTAATTACAAGTATTTTGATGTGGTACAATTTATATCTTCTTTTAACTCCTCAGATGTATAAAATAATCTATCAGTTTATGTATGCAACGTATAGCTTATATAAATAGTGTTGTGATTAATAAATTATATTGTAGGCCTCAGAAAAATATAAAATGTTAAAATGCCTTTCACTCAGAGAATGCAAAAACAATAAATTTCATCCTGTTGTTTCTCACATCTGCAGACTGACGTCTCCAAGTGATAAGTGACAGAAACCAGAGCACCAGGAAAAAATTAGAGAATTTGTTAATTCCTTGTTATCAGGGAATGGAACAACAGGATGAAAACACAAGAAGAAATGCAATATATTGACATAATCTACAGGATGCCATGCAGACAAGTTAGAGTTTAAAACTAAACAAAAAAGTTCCTGTAACACCAAAAACTCACAAGAATGAATAATGTATAAACTCATGAATATGTATGTACCCCAGCAATGTAACAGTACATAGGGAACTTTGTTTTAAAACTAATGCTGTGGGGTTTAGCCAATAGCCAGAAACACCCCAGCTCTGGACATTGTCTCTTTTTATCCCCTTATTAAATTTTTAAAAATTCTAAAGAGTGAACTTTGTTTTTCACAGTGGGTTACCTGTCTTTTGATCAGGAACTGTCTGGTGAGTGTCTTCCTTTGCATTGCCTTTGTTCTTTTTCTCTGCCCTCCACTTCTCCTTCTCCTATTAAACTTGTTTTTATCTCAATCCATGAATTTTCTTGGTTTTAGTGTTCGCCTTCCCCAGTCCCACTGGGCAAGGAAGGGGAATAAGTTGTGCTATGCTTAGCTGCCTATTGAGGTTAATCCAGAAAATCTCAGAGGAGTTATTGGAGAACTGTGCATGAGCAGTCACTGTGATCTAGCCAGCTACAATGGTGGGGCCAGGGGGTAAACAGAAATTACCTTTCCCCTTTCTCTGAGGCATCTATGTTTCTGTCAAAGGTTATTCCAGCCTGGCAATAAAAACAAATTTTCTGGGGCAGCGACACTCCTCTGATTCCACATGCAACATCTGAGGATAAAATGCTGATTCGTGTGACTTGACAGTGAAAGCCAGTTGCTCCTTGTCCCTTGATTTATATACCTCTTTTGTGGACGCTTGGGTGTGACTGATTGTCTCTTTCCTTTTCGTACACAAACCATATCCTTGTACAGTGGCATCAGCCTGACCTTGTCTGTAGGGTCTACAAAGCACTTGTTGAAAATACAGAAAGTACAGAAACTGTTTTGCTAGTCAACACAGCCTACAAACCTTGAACTCCACACGGTGTTTATAAGGCAAGCAAAGCAAGGCTGAAGGTCGGCTTACTGTGGCTCTGCACTAACACTCACAGATGCCACCATCACACAGCCAAAGAAAACCCAGAGGCACGAGTTTCAGAAACGAAGGGATAACCGGCAAGACCTCAAATCAGGGAGATCAGTCTCAGCTCCCGGTTTATGTCCCCTGTCCGCGGCGCCCAGCACTCACCTGCGTGCGGCGGACGGCGTGTGGCAGGAGGCAGGCGCGGTGCCCACGGTGGGCGCCCAGGGCCGGGCACAGAGCGCACACGCAGCTCCCGCAGTCCTCGCAGAACAGCTCCAGCGGCCGCCCGGCGTGGGCACCGCACAGCCGCGGCTCCCCCTGCGCCATGCCGCAGGCGGCCCGCAGGGTGGGGAGGAGAAGGATGCGGGGCAGGCGGGGGCAGGGACAGGTGGATACGGGGCAGGCGAGGGCAGGGAGAGGCGGATACGGGGCAGCCGGGGGCAGGGAGAGGAGGATGGGGGCTGCCGTGTGGAGGGCCTGCGCGGCCGGCGGCG
>VXBB01014393.1:9560-34874 GCA_013399915.1 Illadopsis cleaveri
CAATAAGGTCTTCCCTCAGTTTTCTCTAGGCTGAACAGACGAAGTGACCTCAGCCACTCCCCTCATATGGCTCATATGGCTTCCCCTCAAGGCCCTTCATCATCTTCCTCATCCTCCTTTGGATGATCTTTAAGAGCTCAGTATTTTTCTTATATTGCAGTGCCCAAAAGTGCACACAGCACTCATGGTGAGGCCACCTCAGTGCAGAGCAGAGTGGGACAATCTCTCCCATGCCCAGCTGGCCATGCTGTGCCTGATGCCCTCCAGGACATGCTAGGCCAACCCAGGGTCTTCTTTCTTGGCACCATGGCTTCCGTGTTCTTGTCTGACCATCTCTGCCATCCCTTGGTCTCCCACCTCTGTGACAAGTAGGGGCCAGGGATAACCTTTTTGTTCTGTACCTGAACAAGTGAGTCCTGACCACTGTGGGGGTGCCAGCTCAGCATGGGTGCGCAATTTTAGGATTTGAGAAGCATTCTTCAAAGAAAATAGATGTGCAATCAAATATCTGACAGATGTTGAGCACCCACCGTGGCACAGTCATACTTCTCATCAAAAAAGCATTGCAAGTTTTTGTGATGTCTTTAAACTGACCAGATGTCCTGCCAGTGACTGAGAAGGTACTTTAGCCTGGATGGGGAGAGCAGAAACCTATTGCAGAGCTTCCAGGGTTGAAATGTCCCCTTTTCATCACTTTTCATCACTCTTCATCTAAGATCAGAGATCCTTAGCTAAGCTGGGTCAGAGACCAAGGTGCCACGGCTCCCTGTATGGAATGCTTCATGGCTGGAAAACCCTGGACCATGGAGGTGCTTGCAAAGAAACTCAAGGCATGCAGTTAGATGTTATACAGGGTGCCTAAAAGAAAAGGAGGCCCAGCAATAATAAAGTATTCAAAATAATTTCTTGATCAGTTTTTGCAAGTAGAAGTATAAACATATGTGCGTGAATGAAAATGATATGACAACAGATTATGACTGTTTTGAGTCTTTACCCTCAATTTCCTCTTGCTTACACTCTGAAAAGCATGCATGTGGACCAGGACTGATGTCACTCATATACATCCAGCTTGAGAAGCTATAAAGAGCTTTTAGACATTACAAAAGCAGTTTTTACATTGATTTCAATGCCCCATTGGTGTTAATTTATTTGTATGTGACACTAAATACTTGAAATCAACTCTTTTGTTAGCTTCCAAATGAGTACTTTGTGATGAAAACAAAAGGCAAATGGAATGGGCTTTCAGGGGAACAGGGAGGGAGAAAAGCACCAGAAATGGCAAATAACAAACAAAAAGCCTCAAAACCAAAACAAAATACTGGAATCTTTTAGTAAATACAAGATTCTCATGGACTTTTTGCAGTCCAAATGCTGGGATACTGGAGAGGGTAAGCGATCACGAATGAGGCAATACTTCCACCATTATTATTTACTATAAATGCATGTTGAATTTTTATTTATTGTCAAGCTGAATGCAAAACACCATGAAAATAAGTAAGTCAGATTTGCCAGAAAATAAAAATACCTTTGCTTTTGCACTGGTGATGGTGCAAGTAGTGTTGTCTGTTTTAAGTGTCTGAGGTCTGACTCTCATTTATGCTATTCTGACATCTCAACAAAGCTCTAGCTTGGGCATAAATGTGTGCCAAAGCTGTGTGAAAAGCCCTGAGTAGTGAACAAAGAGACAGGGATTTATGATTTTCGAACCTGACAGTGCCCTTTAGGCTAACCAAGGAGAAACTCTGCTTGGTCTGTCATATATTGCCTCATCTCTGGTCAGTAAGGGTTACTATTGTCATTTGTTGAATGTATAATAGGATTTAGAGATGGATTAAGCTAAATGTTTTGGCTCTAAAAGATTGATTTGTTTTGTTTTTCTTTAGCTTCATGGAACAAACCTCTTTTCTGCCTGCACAAGAAAGGTTGAACTGTTTAAACAAAAATGAAATTCTTGAATAAGGCAAAAATATTGCAGTTCAAATATGTTAATTCTGTTTTTGTGGTGATGTGGCATCATCATGACTAGAGCTTGTTGTTTGTTTTTCTGACTGATTGTAGCCAGGCGGAGATTCTAACTTAAAAGCTGAGGATTCAGACTCTCAGCCCAGGCTTTTTTGGAGAACCATTATCACTGCAATTGAGCAAGGAGATGTTTTACGGAATAAACAAACCAACAAAAATAAACAGAGAGCTCACAGTATTTTTTCATGTTTGCAACCCCATGACGTTTTGTTTTTCATATCTATATTAAGTATGTGATGTTGAAAATTACCATAGGTCAAAGACTTTTTCTTATTTCCTGAAGGATTCTAATATTCCATTTCCTTTTTTTTTCATAACGGAGTAAAAGCTGTTTCAGACAGAGCACGAACAACCATTTTCATAACTTCCCTAAATTCAGAGAAATAATGATACAATCAGTGGATTACTGAAGCATATTTACTATGACATTAATCCTGTTCTAATGCAGTTCTTTCAACTAAAAGATTTTTTTCCCTGGTCTGGGCTGAATTTTGCTTACTCTAGAACTTGACTGTGTTATAAATGAAAAGCGAAATCAAAGATTATCAAACAACAATTTATTAAAACAATCCCATCACCAATACGGAAAAGCCACAATAAAGGAAACAACACCGGTGTGGGTGGTAGNTCTGGGGAAGAGAGAGAAGGGACAATTCTTCATTCAAAAGATCATGTACATGCACATAATTCATTTGTGCCAGGAAGCTGATCCCTCTGCTCCGAGTTCCTGCTGCCTTGCCATTACCCACAGTAGTTTTTCTGATCCTTTCTGCGCAAGGAGAGGCCATAGCAGGTATGTTTTTGCCAGACTGGCAAGGTGCTGTGACCTGTGCCTGCCACATGATTTGTCAGATCAGACAAATGATTCCTGTATCTGTGCCTCTGTTACCTCTGGAAGGCATTTTCATCTCGCACACAACCAAGGAGTTGTTGCATTTAGACTGAAACAATCAGAGAAAACACAAACCAGAACCGTATCATCGCACTGCATTATTCAAATGAGAGGTCAAATTACCCCCACCGATGTAAGCAGGGTTGCCAAAGTCTAAACGAAGACACAACTTGGCCAAAGGTCTGTTTCTAATGCGAGGTTTGAAGGCTGGTAGGTCTTGCCTCTAATATTAAACAGCTGCAAGTCAGTACCAGCTCCATTGAAAAATAAGCATGTATTTCCAAAAAAACCCTCCCCAAATAAAAACAAAACCCAACAACCCTGAATCTTGATATATTATTTAAACTTTGCCAACATTAAGCTACGATTACTCATTGTTGCCTACTATTTTAGTTTGAGTTCCCTGTATGAGACTATTAAGGTGTATTAAAGCATGCTAAAATATTTCAGCATAATGCTCATACTGCTTCTCCTCTCTTCTCTCCCTCTCTCACATGCACACAACCCTCATGGCCCTTTACTAAAGTGCAAGCCTGGTTCTTGTATTATTTTTACCCCTGTAGATCTGTGGCAGCTTCTCTTCTTTTGCATTTGCTAGCAGAAAACAAACTCTGGATGTGAATTTAGTGAACTGTTAGCATGAGCAAGGAGGGAGGTCATTTATTAATCCTTACTTTCATTTTGCCGTGCAGCTTTTGGTGTCCTAAGATTACATGAGAAGACACTGTTATAACTATAATCACTCAGGAACTCAACTACAGACATATATAATAAATGAATACATTGCTCAGAAATTGTTAATGGCCAGCAAAGTATTCTTTTTCTGAATTACTGCCAAGTTGCAAAACTGCATGTGTCATCTTATCACGTACTATACATTAAGTGTTGGTCATGTAAGTCAGATCTGCCCTATGGGTATTTTAAATTGCAAACATAACTTTTTGAAACTCTATTGTAATGGTTTTTATTTGGCTTGGCTTCTAAATCAACATAGTTTGTTCATACCACTTCAATTGCTTTTTCTTTATTCTTTGCCACTTCTAAATCCTTTATCTGAACAAGATACAAAGATCAAATAATTTGTTAGGTACCTGAGCATTTAACGCTGTCTAAACTCTCCTTAAAATCTATAGTAAATTTATGGTATGTACATTTTCTTTTCTTTTCATATGTAACCAGTATAGAAGTGGAACTTAAAACAGCATAGAAGTTAGTCATGAAAGAAGCATGTTATTTTTTTTTTTTTAATCAGGTATTGGCAATAATAAACCATTAAAGATAATAATGACCTCAAACCATTTGAATTTAGACATCTTTCCTCTGCTGTACAGCTGTAGTTTTGCAGTTCACCTGATACCCTCCTGCTCTATAACATAGCTCTTAGTTTGGATCTCTTGTACAACATCTTTGAGGTTTCAACCCATTGCAGATCTTTCCTCCTGCCTGAGACCAACTAGACTGTAACAATGCCCAATGCCTATTTTGGTTTCTTTTTTCTTCCCACATAGTGGCTGACCCTATAAACAATTGCTCTTGAAATTCCCAAACCACCAAGAACGTGAGGACATGAGGTTGCATGGTGCACCAGAACCTAACTGGGTTGCTTCTACCTTGGATGCTATGTGTTCAGGAACTTTTCAGAACATTTTAGGAAGAAATTCTTTACTGTAAGGATGGTGAGGCACTGGTACATGTTGCCCAGAGAAGGTGTGGATGCCCCATCCCTGGAACTGTTCAGGCCTAGGTTGGATGGGGCTTTAAGAAATCTGTTTTTAGTGAAAGGTGTCCCTACCCATGGAAGGGGGGTTGGAATTAGATAATCTTTAAGGTCCCTTCCAACCCAAACCATTCTGTGATTCTGTAATTCTATGGTTTTTCTTCTGTCATCTTCCTGAGTACAAAAAGCAGAAGATCTTGGTGTGCACAGCAAAGCTTTGAAGGGAAATAGAATTATCTCTGAGAGTTACAAGTGGATAAATGGATCAGTTATATATTAAGAATTATATATTATGTGCTAATATATCTGTGAAGTATGAACAAACTGTGAGGAAAACACAAGTCTAGAAAACAGAACTGCAGCAGCTCAAGGCAGAGAAGATTAAAGTAGTTCTTCTGGCCATTCTATTTCAATGAATTATTGTATACATAAATCCATTTATGCTGGAAGTTGGAGAGGCCATTTATTTCACAAATACCAGTATTATCCCAGGAAATAGAAATGGGATTCTGAAATTAGTTATTAAAGATCACATTTTAGCGTTTAAGATAGCTTGAGTTCCAAGGGGCCACACACAATCTAATTCTGGGAGTCAAATTAGCATTCTGTTGAAATGGCTTTTGCCAGACAGGACACTACAGCACTTGTCTGCTTTTAGTTAAATCCAGAAGAACAAACCCTATTGTCAGCAGTCCTTGCATCTCAAAGTCAAGATTTCTTTGCAGCACAGTTAAAATGGGGTTCTGTTACCACAGGGACAGGGTGGTTTTGGCTGCTGCATCACAGTTATGATGGAGATTCCCAAGCTACCTTTGGTCTTGCTGTCTCTAGAGGAGCAGCCCAGAATGGGAATGCTCCCTGGCTGCAGGAGCAGGCATCAGTCTGGCTGCTGGGGCACTGCTGCAGGCAAAGGGGATGGAGAAGGAAAACTCATGTCCCATGCATCTGCCTGCTTCAGTTATGCCTGGAGCTGGTCCTGCTCCAAGAAAGCAGATAGTCTGTGCAAACAGAAGAGTGCTTTTGATGGGTGGTTGCATACTAATATAGCCTGATCTTTAATTTATAATCTTAACTAGAAATGCAAGTTACAGTTGGCTAGAAACTGCCTAAATAAAAGAAGAGTCAAGCACAACTGGTGATCGTCTTTCAATGATGGGAAATGTGTCCCTAATATGAAAGAAAAAATAATTCATAGATACCTTTTCCCAGATTAGAACTCCCAGAAAAGATCTCAAAATATTTTTCTCATTATTTTTTCTCAAAATATATTTTAACTTGAGAAAAAGACGGAGCATCCTCATTTTCTGTGTGCTAAGACTTTGGAAGTCAACAGCCTTTTGGAAGTATTTCCCTAAAACTAAACCACCAAAATGTGCTTGAAATAAGAGATATGCTGAGTGTTTTGTAATTTATTTTGAATGGAGTTCGCTCCTTCCCACAAGAGATCCTCATCCCATGTAATGAGAAAGGGAACCAGCAAAGAGCTGAGAAATTGTGTTCTGATTGGAAACTCACACTTCTAGGTGTACCAAAAAACTGGGGTGGACAGTTAAATCAATCTAAAGTAATTTCAGTACCCAGAAACCAGCTCTTGGTTCTTTTGATCCTTGAAAAATATCAGGCAAGGATTTTGTTAACTCTGCCAACTTCAGAAGGCATTGCACTACTCTTGAGTACACTTGTCCCTTTTCTTCTTGAACAATATGCTGATTTGATTTATTTTTCTATGCTTAGAATTCTGTAGATTGATATGTTTTTCTATGACAATGGTGAAATATTCTGATTACAGTTAAAAACCATAAAATGCAGGGTGTGATACATTCCTGTGGTGCTGTCCCTTACTCTAATTTTACTTGATCAAAGTAGCTACACCAGTATAAAAGCACCAGAGATGCTGTGAATCAAGCACACATGCAAAGCAGAAAACATATTTTTAAATGAAATATGAAATTACTTCAGTGTGTTATCTAAACTGTGATACAGTGTATGTTTTCCACTGAAATTAAAGATTTATACAATGTAATACAAATCCCACTGTAAGAGGCATAAAATTTACCTAGAGTCAAATTATTAGATCTATATTTTTAAAGATCTATTAATTTTGTTAATAATTTTCTCAAACATTGCCCTTTTGAAAATAAATGTGTCAGTTATGGGTGCTATTTTTTGTATTCCGTGTAGTATAAGCTCAGTTAGCTTTACTCAGACCAAAATAAATTTCAGTGTTCAGCTTTTTTTATATCTTCACTACGTAATAAAAATCTAGTGTGAAATAGTAACATCCCTCATTAGTTCTGTGAGTGGATAGGAAACCTGTCCTATATTGAGCTATCAGAATTGAACCAAAATCAGGGAGTAAACTGTCATCTTCCTGCTCCTCTTCAGTATCCACTGTCTGATGTAATGAGGATGGTGAACTGACATTCTGCTTACATTCCTTACATGATTTGTGGAAGGAATTGCTATCCAAGCAAAGCAAGAAATAGATACTGGTATAAAACTATGTTAAAATTTAGACTTCCAGGTCTGTTTGTTTTGTCAGCCCATCATCCTGCATCTCTTTGCTATTATGGTCTTCTACACAGACTTAGCTGCCTTTTAATACATCAGTTGAGACGTGACTTCATTTATTTGGGTTGCTTTTTCACACTTTACTGTTTGTAACTTGTGATGTACCTCTTGTGGTAATGTATGAGTGAACTATAAGGTGCTTTCACGCAGGAAAGAGATATTACCTCCCCCTGTGGTGGACTGAGGGCTCAAGTTATGCCCTTCCAGACTGTGCCTTTCCCATGGCTCCCTTTCCTTGTCCCAGTGTAAGCAGTGCTTGACAGTGTTCCCAGGGGATTTCAGCTGGCCTACAACCCACTGCTCTAAGTGCCTCAGTGACCCCCAGGAGAGAGGACAGTATGCAGTCCTTCTCTGCAAGTGGGAGAAATGGCATTGTCCTCCCGCCAGAAAACATGGTCACCAAGCTAGAAGCTGTGGGAGGAAAATGAGGAATGACTGTTTCTGAAACTTATTAAGATGCTATGTTTGGGCAACATGCATTTTATTTTAACTGGATCTTACTATGAGTAATATTTCCTAATTAACCACAGGGATTCATGAGCTTTGCAGACTGAAAGACTGAGCATAGGAAATGTCCCAGGTCTGTTTTTAATCAGATTTATGTCGTTATGAATTGCTTGCTTTTGCAAAAAGTTTCAGGAGTAGCTAGTCTGAGGAAATACCCAGGGGGTGTAAAGATACTTCCAGTTACATACTCGAAACATCTCTGGAGCCCTACCTGTCTTAGAAAAGAGTTATCTCTACAGAACGAGAGCACACTTCTGAGTGGACATGCAAATGGTGGATGATCTCATTACCTCTATCCTCCTTAGATCTATTCCAAAGCTTTTCAAGCTCACTGGGGACTGTCTTCCACTCTATGTAGACCCTGGTGGGTCGTGAATCTGGAAACTGGACTTTTGCACACAGATGAGGATGGATCTGCAACAATGGAAACCTTCAGCTCTCAAAAATGGTTGGGTTTTTTTAAGGATTCCTTAATGGAAAATGCTTTTTTTTCTGGTGCTGATCAGGCTGATTTTGACTGTGCACACACACACCCCCACACACACCAGTGAAAGACTGAGGGGTTATCAGCATGTGCTGCGTGTTAAAAATGTGGCAGCAATAGCTGTGTAGATAGGTACAGGGGGAACCTGTGCTCATACAGATGACAGTATCAAGGAGGGAAGAGCAAGAAGAAATTGGAGCATGGCTACCAAATTCACCCCGGGTCACACTGGGGCTGTGTGTCACTCAAGGTCACTGCCCTACACATGACAAAGCAGAGCTAAAGCACGAGAAGGTGTGACTGGAATACACATTTTGGCATCTTTCTTCTTCATGGCAAATTTGTGTAAAGAAACGTTACAACTAGGAGATGTATAATGTTTTTCTGCCTTGTGGCTATTCGCCAGCCAGGAATATACTGTTTGTGAAAATTAGGGAGTGGCTACTTCAGATAAAATTATAGTAATCAGAAACTTTGAAAAAATTGTCCTGGATTTTTCTTCTCAAAACCAAACCAAAACAAGAAGAAAAAAAAAAAAAAAAGCCTTAGAAAAAAGACTTTTTTTTTATTGCTTACTTCTCTGTGGAGGTAAACTAGTGATCCAAGTGCACTGTTGTGATCCTGTTGTGGAGTCACTGATGGCACCAGAAGTCAAAGTGTCCATGTTTATGAGGCTGTGCCAGTGCACCAGTGTTGTGAGGAGCTCTGTGTAGTGGGCACCTGCTGAGCCAAAGATTTGAGATGAATAGCACCCATATTGATTTGCCTATAATGGAGTGAAAAAGAAAAATGTCCAGGTTTTGTTGCAGGTATTTTCATGGGGTATTAAATTGGTGGATTAGTTGCAAACAGCAGTACTGATAAAGTCTCCTGTCCATCTTGATGGTTGGGCCTTTCTATTAAAATGACACATAAATAACCTATTATGTCCCCCACCCATGGAAATTCAAATGCACCTGTCAAGTTGATAAAGCACTTGCCTGGAGGGAAGCATTGTTTACATTTTCACTCCATTCTTCAGAAAAAGTGAGATTCTAATTATTTTTCCCACTGTAAATTAATGCTGACTATGATGGTTAGCATATCTCTGTATTGTTATATCTATGCAAAAGTTAAATAATAGAACTGATCCATCATGTATTATGCAATGTGCATTTTTATGACAGGCTTCCCTCTGATCTTATTATGACTTTCTTCACAAATACTTACTTTTTTTTTCCTAGCAGCTGGGGGAATCTTTGTTGACTGCTGGTTCAGAAGTTGAAATCTGTCCTGTGTGAAAAGAAAAAGGCAATTTACATGTTTATCGGATGCTGTACTCTGCTATCTTCTGAGAAGGAAAAAAAATAAGGATATAGGAGTATACTCCATTAATAATAAGCTTCATTATAATAGACAATTGGTCACAGTAGACTAAACCATTTTTCTACAAACCAAGCACATCAAATTCAGTAATACAATTCAATTGTTTCTGGATATCTCAGACAGTAACTTTTAATTCAGGAAAAGTAAACTAGTTAAGGTAAAATCAAATGTGACCAGAGTCTTTCTTGTATACATGGAATCACACCACACCTTTGCAAAAATTTTAAGCTGCACCATAAACCATTTCTTAGGGTTCCTAGCAGACATTTTTCCTTTGTTTGTAAACTATTTTTTTTGGTACATTTCATGTTTCCTGCTTGAACTGAAGGCAAAACTGTTGAAATACCACAAAGGGGCCATTTTTGCAATAGTGTACTACAAGTGGAAAATATTATTGTGAGAAGAATTCTTGCTATCTCGTTTCTTAACTGAGGCAGGGAGGAAGACATTGCTGAGAAGCTCTTGGTACACTCAGAGAGCTTTGGGAGACAGCCTGATCTTGCAAGTTATTTTTGCAAGTGTGGCAGACCCATCTGGTTTGCATACCATGTTGAAGGCTCATGCAAACTTCCCTGAACCTTTAACTCTTTGTCTCTACTTGCTACAGTGGATTTCTATTCCTAGATTTCTAGAGAGGCATCAATTCCAGGCATGGCTAAACTGTTTGCAAGAGCCAAAAATAAAACTCTGGAGCAGGAAAAAGGAATAAACTGCTAAGGAAATACCTTAGCAATTAGAGACACTTTTGGTTTAGTTTCTGATGAGCTTGCAGTTGAAATGCTGGCCCTATGGATGCAGAAAAAACATCCTTGGGGTAAAGAAGGCAGAGGGCATGAGATGAGAATGGAGACTGTCAACCGTAATCACAAAGGAATACCCAAGCCTCTGCCATCTTCATATTCTTCCTTCCCTTCTTTTCTATAATGAAACCAGCATTTGCTTTAACATTATGTCTTACAAAAACATGACAGGCCCTTCTACTACTCTCCACCCTGCCAGGGAGGTATCTCTGAAACCTTTTTCTTTCAGTTCCTTCTCTGTGGCCCATTTCTGCAGTGATGTCTGCAAGAAAGCATCTGATTGCTGGTGATTGGAAAATCAGATGAGAAAATGTATGGACAGGTAAAGCAAGTAGCCACATAAATGTCCTCTGATCTCAACACAGGCTGTTAGCTCCTTGTTCTGCCAGCAGCCCCTTTCTACCTGTCTCTACAGTGCTGAAGCAATGGGGCTGCAGTGTGAGTGAGAGGTTCTAGATACTTCTGTGGTTAATGTTTGCTAATAATTAACATGTGTTGGAGTAGTCAGTGTACTTATTAGGGTTGCTGAAAGACCAGAACAAAAATTACAGTATTTCTAAAAGAGGACAACTACCCTTCACAGATGTTCGCATACATTTTACTAAAAGTGTATAAATTTGCTTTCCTGTTTCACTTTCATTTTCCTAGCTCCCTTCCATCTGCTTCAAAAGAAAGCTGGATCTAAACAGGCAAACTGGGAATATTCTGGTACTTAGTAAAACCTTACACCAATTTTGCTATTGTTTGAATTTAAAAAAGGAAAATAGAAACCAAAATTCAAAATACACCTTCCACAAGACCACCATTCACACTATGCTCAACCCCACTAGCACAAGGATGCACTATGCCACTGCTTGCGCAGGAGGAAATTTTCTGAAGCTGAAGAAGATACAGCTAGAAGCCACTAGTCCAACATATTATAGTTTTAAGTTCTCAGCTGATTTATTGTCCTTGTAATGATACAGGTTTAAAAACGTTATTTAGCTGCCAGGAAAAGATCCGTCCATCTGATGTAAGTCACAGGTAAATAAAAACCTGTCTCATTCCCAGACATACATCTTGAATGCATGTGCTCTTGGACAAATTGAATGAAATCTGTGAACACGGACTTGTTTCTTTTAACTATCTTTTTTCTGCATTTAATCAGTTCCAAACAGTAAAAATCAAATGCTCATTGCCAATAAATTAATCGACAAACTTAGCTCCTTTGTTTTCTGTTTACATATTATTTTTTGATCTGCTTAGTTACTTACAGATCTGTCAGGGTTATTTTCACAAATTTTTCACAGAATGTCTTCTGTGGGCAAACTTTATCCCATAAGATGAACTGCTCCATGGATCTATTTACTACTTGTTGTTTCTGGTGTATTTTTGGTCACCAAAGTCATATAGTATTATTTCTGCTTTCTGACTGCATTACATTTGTAAACACATGAGTAATGAATAACAAATGTTGATGAGCAGATAATGAATAGCAGACACTCTTATTTACACAGATATGCCCTTGTATGCATTAAAATCCTGACTTCCATAGGGAAAATAACTTTTCCTAAACACTTTTGTATATAAAATCCTGTCTGTCTGAAGTTACTCAAGATGCTTTCTTAAGTAACTGATTCCAGCATCCCTTATAAAATTTGGGAAATGAGGCATGGAGAGAGATTTCTTTTGCCCATCTGAACCAAGCCCACTCTGGGCTTGGAATATAGCAGGATTCTCTGGAATAGGAAGGGAATTTATTTTATCTCCTTTCCTTAGGGCAAATCAATGGACAAAGACACTGCTATGCATGAGGAAATGCAAGAAAGCTGTGGCCTTTAATTTTTACTCACTAAGGGTTTTGCTGCATTGAATATCAGTTTTCCTTGACTTAATTCTTGAGATGACTTTTCCCCTCAAGATTTATTATTGTTTGGAAGAGAGTATATCTACATTTGTATTTTTTTAATGGGTGACTGAAGTGCGGACACTTAAAACCACAAAAGATTTAGATCTGAAAAAATGGGATGGTGAGCAGCAGACTACACAAGCAGTGTGTGCAGTGCGTGCAGTGCAACTAAAGTTTCAGTGGCTGCACTCTGTAATATCTAAAAGCAGGAGATGAAAATCATCCCCTAGAAAAGATCTGCATTGCTGTTCAGTGGACATATCCATAAATAAGATATTATTGCAAATCAGAAACAAAAAGACCTGCTGCTGTTTCCTAGTTCTATGATGCTAAGCGACTTTCCATAAATCTATTCTGGGATTTCTCCTTAGTCCTTTACAAAGAAGTTATTCTCTGTATATGCCTTTTTTCACCATTTAGTCTGCCCATGTCTGTTTGTTAAATAAATCAGGGAAGACTGTTAACAACGTTTCAGGCATTCATAATTTGACTGAAACAAGCAATTCCTGGATACTACCGGTCCCTTATGCTGGTCCATGATGTTCATAAATAGGACGATCTAGAAACGAGTTCTCTCTCTGCAGAGTTACCAGGAGCCCACAAAGGCCTTTGCTAACCTGAGACACTCATGTGCCTCATTATTGCCCCAGGAGTGAGAGTGTATGCTCCTGCCCCACCAAAGCACGCTGCACTTGCATAAATGTGTGTGAGTGCTTCGTGCACGTAAGGGTTAAATATGAGGATGCTTGATGTGGCTTTCTCGTGGTGGTATGATTTTTGGCAATCCTAATAGTTTTTCTTGTTCATGCCTTTGCTTGCCATTTCTCCAATTTCACGATTTATTTCAAACCGAGTTAATTTTCACGATTTGTAAAGTGCCCCATCCTTCCTGCAGTGGCTTGGAAAGTTTCCTCTCTGTCACATCTAATTCTGACTGGGGTCCAGTGATAACCTCACTGGAACCGGGACACACCAAGGTGCCTTTGGCATGGACAGGGAGGATATTTTCAGATATTTCCATGTAAATTCTTCTTTTACCAGAGTTGCTGGCAAGGTTTTTAGCAACAGTTTCTCAGAAGTGGGGTTTGTAAATGCTTAAGGGGTGCTCTGCTTCCCTCAGAGGTAAGCACCAGCCAGCTTTTCTTTTTTTAATTGTAAAGCTACGCTGTTTTAACAAAAGACTGCCTCCAGGATAGTAATTCCCATATTTACAACTCTTACCATAGAAAATGCACTTACCATGTTTATGGAAGTTATTTGAAATAACAGCATCCTCGACTTTTAATGTCTTTTTTTTTTCTATCATTTCAACACTTTTTTGCCCTTTTGACTAAAGGTAACCGCTTGTAACTTTTTGCTAATCATTTGCCATGGCCAGCATTCAGTTCCACACAGTCTCAACTGGTCAGTTTGGCCCATTTTACTCATTTTATGCATTTTCTTTGAATGTTGCTTTCAAACAGGGGTATTTTTATACATTTTGCAATGTATGAGCCTGGAATTGATTCACATGACATTGCTAATAATAATGCTGCTGCAAACAGTTAAGAATCAGTATTAATCATAATCAAGTGTTTGGACACACATGTATATTTCTCAGCTTTTTAAAAAGAATTTTTTTCATGCTTATTTCTTTTTTTTAAGACACTAGAAATCAGTCTTCCTCTCATTCCCACTATACCTCAGAAAATCTGAGGAAATATTCTTTCTTTTCTTCTTTCACAAAAGCTGTCAAACAATAGGAGACATCATAGTACCTTTACACTCTAGCATGGCATTTTCTGTACCCTGAACTAGGAAATATTGGTAATATTAATTGGCTGTGCTTCAGTTGTGTAATATATTTATAAATATACATTTATCAATATATTTGTATTTAAAATTCATTCTACTTTGGTAACATATTTGTCTACACTTGGTGTGGCATAATACATTTATACAAGAAAATACATTTGTATTTTTACTTACAAATGTATTTTTGTCTTTTTTCTAGGTTATGCACTGCGATTTCCAAAAGGTTAACATAATTTGCCTTTTTTGTAGGAGAAACATGTTCCACTCTTTTAAAAACCTGTGTAGTTTTTACGTCACGTTGCATGTTAAAGGAGCAGTGATTGAAATCATTGTTGTCAAGGAAGAATGTATTAAAATTATTAATAAGACTTAAACCCACATGAGACTTACTGAATCATCTGATCTGACCTAAATTCATGACCCTTCCTCCCAGTTCTTCCCTTCTTATACTTGTACAAAAATAGGAGGACCAAAATGAGAAAAAACTGCCAACATAATAAAGGCCAGTGAAAACTGTACATTTGCATTATGTCGATGTAACATTTTATGATTATAATAATATAAACAAATAAACTATAAGGGCACTCACATCAAACCTCATTTCAAGCTGAACTATTATAAAGCGATTAACAGCCTCACAGTCCCGCTTTAATTAAGTTATGTTGTGAAATATTCAGCATTTGAACCTGTTCTGGCCTGCCTCTTTTATCATTGAATTACCATCCTTAATGTGTTTTTCTGCTGAAAGATGAATTTCATTTAAGGATTACTGTACACTGCTCTGGCATTTTGTGGTTTCTTGTCAGCCCTTGTGAATTTAGATCATTGCTAACTTCAGTTTCTCTGACATGTCCTATATGCACAGTCTCTTGACTAGCCTGTCTCAGGGGATTTATTAACTCATATTGTATTCCTGTAGAAATGAATGGACATTTTTGATTAACTTAATGATAGGAATTTCAGATGACAGTAGAGTTTACTTTTGGAGCTTACTTCAGGTTATGTAGGCCACAGCAGCTCTCTAGTGACCTATCAGTTCACAGAAATGTGTTTTGAGAGTTTCAAGACAGTGGACATCTGTCTGCCAAATACTTTCAGATGGTGATAGCAAGGAGGGAATGGAAAGGTCCCTGTGCGCTGGGGTCTCTAAATCCACAGCCACAAACAGAGCTACTCCTCCTTCCTGGAAGGGGCATTCAAATGTTATATTCCTCCACATATTGAAGAGTCTGTCTTCAGGCAAACTCACACTACCAGGTGACTTCGAGGAAGAGTTAATGAGTGATGGTCCAGGGAAGGGTCCTCTTTCCTTCCTTTCTAGCGCCTACCCCAGACCAAGGCTATGCAACTCACCACAGCACCATCAGTTTTTGATGGGGCCTTTTCTCTGAAAGAGAAATCAGATGATCAATCTGTGGCTTTTTGGGTTTTTTTTGAGGGGAGGTCGGGGGGGGTTGGGAGGAGGACATGCAGAACAATGTCATTATGTTCTTGTGTTCTCTTGGCTAGTCACATCAGTGTCCTCAGAGGGAGTTCACCAGATCTTGAAATGTGACAACAGATCAGATGGGTTTGTGTGTTCCCACTCTCCTGCAGAACTGTCTGCTCTTGGGGAGGAAGACAGAGACTTCTGATGCCATACCTGGCCCCATATGATTATGGTGTCCCAGGAGTGGCACCTGATGACATGAAAGCACACAAAGAACGAACAAGGCATGCAGCAGTTCAAGAGAAAGCTTCTACTTTATTCTATATTTAAAATCTGACTCCAATCCTCTTATATACATTTGTACAAAGGTTAAGAGATTGGCTACTCAGGTCACCACCTCTTTAACCTGGATGGTGGACATCACCATCAATCACATTTCTTCTCCCAGAGGAGAAAAATGTAAACAAAAGATAATTTCTAAAAATATACATTGTTTTCTTGAAGTTGCCTGAGAATCTGCACTGCAAGATCTCAAGCACTCGAATTCAAGAAAACTGAGGGCAACAGGCACCCAGAGTCAAGAACTTCCAAAGAAGGCCTTTGCCCTGGCAAAATGAAGGTTTGCTCAGGCACAAAGGTTTGAGTAACGTGGCTTTGGCTTCCTCACAGTAATTGTATGTTGCAAATTACACTCAGATCTGGTACTGATTGAAAAGATATGTGGTAATTTGTTTGTTGGAAAGCACTGGAAGGTCCATGCTCTCCCCTGTGCTGGACAAGTACAGAATGCATGTTTTTGCCCCCAGAGCTAGCAGCTCAAATGGGCAAACAGAGCTGCAAGAAAGACGTGGTGTTCATACCCATGGCTTGCAAAACACACATTAAATAAACCCCTTGCTAGTTGATAGGGAGAAACACAAGAGAGGAACAAGCAGATTCAGTGAAACTGAGGTAAGATAAAGGTCAGACAAGAAGCAGGGAAAAGCAGGGGACTGATTCAGGATGGAAGAAAACTTTGAATAAAGGAAGCTAGCAATGCAGGGAA
Organism: Illadopsis cleaveri; assembly: GCA_013399915.1. Lineage (NCBI taxonomy): Eukaryota > Metazoa > Chordata > Aves > Passeriformes > Timaliidae > Illadopsis > Illadopsis cleaveri. Next base: position 26,075 of record VXBB01014393.1, read on the forward strand.
AATGCATCTAGCATAAAAGGAAGATCACGACAGAGATCATCCTGTTTGTTGTGTTTCCTGAAGACTGAGTTTCTGAGCTGGCTCTCTCAACCATTTATCTTTCCTGAAGCCATAGATCACGGAGGAGACACGAGGCCAGTAAAACCTTGGTGCTCTTGAAATAGGTTAGAAGTTCTGTTAGTGAGACCCTGGGATGAGTGTGGAGGGTAACCGTTGCAGGGGCTGTGGTGTGGCAGCTCTTGCAGCTGCTCCCCTGTGCTCAAGCCAACACTGTAACAATGGAAGTTACTTTCCTGCTTTCTTGAGACCACTGGCCACGTTAATTCTTATGGAACACTGTGTAGTGCAGGCATGTGTCTTATGTGGTAGACAGAAGAAAATACAAGTTTGTCCTGTCCTTATGTCCTTATCCTCTATGTTCCTAACATGTTGTCCTGAATGAAAGCCTTTGAACCTCAGAGACTTTGGTGTGGAAAATTCAGACTGTCCTTATTTTACCTTAAATTTCAAATGACCTTTCCTTTTTTTAAAATGTAAAAAAATTGATTAGGGCTGATGTAAATGGAAGCTGGCACTAAAATGAAGTATCCTATTGTTCTGTCATTGCTGAAAAAGAGTTGGAGATAATTTCCTATATGTGTTCTTGCTTCCCTAATTTACCTAAAACAAATCCTCTCCTAAGGCAGTGGCTCGTAATAGCAGCATGCACGTCAGGATCGTGGCATTGGCACACTTTGCTAGTTATGGAATTCCTTGTAATGCATAAGAACAGCTGGGGAAATGTGAACTGGAACACAAGCAAACTGAGCTAAATCTAACTTTTCCCAAGTGAGGGGAAAAAATTGTATCTGGTTTTTGAGATCTCTTGTAAGAATCTGACCTCTTCATTTCAGCAAAAAGTAAAAGCAAAACTATGGAGAAGGTTTTGATGTACCTGTCTTAAATGAGAGCTTTTCTTTAGCTAGCTTTGTGAGTAAGTTCCAATCATTTCTGCCAGTGTAATACACATTCTTGAAAGAAAAAGCACATGCTAGGCCACCAAAAGTTGTATTTTCTCTACATAAAATTGAAGTGTTTGAGAAGAGCATGCTGATGTATTGTAAGGAAGTACCAATATCACCAATCCCTTCCTTCCACAAACAGGAGTAGCATCTTGTGGGAGAAAATGAACAATGAAAAGGTCTTGCAAAAGTGAGGGTTAAGGAGCTTATGCTTGCACTTCAGGGGCAGTATATAAATAATGCTTATCATCATCCTTTCTAGTTAAGGATAAAGGGTGCTTAAGCCTTGTGTCATGATCTGTCTGAAATCTTGAATTGTGCTCAGCCTGTATAAAGAATTAACATGAAAAAGGCTAAATGGAAATTCTGACTGATGTAGGGGGATACAAAACCTACCAAAGCTAATATGTTTAGAGCAAACTAGGAAGCTAGGTAACTGCTAATAAACTAGCTTTACACAATGCCCTAAAATACACCTAATTTACTCTGCTTCATCTACAATTCAGTTAGCAGCACAAGGTTATTTTAATATTATACAGAGATCAGAGACCAAAAAGTGCTTGTGGGTACAGGAGCAAAGGCTTCTCAAAGAGAGAGAAATACAAATACTGGCTCACAAAATTCTTGGGAAACTTTTTTTATTATTTTTTTTTAATCAGCATTGCCATTTTATTGTTTAACCTACCCTGCTTGATCTTCCTACTTTTGGTTAATACGGGAGTCAATTACAGCTTCATCTGTGCAGAATTAACTTTATAGAATATACACTGGGGATTTGTCTATCTCCTCTATTTAGATCTATGTCATAAAAAAATATGTAGCAGAGAACTGTGTGCAAGCACTGCATATGGTACAGGCTTTGCAGATTTATTGTAAAATCATTTTAAATCGGTTAAGCTCTTGCCAGAAGTTAATTAAATATGTTCTTTTGGTGGGGGGTGGGGGGCCTGTGTGTGTGTGTCCGGGGGGCGGGGGGGCTGTGTTTCACTAGGTGGCAGTGTCTGATTACATCTGGAAGGACCACGCCAGCCAGCCTGGTGGCTCCAGCTGCGACCTCCAGCACCAGGACGAAATCCCTGACGCCGCAGCCAGCTGCAAAGGTAGCACCACTGTTCACCTCTGCGTCTACACGGTTCACCTCAGCGGCTCCCGGGAGCTCTACAGGCGCTTCCTCAGGCTGCCTGACGGGGCTATCGTTGAGGTAGGTCCGAGCAGGCTCCTCGCTGCCAGATTTTGAAGGCAAAGGGGTGCATTTCAGAACTAGGTCACAGTCAAAAGAGGAAAATAGGCCGTGCCTGACCCTGCCCGAAATACACACTTCCATAGGGAGACCTCACTGCTAAACAGTAGTGTATAATCAATGAGTTAATGTTTTTGCAGTGCAAAGTAGTATTTTCGGATTGTTTATAGAGCCATTTAAAGGCAATTATGTAAGATATACATTGAAACTACACACATAGAGGTTATTTATAAATATATATCACTTAGAACCACATAAGGTCATTCTGTACAGGAATTGTTATATATATAAATATACAAGGTATAAGTAGTGTGCACATTTAATGGACAGCTATTACTACAAGTATGGTCATTCACTTAATTTGTACTCAGACACACCGAGCTAAGGTACAGTTAGATTAGCTACTGGCATCTTGCATGTTTTAGATTGAATCTTGGATGTTGTCAGCATTTCAGCAGCTTGTGCACTAAAACACAATACAGGATGTTATTAAAGAGATGTATTACCCATTACTCGTTTCGTGGGCTGCATTTTGTTCATTGCTTTGCCATTTTTGTTCTAAGTACTTTGAAGAAGAACATTTCCTTTTTGCCTTTGGTCTTGTGTTGAGATACTCTTAAAAAAAGAGATTGGCATTTAAGAGAAAGTAAAGTGAAAAAGTGAAAGATTATTACTTTGCCTACCCAGATAGAAGTGGGAGCATCATCTTGGAGATCTTTTTTACCAAAACTGGCACAAGTGATGATGAAACACAATGTTTTCATCTGCGCACTTCTAAGGTGAAGGTTTAAGTACATCATTCCAGCATGAGGCAAACATTGCTTCTCCTCCTTTGGTTAATGTTTCAAGGCTGTTTTCTTCACTAAAGATTTTATTCTTAATGTCTTTGCCCTACTTGGCTTTTTAAAGGAAATTTAATTTAAAGGAAGCAGTCCTCAAGAATTTCAAACATAATTTTCTGCCCGGGGAACTTGTGATTCACCAGAGTGAAGACACTGGAGTCTTCAAGCTAGCCAAAGAAAACAAGAGAAGGCATGTGGCCTACATGAAGTAGAACTTAATTACTGGAACAAAGAAACTGGTAAATCCAGGTCCATGCCCAAGTCTGTTGAAGAGACTCCACATGTGAATAATTGCCTAGACTTTTGCTAAAACACCTTTTCCATGTTGGAGGTTGACCAGGCACCCAACTCCTACTTTCTGCCTGTTAGAAATGTAGCTTTTTGCAGGATGGTTTTTCCCAGTTAAATTCTTCTCAGCTTTTCAGTGGTGAGGTTCTATTCAGCTTGCACCAGGCATTGGAAGGAGGGTCTTTGAACATCTGAGGCAACCTTAACTCAGTGCACTGTTTCAGTTGATTAATCTATTCTGTACTTCTGAGAGAGAAGAAATGTGTTTTCATAGGATGTAATGTTTTCTTCCCAGGTGAGCTTTTGAGACGCTTCCAGCATCCACAAAGTAAGTAGTGTATAATGTGGATGGCTCAGACCACTTCTCTATAGTTTCCCACACCAGATCATAACACAGCCTATCCCTAAAATCCATGACTGGGTCTTACCTCATTGTCTTGGAAGCTGCACATCTAATTTAGGAGATCAGTGCACGCTTACAGAATTTTTATTTGTAGATCCAAATGCAATTACATATAAGAAATGTGCTTAACTAATAATTGTAGTAAAGCCCATATACAGATCTTACATTTAGCTCATAACAGATGTAATTATGCATTTGTATGTTTTATAGGTCAGGGCTTTCTACTTCAGTTCCAAATTAGGAGTATTTAATGAATTTTAAAACTGTACACTGAGAAGTGAGAAGTTTGCTGCCGTAGGGAAAAATACACCTGAGTTTTACCATTTGGTGTTGTTTTCACCCCTCAGGAACATTTTCTTTCACTTTACTGCAGCTAGACAAGCAGGGGTGCTTGAGTGGGGTTAGAAAATTGTATTGGAGCTGAAGGGTGCATTGCAATATATTATATGTATAATTTTTAAGAGTGTAGGAGATGAGAGGCACCTAGGCTTCTTGGAATTATCTTTTCAGTTTGCTCCCTCTGTTGGCAACCTGTTGTGTATAAGCATTTTGAGTTTTACTATCTAGAGCTAGTTCTAAAGACTCAGGTAATTTAGTTTACTTAACCTTAGTCTGTCTTATGTATTTTGCTCCCAGTGACTCAATGGAAAGATTTTTCTGGATCCTTATAGTCTACTTGGTCAGAAGTCTCCTCTTATTCTAAATTTAATCAGCTTCCGTTGGATCACCCATTGGTGTAAATAAGATTTCTCCTTACCAGAAGTTTACCCACATGGTACAATTTCATAATCTTACCTGTTTAATTCTGGAATGGGTACAACACCTCACCAAAAGAAACAAGATGAGTTCCCATTTTGCTTTTCATTCCTCTCCTCACCTTTTCAGCAGTGGCGAAGAAGGGAAGGTTTTCTTCCACATTGTTGAGGGCAGAGAGTATTATCTATTCGCTCTCCCTGTCATAGAAATGACAGCTGCCTTTCTTCTTTCTTCATGATCGGCAAGCTTCTTTCTCCTCACCATAGACAAGATATTTGTATGAAATGCTGTGTTGGGACTGTAGGAACACAACCTGTAAGAACAAGGGTGGTCTGTGGCAATTGTGACGTGTCCTACCTTTGCATATACATCTACCTGGTCTGCAGCATCCACAGAGTAAGAAAACAAACAATTTTCACTTATTTTATTCTTCTGGATGGGCTAGTGCACTTGTACAACTGCAAATGCAAGGAGTAATTCAAGAGCATCAAGGAACTGGGGGTTACATGCACCTTCTTCCTGTGAAACAATCCTCCTTTTCATCACAGTAGCATGCCAAAGGTGAAAATGTAATTATTTCATTGTAAATTTTTGTTTGTTTGTTCACTTTTATTAAGAAACTCTGAAGGCATGTAACTCTGAAGACAGCAAAATGAAAAGGCTTTGACTTTTAATTTCTGTAAGTTTCAGGAATTGTACCTGAAAGAGCCATAACACTTATTCCTAAATATTACAGTAGAACCTCATGAATTCAGGTATTTGGGGACTAAGATCTGTCCATCATATATTTAACACTTTGTGCCATTTACACCATGATGTGTGTTGGTTTTGCTGGGTGTTCTTCAAAAATAGTATGTTTAATAGGAGGAAATGAGAAATTTGGCAGAAAACAACACATGAACTATAATAATTTCGAAAAAGTATGTGCAAATACAGGCATTGTTCAGAGGGCTCCACCAGCATAAGCAGTAGATTATTAGCACTCAGCTAACTGAAGAGTGTGTGCAGGCTGGCAAGATCTGGGGCAGTGTTTCTCTGGGCAAACACAGGAACATGAGAACAGAACTGAAATCACCATGCCAAATTCTACCTCAGATTCATGTGTTCAACTCTTGGTGACTTTAACTTCAGATATGTTTCTGTATCTGCAGATATTGTTTGACAGGCATAAGAGGAATTTTGCATAATCTTGCTGTGAAGTCCTTGGATGCTCATAAGGAATTCACTTCATATTTACAGCTTCATTCTAGTCTTTTATATTTCAGTGAAAGCAAGATTTTCTTATAGCTCTAATTCAGTAAATCACTTCAATGATTTAATTTTATCCAAGGAACCAAAACTCACTTTAATAATAATTACCTTTCTTTTCTCTCTTTTTTTCCCAGTAAGCAAAGCCAGTTTGTAAGTGCTGTGTGCAGAAGTACACTAGCTAGGAATAAATGTCCTCTAAGTAATAGCTTCTTTAAAATACTTATTTCTTTATGTGTGGTATTCCCATTAGAGGTCCAGATTTCCTGGTATAACTAGAAATTTCATGTCTGGTATGAAAAGTAGTTTTATAGGTTTCATAGGGGTGAGGTAAAACTAACTGTTTTAAAAGGAACATTAAGGACAAGATGACATGTATAAATTGCCCTAGAAATGTTAAATAAAAAAGGATTTTTTTTTAAAATGTACAACATAAAAATTATAGAGGTTAAACTTGTAGGTGCAGTCTTTTTATCATAAGCATTGTAAAACTCAAAGAATTCACATGCAGTAAAAACCATTTTCCTTTTTACCTATAATATATTTCCCCTTTATAGTAAGACAATTTAAGTATTCCCTAACCAAGGAATGACCTTCCCAAAATAAATCACTTTTCATGGTTTTTGGTATTCATTAATCTGATGTTATTTTAACATAAAGGAAATTATTGAATTTTAACATTTTAAACATATTTGAAATCCATGCATAGAAAAGTTAATGATAATGGTACGTGTTTGCTGTCTACACCATGATAACACCAACTTGGTGATTTTTATCTTGACTTTTGCTGACTGGAGTTGAATTCTTATTAAAAGGGCAAAGATAAGTCACTTTAACTCAACAAAAAATCAGTTTCTTATTATAGGCCTAGTAAACCTCAGCATTGTAGAGGAAGTTTTTGTATAGTACGATTTTATCTATCAAATAAGCCTTGACAAATGTCAAGGATTCATCCAATTTAAACTTACTGGATAAAAGAGATCAGTTTTCCCTAATTACTTGAAAAGTACCTAGCAGTAATAGGATAAGACAGCGTAGGTGACTAGCCAATTACTTAGTTTAAGCTATTTACATCAATCCATATGCTATAAATTATGTCTAAACCCTCCTGCACTTCTGGAAAAGTGAATAAAATCATATAAGTTTATTTTGAATACAAGATCAGATATGGTATGCTGAGTGACACTTAAAAAGAATGAAACAGTAACCGTAGCTTATTTTCTGAAGCAATCTTGACACTAATGCTAAATTACAGCTTGGAAACATGTAGCATTTTTACCTTTATGAGAAAAGGCTTTTTACATATTTAACATAATTCTAGGGAAAATATACTGGAATTATGTATAAAGATATGTACACTGTAACCAAAGGGCATTTATAGTCCCCAGTAGAATACTTACAACAATTTTATTGCCATTTGGTGTCATTTTCTAACAGATATAAAATACAGCCAGTAAACAAACTAGACTTTAGATTTAAGCTGACAGCTGTTCCTTCAGAAGCAATATTCAGATATTTAATCTTAAGAATACTGAATATTTTACAATTCTTTGAGCAAACTATACTTTTAGCATGTGAAGGACTGCATGCTTTTATATACAGTTCTTGGATCTGATAATGACACTAAAAAACAACCTTAGAATAATCTACACATTTGTTGCTCTCTTATATTCCCTGGGCAAATCAACAAATTGCCTCATGTTTTATTCTTAATTCCACAAATTCTTTTTTTTATACACAGTGTTGCTATGAATATTGGGCCCTATTTTCCCATGTGTGCACAAGCCATGCAGCTGACTCCAGCACAGTTTATGCATGGACATGAGTGCAGCTTTTTCTGGCCCTAATTTCAGTAAATGAACAAATTGGCCAAGTTTACTGCAAAAGCCCCATGTGCTGTTTTCCTGAAGAGTCTCACTTCAGTGGTCACTAAAGGTTCATGGAGGAGAGAAAGAAGGAGGATCACTCCAGCTCAGTACCTAATCTTGGTACCCTACCTCATGACTTCATCCCCATCTCAACAGACACTGGGAGGGAGCAGCAGAGCTCTGGCTTTTCTGTAAACTAGGTCAGCTGTGGGGATTGGGTGAGGACATTTTGGCTGGGGGAGAGGCTGGGAAAAGGTAATTACTTGGTGTAAACTGACCCACTTTGGCCGGTTTCAGCAGCATCATGTCAGGTCATTCACAAACATGGCCAGGTCAAACCAACCATGAGTTGATTTCCTGGAAATGCCTATAAAAACAGGGATTTACAGGAACAGTTTGTCCCACAGAAGAGTGATTAATGCATGCAGGTGTGTACAGACTCATGGGCTGAATAGGCTTTACCACATGCTGACTGCCTAATTCTGAGATTTAATCTTGTCCCATTGAAAACATAATATACTTTACAACTGCATTCAGTGGGAGAATGATCTCTCTCAACACGCAACACTGAGGTTCAGTTGGGAATCATACACTTTACTCAGCTAAGGGATATGGATACTCCCATGGACAATCCCATGGCATAATCCCAAGGGATAATTCCATGGCAATCGTATCAGTACAGCCTGCAAACCTACAGCCCTTTTGTTGAGTGTCATGGCAGTATAGCAAGTTTCACTTCAAATAAAAGGTTAAAACCAGACTGTTTTAAGTTATTCTTATCAGTATATATTTCTCCTTTAATGTTACAATTCGATTAAAGATAATCAGTTTAAGAAAGAAATTAATTGTTGAGGCAGCATTTTCCATACCACTGAAAAGATGAGAATAAGGAAAAGATATTTCCTGGAGAAATCTTTTGCTTGTATGCTTTGTTCTTAAATTGAACCAGCTCACCTCACCTGTGACGTGTAAACCCTGTCCGGAAATGGACCCAGTCTGTTGCTCCTTGGCCTTGTGGTGGGTAAGCCAATCCCTCTGCTGCAGATGAAGTAGATGAGCACTATGTGTTTCACCTAAGCAGAAGTTATTTCTCCCTATCTTCTGTTTCAGGTTGTTTTCCCTGTCAAGTACAAGATTAGGTCTTTGCTTTTTTT
>VXBB01014393.1:34902-48635 GCA_013399915.1 Illadopsis cleaveri
GTTTTTTTTTTTTTTTTTTTTTGCTTCCCCCCCCCCCCCCCAGTAAACTGTGGTATAGTTTTAAATGGAAGGTGTGTCTATTAATTTTGAATCTATTATCAGCTGCTGTCAAGACTATATTGAAACAGGATGGAAATGCATGAGGCAACCTTGCAGCATGTGGTCATTTCCACCCTCCCTAATGTTCTGCTAATCTCAGATTTTATATACTCTGTACCCCAGAAAGTCACAGAATCATGTGGAAAAATATTCCTTTTCTTCAAGTGGCCATGTCCTGCTTATCTATGGTGATGTCTGTGCTCTGATAGGAGGACCAGGAAAGGAATGGGACAGGTCCACTGCTGGACCTTTTCAGCAGCACTCACTGGCTTTCAGATAACCAAAAAGTTACTGAAATACCAGAACTACAGCATTATAGCCTTGTTCTGTGTATGAATATTCAATATTAAATCATGCTGGTTTCTTTTTTGCTTGCAGAGAATGTGGAATGAGGAGCAAGGGTTACCTACCAAATCAACACATACACAAATATATTATGTTCATGGAAATTTTAATTTCTTTTTTTCTTGGGGTCCTGAAGAGTTAAAACTCTTTCCTTCAATTGTTTGCAGAAGGAATGGAAGAAAGTTCAAGCACACCCATTCAGTCTGAGCCAGTGCTCAAGGGAAAAATGCTACCATGGCTCTCTGGTTGTATTACATAACAAACAGCCATGATGATAATTAAGGAGTACTTTTAAAGTGTTATTTTGTGTTAAAGAATACATCCTTCAGTTTCATCCTACTTTAAACACCAAGACTTGCTGTATTTTCAGTGATTTTCAGAACGATTTTATGCTGAAAGGGCAGAGCCACTGATTGTTGCAGAAGGTATTTTGTACTTTTAAACACTCATAATCTTTATTCATCTATCACAGTTTTACCTGAATCAGCAGTAAAATCTCTGAAGTCAAAGGATAATTGCCAAAACAGCATTAACTTTATCTGAATAAAAAAATAACCTTTGAAAAAGTACCTTGCAGCTACACAGATTGACAAAATGCATCAATTATATTTTTGCTCACTTTATAATTACACCGCAGTAAGTGCACAGTGAACTTTACTACATGGTTGATTAACCATAAGGTTACTGCTATTAAGTCACTCTCAGAAATAACTACTTGGACTTTAATTTGAGAACATAACTCTGCACAACATCTGATCAAGTTGAAAAAATCTGACATATCTATACAAGCCTCAATTTAAAGTACACAAGTAAATGATAGCACCTTAATTGTAGCAAAGGGTTCCTGTTGCTTCAGTCAGAGATGCTGGGTATGTGAATGATCAGGTTTGGAAGAGCTCTTGATATGTCTTAACCAGCACCAAAGAAAAGGCTTTTCCAGTGAACTCTTAAATATCCCCTGTATCCTCTTTTTTGCATTGAAAAAGAAAAGGGAAGAGCAGAAGAGGGAGCTGGGGTTGTGTAGCCTGGAGAAAAGGAGAAAAGGAGTGATCTTATCACTCTACAACTGCTTGGAAAGAGGTTGTAGCCAGGTGAAGTTTGGCCTCTGCCACCAGGTAACAAGCAACAGGACAAGAGGAAATGGACTGGATATTAGAAAAAATTTCTTGACAGCCTGACAGGGTTTTCAAGCACTGGAAAAGGCTGTCCAGAAAAGTGGTTGAGTCACCATTCCTGGAGGCATTTAAAAGACATGTGCATGTGGCACTCAAGAACACGGTTTAGCGGTGGACTTGGCAGTATTAGGCTTATGGCTGTACTCAATGATCTTAAAGGTCTTTTCCAAATCTACCTAAATGATTCTATAAGATGAAATTAAGTGTTCCGACTTCTGGGGAATTAGGGTTGCAACTCCAGGTGTACACTGATGATATTTCCATATATTTTTCTCAGATTATTGCAACTGGAAGAATATTTCTGTTTCTGTTAGTTCACTGATGCTGTAGGCCCCCTTTATGTCTCCTGTCTTCTTGACTTTGTATAATGCAAAAGTGTTGCTATGAAGTCCTACCATGATGTTGTATCTCTTTTTGACCTGACCTGATGATTGTTTATGCCATGGGAGAAACAGCTTTGGACAAGCTAAAACTTGACTATCTCTTAGTTTGAAAGAATAAAACTAAAAATAAAGTAACAGCTGTTCTGTGCCAGTGGTATCTAGGTGAGAAGAAAGAATAGCCTGGTACAGAGAAACTTGCCTAAGATGTAGGATGCACAAGACCACTTCAATATTTAGTTTCAACTTTTCATGTAAGGTAGGGAATATTTACTAGGTTGCCTTCTTTCCTCTGTTCCTGAGGTAGCAGCACTTCCTACATTTGCAATGTGTCAAATCCAGAAATACTACAAAGACTGTAAGATGCTTCAACAGCCAGAAAATAAGAATACGCAAAAAAATACAATAGAAATTAGAGATTATTCCCTTACACGTACCTGTGTTTGGAAAATTTATTATAGCTGTGCTAAACTAGATTGAGAACCGTGAATTTCTTTAAATATTACTGTATTACTGGATCAACCTGCTTTTTCATGCTAACATTTTAGTAACACCAGCTAAACAGAGCTGAGCTCAGTTACTTTTCAGTATCTGAAATTTGACTTCTGCTTAAATTCATCAGAGCAAAATTTCTCTTATATGGGCATTTCAAAACATGAAAACAATTGGAGTCAGGGCACTCTAGTGCAAAATGCCACCCACATGACTAAGCTGAGGATCTGACATGTGATGTGGTAACTACTAATGAACTGAGCTGAACCTGATGCAGTGCCTTGGCTTTATAACCATTTTCCAGTCCTATAACATCTCTTCCTCATGGCCACGATTTCATTCTTTGAGTGTACGTTCTTTATTCACTCAAATCTTCTCCATGTGTCAAGAACATCATAAGGAGAAATTATAAAAAGCAACGGCCGTAAAAATCCCCATTCCACTGTTTTACTAAAGCATTTAGAGTGAGAAAAATTAGGTGAATTCACATTTCACATGTATTTAAATTGTTAATCTCACTGCTCTATCTGTATTAGTGAATACATTTACAGTAAGTTTTACTTTATAATATTTTGGCAGAACTGTTAGAAAAATTGTTATAAGCCCAGGAGTGGAACTGAAGCATGAAAGCTAAACTGTAAGCTGCTGCAAAGCTGGGTTATTAGTATGACAGAATAAAATTTCACACACACAAAATCTTCTAAGCTGTGATATTTTGAAAGCAGGAAGAGAGGAGTGGCGAAGGGTAATCAAAGTCATCTATGTTCCCTCTGGTATTTCACTGAATGCTGCCATAATAATATGTTGGTTTTGTCTGTTCTGTTTTTCAGGCATTTGGTGATGTTAGTGAGGAAAGTCTTCTGTGTAAAGTGAGCCCAAACCAGGAGCATATAAGAGAAAAGGACAGTGTGCTCTGTACATCTACACATATCAAGCTGAGGGAGAGGAAAAAGAGTTCAGCAAGGTGGAAAGGTATTATTTTCAGTTTCTATAACTAGATGAAAAACAATCCTGATACCGATGCATAAAATGATGGGAGGGATAGAAAAAAGCAAATAATTTTAAAACAGTTTCTTTTGGGAAGGCTAGGGTGCAATCAGTGACAGCTGAAATTTCACGGTTGTGTTTTCCAATATGTCTTCATCCCTGGGTAGTTTCATCAGCTGTTGCAAGAATCATGAAGACTGAAGTGTTGTCCTTTACCCAAGCACTGTCACAATTTCCATTCAGAATTTCAATACAGTAACACAATCCAGAGTGATCTGACCTAGGCAAGGACCAGCATTTAAATTATGCTGGGATCAGGCTTAAATCAGTTATTGTTTATATATTTAGGTATGTGTCAAGACATATTGGTCTAAGGGCAAAAGTCCAAATCTCTCAGACTTGTATTGTGTTCTCCACTGTGTACTGAGAGCCACTGGCCCCCTCATAGTGCCTAGAGAAGTACATGCAGAGTGGAACATCTGTGTCAAGTTTTCAGTGAAATTGCTATGACCAAAGGTAGTATCAGGGCATTCGATGACAGAATACTACAGAACATGCTGAGTGTCCTTAGACACCACCGTTTTTATGAGATATTAATTTCTTTTTTTTGCTTATCAAGGCTCATTGTAGCTGGCTCCACAAGTTCTCTGCACTCAGCTGAGTCCTATCACTGTCAGTTTTCCAATTCCATCTAAGGAGTAAAATTCAGTTAATAGCATTTTGTGTTACTTTTAAATTCACAGTAATCTTGTTTGCTAACAGAGAAACCTTGGAAAGTTCACATGAGCACAAAAGACAGATTTTTTTAAGGAAACCTGGTAAATTTAGTGTATGGGGTCTTGCTCCTTTTGTTGGGGGAGGGAGGTCATACACTATCGTTGGTGTATTTGCATCATGTCTTTATCACATCCTTTTTTCTGATTTCTAGGAAATTGTGTTGTCTCTGACAAGAGCTAGTTCCTGCAGTAACATGTGGTCTGTGGAGTTGTTTACATCGTAATCCACGTCCATCGTATGGCTGCTGTCTCATAGGATTTATGTTTCTGATGGCCACATCTCTGCCCGTGCAGTGTTGTCCTCTCAATGCCCCCTTTGTAGCTCTTCTGTTGGCTTCAACAAGCTGTGTAGCATGGTGAACCCACAGGATCAGATCACAGATTGGATCATGCAAACATAATTATTCCATGTGACTTTTTTTCCCTTCCCAGTTGTGGGACATTCCTAGATTTCTCAGGTTTGCTTGTTTCTGCTTTTTCAGCTTTGCTTGTACCTGTTAGCTGTGGTGGGGAAAATGTTGCTGATTTGTCTTTTCAAGTTTCATGACTGAAACATTGACAGTGTTTTCAGTAATTGTTCAAAGCACAATGCCATTGAAATTGCAATACTGCAAGAATGTCCAGAAGAGGAGCAATGATGGCTTCATCCACCAGTTCTGCAGCCAAGTCTCAACATGCTGCAAAATTTACAAGATCCAAGAGACTATTTTTTCCGAGGTTTATGTGGTGGTCATACCTTCTTCTCTGTGAGCTACAGCAGCTTAAAATAACCTGGAGGTTATGTTCATTCTTTCTCAGAAGTATTAAAGTTAGGACCAGTCAGTTTTCTTTAGTTAGAACCAGTCAGTCCCTATTCTGTTTGGTTCCATACAATTCTATCAGAAATTGTCCATGCCCCAAAGGCAAGAACTATAAGACAAAACAGAAGAAGATGGGAAGGGGAACATAGGGAAGAAAGATGAAATCATTTATGCAAGGCCATCAAAGTCAGAGGCAAATGGAGAAATACAAGGCAGACTGCAGCACCTGATTCAGTCTTCCCTTTTTGTCCTGAAAATGAAGCTGGAAATGAGAAGCAACTTACCTTACTGCTGTTTTGAATTGTTTATGTAGAATTCTGTAGCCAATTAAGATAATCAGTGACATTTTTCTAGCATGTCATGATTTTTTGGTGCCCCTTTGTTCACACTGCTATGGTAGAAGTTTTCATATGCATTTATTTTTGTAAGATCTTACCCCATATATTGAGCATTGTTGATTAATAGCATTGCTTAAATCTATAGTTCTCATCCACCTGAATAAACATTAAATTACATTAGGTAGTAACCTGAAGGTTTAAATGTCACTCCTGAGCCCAGTTTTAATTTGGGTATGCAAGATAGTGGTTTGGTTTCCACCTCTTTTCTTGTTTGTTTTTTTTTTCCCCAGTTTGTTTGTGTGCGTGTGCCTATGCCTGTGGTTATTTTGTGACTTATGCTCAGACAGAAATGGTGTTAAAAAAACTTCTGAATATCTACAAGAGCTGATGTGCCTTTTGTGGCTTTTATTGCAGAAGATATTACTTGGATTACTTATCCCTGTCATAACAGGAATAAAATTGCTGTTGTTTTAATTTATTAAATTTTAACATATTTTAATGTTTGCTTTGCCTGTTGACACTTGAAACTTTTCTACATAACTTTGGAAAAGAAACTAACTGGAGAGAAACCACCCAGTAACCTATTGCAGTTTCTGGGTGACAGTACCAAGATGCTGTGGGTGGGATCTTACTATGTGCATCTTTCTGGCCTCAGTTTTGCCTTTCAGCATGACTGACTCTAATGGTAAAAATCCCTTTGGGCAATATTATACCCTGGGTTTCTCACCACTGAGTTAAGATATCCCAGTCTGGTTCTGTGAGATTTTAACTTTGGTGTTGGTAATACAGTGTTGGAATTTAGTCTCATAGTGGGGCTGCCTTTATGTGTGTAACCAGCAGAGTTTCAGTTCTGATATGACTGTGTTGATTTTTCTGACAAATGGGGTACTGAAACTTTGTTCAGCATGAAGGACTTGACTGACCACTTTTATTCCTCCAGTTATATTGAAATGTCTCCAATGACTTTCATTTGATCTAGGATGTACAATTCTGTACATTGCATATTCATGAAAGCTGAATTTAAAGGATGTTTAAATATTAGGTAAATTTACCTTTTTTTTTTCTTTTTAATGTAGCATCCTACCTATTAATTTAGATTCCTTGCATCTCATGAGTTCCCATGTTTGTTGGTCAATGTGCAGTGGGTGACGTT
This sequence comes from Illadopsis cleaveri, assembly GCA_013399915.1. Taxonomy (NCBI): domain Eukaryota; kingdom Metazoa; phylum Chordata; class Aves; order Passeriformes; family Timaliidae; genus Illadopsis; species Illadopsis cleaveri. The sequence continues at coordinate 41,448 of VXBB01014393.1, forward strand.
GGCTTTCAAATTGTTTTCTGAAGTGCTCTTAGCAGCAGCATCATCCATAATGCTCACTTATAGTTGGATAGTAATTGCCTGCCTATGCAGTGTTCCTTTGCAACAATTTTCTCCTGTGTAGCTATATATATGTAGTCATTACTGAAAAGTGTAAATAAAGAATCCTTTTAGTGATGTAGTTTCCCTGGGTACCTACTGTGCTCTTATTATCTAAAACATACTCCCCATCTGTAGTTCTGTTCTATTAAAGGATAAAGACATAACTATGAATTAAAAATTAAAATGCTTGTTGTAGATTGGAGAGCAGAGTCTATTAGAATATATCTGGTGCTAGGCTACCAGTACAGTAGATAGATTACACTGAGCACCAGTTAAGCAAGGGGATGAAAAATGAGTGATTTTCATCATTCAGTTAAATATAGTGCTAAGTGGTATGTGCTAGCATTAAAAGCAAATTACTTAGCACTTCACCAATCACAGCATGAGAGCATTCCATTGGAAACAGTATTTTCAGTGATGCTCAGTCCTTAGTTTTATTAAAAAAATCCACTCTTAATGCTTAAGGAACCAGTAGAAGACGTATTGCTATGATAATAAAAAGATTGTAAAAATAAAAAGAAGTGCCTCATTTTAATAAATATGCTAAGAAATCCTCCCTCTCTCTTAACAACAAAACTCCAAAGTGCTGGTAGATCTATAATTTCCTGTACTTTCTTTAGGTCTTCCTTCCTAATGAATACGACCTTTCCTTTTTTTTTTTTTCCCTTCTTTGTAATGACATCTTTTTTTCTCATAAATCTGCTGCCATGTCACTGAACATTTTGATGAGCTTTTCTGATTCCCTCTTATATCTCCTTGATAGGATATTATTATCCAGTAATCTAAAGATGGGGAGCTTGATCCTCAGCAAAAGTACTTTTTGGCTGCTCAGCTAAAGACAATGGAGATGTGAGAATTTACAGTGCAAGAGGTTTTGACATTGAGAGCTGCTTTTATATCATGTAGCAACATTATTTCCTCCACATCAATGGGCATTGGAAGACACTCAAATCTGTTGTCTGAACACATGGAAGATGTGAATAGTCATAAACCTTCCTGAGTCTCAAACCATTCCTAAGCCACTGCCACCTCCTAAACAGGAGTCAGGAGCTACACAGCAAAATTCTTGGGATTGACACATGCAGGAGATGATCCAAAGTCTGAGCTACAGATTCATCTTCACCAGCCAGATCAAATGTTAGAAGGAGGTAAAATTACAGTTCAGATGTAAAAATTACAAGATCAAAGTGCCTATGCATGGAGCTATTTTGAGTCCTTCATTTTCCTTGTAGTGTCATTCTTTGGGGAATCCCGATTTGAGTTTTTCTCTTATGACTACACTTGAAGGCTGTTTTCTTTGTTAAGTGTATTGTGTTTGGCTGACATGGAGTCCATTTTCCCGTGGCAGTCCTCACCGTGCTGTTCTTTGTACTGGCAGCTGGAGAGGTGGTGCTGCCATGCTGGTGCTATGGCCATTGCTGGGGCAGGCTCACACCCTTTCTCCAACATTCTCCATCCCAGCAGTAGGCTGGGCATGGGCAACGAGTTGGGCGGAGACAACCAAGACAGCTGACTCAGACCAAAAGGATATTCCATACCATATGGCACCTGCTCAGCCATAACAATTTAGAGAAAGGAGGACAAAAGGATGGCATTTCTTATTTATGACATTTGTGTTCCGGAGCAACCGCTGCAGGTACTGAAGCTCTACTTCCTGAGAAGTGGCCAGACGTTGCCTGCTGATGGGAATCAAATCTCTTGTTTTCCTTTGCTTCCAATTTATCAAGCTGCCTTTATGTTGACCCACGAGGGTTTTTTCTGTCTTATCTTCTCCTCCCAACCCTGCTATGAAGAGTGATAGAGCAGCTTGGTGGGCAACTGATGTCCAATCAAGGTCAACTCACCAATAAAGAGAAACATGTAGGAAGTGATGTAGTTCATCTATTTTTAGTACAAATGTTGACTGGAGGTATTTTGAGTTTTCTTGTGGCCCTAAATTTCTGGGGTTCTGTGGAAATTATGTGATCTTCCCAAAACAGGTACTCTTTCCACTTTTGCTTAACATGTGCTTAACACTTCAGTGAAAGCCGTGTAGTCTTATACAGCACAAGTCTTTCCATTGAGAGTGTAGGATAATGATATTAGACCTGAAAGAAATATTTTGCGAAATTCAGGCCTATTTCAAAAAGTTTCCTTGTACAAAAAAAAGTGTCTTTTAAAAAAATGTATATATCTTAAAAACCAAAGCATTTAAGCAATGATTTCTTCTCTTCATGCAGTAGACTTTTCATTCTCATTTCCCTGTCTTTTTCTACCTGAATATACACTCCAAAATTGGCCTTTTTTCCTCCTCTATTTTACTAGAGCTTTTTTCAAAATACTTCCTTAAACCTTAACAGATTTTTTCTTTCAACCAAATGAACTTTTCCTTCTCAAAATATTTGAGGACATGATTTAACATAGATTTCAAAACATAGAATTCCTTTTTTCATTTTCCTGGCTGGCACATAATGGTTCTGATGCATCTTTCCTGGGTATGCCAATTCTGTCATATACACTAATATGAAATAATGACACAAGGTTGACTTAACTAGACATAATAGGGCATATTTCTAAAACATTCTGAATGGGAGGTATATGCACAGATCTTACTACTTGTTAATGAAATTGGAAAACTTCTTCATCTGCACTATGACATGTATTTATAATAACCTCCTAATCCAAAGGCATGGTGTCCTTACACAATGAAAGAATAAAACTGAACAAAAGAAAGGATTTTTTCTCTATTCATGTTTCAAATGAATTTTAGAACTTCACCATTCACAGTGAATTTGGACCAGCAACAGCTATGACTGTGTCTAAAATCAGTGCAAGAATATGCATGTTTATGTGTGCTCATGTGTACGGAATGAGAGCAAGACAGATTTCAGTGGCAAGGGTCTGTATTTTAAACCTTTCCAAAGTTTTTTCTGTTGTTGATGCTGTTTAAGTCTTTATTTTCTATCTTGACATGAAAAAATCAGTTTTTGAAGGCTTTTGTGTTTTTTTCCACAGATAGTGTCTGTGACAATATTGGAGAGGCTCTGAATATTCTGATATTCATGCTTTAATTTTTTCATAATATCTTTCAAATTAGAGATGAAAAAGCCTAAATTTTTTAATGGTCTCATCACATGATTTTTTTCCATTAACAGGTGGTGGACAGAAATACGTTTCAGCCGCCATCTCCTCTTTGCTCCCCCTCCTCTCCCTGCTCTTTTCTGAATGCTGAAAAACTTACCATGTTGCCTTGACCTACCAACAACTCTTAAATGCTGATTTTCCTTATGAACCAATGGCCTCATGCACATTTATCTACCTTATCAGGGACACAACATTTTACCTGAGTCTGGGGCTGAGTGTATAAGCTAAGGGCTTGTCTCTGCCTCTCGGACAGCCTGAGGGATTTTAGAAGGACTCTCAAAAGAGCATGGCTTTGTCCAAGAAGAAAATAGTGAGTATAGACTAGATGTTTCATTCAGGTTGCTAATTTTTAGCTTTCCTTTTCTACCCTTGATGTTGTTGTGGACACACGCTCTCCTTTGAGCACAGCTGTGCCACCTGAAGAGATCGTCTACAGCTGCTTTTTCATGCAGGAGAAGCTCCCATGGGAGCTTTCCCTCACCCATTTCAGATTGAGCAACAAATAACTTCTGCTCCAGCTGCTCAAGCCTCACAGGACCATGTTTAGCAAAAACAGGTGAGAAATCATTCACATGAGCAGCTCTGCTAGCTGTTCTGAGTGCAGTCATCTCTGGGAGAAAGGTGGTGAGGACAGGTGGGAGTGATGCTGTCATTTCCTCATTCAACACAACTGTGACTGAAGTGGATTTCTGCCCTGTGTGTGTGTGTGTGAGGTTTAAATGTTTATTTGGAAGTCCGGTGTTTCTTATTTGATTATGAACGTGGTAAGTGATAAGACAGACCTTGAGGTAGGAGTCCTTATAGACAGATTGGGGATGAAACGTGGCCTTTAATACTCATTTTAGACAGAGATGAAAGAGAAAGCAGGAAGTGTGTGCATATTACATTAGATAAAATGTAGTTTATGATTTTTTTATTATTATTATTATCATTATCCTTGCAATTGTATACTCTGCTGCTGAGAAACTCAACCAGTGCCTGATTTACCCCTCACGTACCTTGGGGTAAGAATAACACTAAAATGGGGGTTGCCAACCAGCTTCAGACTGAACAACACTGAAGAAGGAATGTGAACCTCTGTATGTTCCCTGAATGAAGTGGACATCAGCCTTAAGAAGCAAATAGATTAAATGGTTTCCTCTAGTTTGTGTGCCAGCTGCTCTGTGAAACTGTGAAAAATTTCATGTGCTGGACAAGGAGTTGCTTTCACTCTGCAGGCTGCAGACTTCCACTCGGCCGGGCCATACACAGTCCCACGTTTTATACTCCTGGGTATGATGAAATAAAAAGATGCTGAGATAGATACTGCTTTGAGTGAGGGACCCAGTCAGAGGACTTCTCAAGGCTTCTGATCAGGCAGGACATGAAGAGGAGAGAAAAGGGACTTCCTGCAAGGTCAGAGCTTTGTCAGCAAATGCTACAGTGTTTCTACTGGCTCTGCAAGGTTCTCGAAAGGGGAGTGATTTGCCTGAGCAATTAGGTCAGGATTGTAGTAGTTTGGCTTCCTTTTATCCTTGTTATGTGGATAACTCGGATTTATTTTTTCTTCTCCACAGACTCAGCAGTACAATTTCAAAATTGACATGGTGCTTATCAGAAGTTAGTAATTGGATAGTGCAACCCATTTGTTTGATAAAGCTGAACTGTTCATTTTTGGCTTCTAAAAGCTAATAGGCATTGTTCCTTCTTTGACATTTGATTTTAATGGCTGTAATGTTGCTCCTGTCTCAACAGCTATATGTCTGGGTGTTTTCCTTGACTCCATGCTTCCTCTGCAGGCTTCAGAAGACTGTTTTTAACACTTTAGCTTCTGGAGTAATTTCCTCACTCCTCCACATGCTGCTGTATCCCATAGAGCTGGCAGAGGCAAAGTGCTAGGGTTCAGGGGTGGATTAAAGCTGAAGGCAGAGGTACAGGTCTTCCCAGATCTACATTGCTCTAGTTTATTTAGAAATAATGTAATCATAAAAAAATCCCCAAACTCCAAATTCTCTTGATTATAGTTTTGCACCAGCATGATCCTAGGAAAGATGTCTAGGTGAGGCAAAACTTTGGTATAAAAGGGATGTGTAAAACTCTTCTGACTCATTTGGCACTGAATGGAGTTTTCTGAGGTATCACTTTTGTAACTATAGGACTGGCTTATTGCAGCTCTTTTTTCTTTGGCCTTCCAGCAAAATCAATTCATGAACTATGCAACACTGCTTCAAGGCTCTTTTTATGAGACTAGCCTAATCTACATATGGCATTGTCCCTACTTTACAGTCTTTTAATTGACTACAAGCAGCTTACCATATTGATTGAAAAATTCTTCTTGTTACATTTAGAGCTATGGCTAATTATGATCTTTCTCCTCTCCTTGTCTTCTTAATTTGTAGTTCACATCTCCTTCTCAGAAGCTCGCTCCTTTCTCTTTCAGCCTGGAGTCTCCTCTACCGTGTCTCATTCCCTCCCTGGTTTCATAAAACCTCATGGCTAAGCTGCTGGTGTTAAAAAGGTACTGAGTAAGATGAGCCTGGGGCTCAATGGCAAATTCTCCTTTCCAAGTAAATGGAAAGCTCTTGGTAGTATCACTATGTTATCTATGATTGGTTGTTCAGAGAATATTTCAGTAGCAAACTAGAAAATATAAATTAAAAAAAATCAACCCTAAATATTTTGTGTATGTTTTATGGGAGCTAAAGAGAGATTACAGAGAAAAGGTCAGTCAGTAAATAAAATGCATATTTCCTTAGAGTGAAATACAATAGAATCCTTATTCATAGGGTTGTTAAAAACAATTGTTACTCTTGATAACTAAATGTGTAGCAAAGTTAATTAATTCACTTATTGTTATGGAAGAAATGCCAAAAGAAAATGCTATGATGGAGTATTATTTTCCAGAAATCTGACTGTAGTGATTTCTCCTAGATGATGATCCAATGATCCATGAACTTATAACTCCTGCAAAAAATAAAAAAGTGTTTAATATTGTAGAATATCCATATTATTTTTAAGACTGTTCCATCAAATTTCTCTACAATCCTCACTGCTGATGTAATCAATGGGAAATTCATCTAAGCAAGAAAAATGTGAAATGGCATGGCACACTGTCATGGGTAAAGCTGATTGAAAAAATTCCACTTGACACCCTGCGTCACAAACTAGGGGCAGAAATTTTAGCATAATTCAGGAACTCACAAAAGACTTATTCCAAGACCTGAAAATGTCATCACTCTCTTTGAAGTAAAATGTGTGAATTATTTTTATTGTTGCATTTGTTAATATTCATATTTTTTTCTTTTGCACCTTATTTTACACATTTAATTTAAATGAGAGCAAATGTGTTCTGGCTGAATGTCATATACATGTTGTATATAACAGAACTATGATTAACTGTATGAATAATTACCAGTTGCAACTAAACAATTCAAATGGATAATTTCATTAAGAAAACAACATGGGGTCATTATAAGGTTCTGGTCGCTGCCCCTAGTCTTAGAAAAAAATATAGTTCTCTGAACTACCAATCTGAACTGGTGATAAAATATCCCAAGTAGGCTCACATTAAGCTGGATAATATGCAGGCTGCTTGATTTGTATTGAATATGTGTCTGGTGGCTGGAACCCACTGTAATGAACTAGCCCACAAATCACAGCTTAATGGGAATCTACTTATACATATTGCTTAATTAAAAGTTGTGAGCTTATTAACATGTGTCTTTGGCACTGAGCTTTGGGGATGTAATCTCTGTGCAAATAAGACTAGGTTGTAAAAGTTTTATAGATTGACAATGATATTGAATTCCATACCTTAATAACCCATCATTTTCTCAAAGTGTAGTTCCTATTCTGTATTTATTCAAAGCTGTGACAAATTGTTTGTAATCCTTTATTGTGTAGGGCTTTGTGTGCTTGCTTTATCTCAAAAATTGTACTGCTGACGTCTCATCTACCTCTGTCAATTTTTTTTTTTTTTTTTTTTTT
>VXBB01014393.1:48651-65958 GCA_013399915.1 Illadopsis cleaveri
TTTTTTTTTTTTTTTTTTTTTTTTGAGTGTTGCTAGCTTTTCTGGCTGGCATACAAACTCAGAGACTCTTTTTATTATAGAGGCACCCCATGGCACAACACTTTAGTTAGAATGGTGCCAGTGTTTCCATTATAAACCTCTGTTTTCAAGGGTTTATAACTTTACTGTAAAAATTTGCTCCAGGCTTAAACTTGGACTAGAAGTTCCAAGAGTAGGAGGGAACATTTTATAACAATTAGAACAAAAATCTGCAGTATGTTGCTTTTGGTTACATGACTTTCTTCATTTCTGTATGGCTAGTTTCAGAAACCCTTTTGTCCAACTTTTTGTTCAATTTTTTTTTTTTTTGGCTGTATGACATTTATCTCAGCTAATTCCACTTCTTGTTCATTTCTGAATTGGTATTACTTAAGGAAAAAATATAATAAAAGAATCTCTTGTAATACTTTAAAAACATGACTTTGTTCTCTATGGAAATATTTATTTCAACCTACTTGGCACCTTCCCTTAGACAGTTGGCAATCTGATGATGCTGTATGGGGGAAAAGAAGGGAGAAAACTGGTAAATGGAGATAGATGAGTTTTCAGAGACTGTTGCAAGATTCTAGTGGTTTTCATGAATATCACATATGCCATAGCTGTCCTTTCAGAGGAGAATCACACATTTTCACATTACACTCTCTGAATCACAGATCTGTTAAAGAGCAAAGAAAATAAAGCTCTATTCTCTTTAATTTTGGTGTTTTTCTCTTCAGGAACTCAGCTTGGAAAAGCTAACTGTGGATATACCTCTTCCCCTTGATGCTTTGTTCCCCATCCCCTCACCTCAATGTCCCACCAGAGAGCAGACAAGGTTTTCCCTAGCTGACCTTTTTGCCAAGAAAGGGTAGGAACCATTTCAAACAGATGTGGCTCTTCATGCGAGAAAGTCGTCTTTCTTTCTGAATCAAATCACTCCAAGTGTAAATGGAACCTTCTCTCCTTAAAGGGCTTGAAAGTGAGAGGTGAGACCTTGAGTCTGCATGGAGGACTTGAACATGGGAAGTGAGATCAGTCTGATGGGAGCTGCTCTAAGCCTCATGGTCTTTACCAGGGGTCTACACAGTTGTTCTACCCTTGTGGAGACAGGAGGATGTGTGGTATACCTTTGTCTCTGTACTTTACCATCTTGCTGTCCCTAAAAACGTACCTGGGGGACAAAGATGGATGGTTGTTCAAACAAGCAAGTGGATGGGCATGATTCTGGCATAGCAGACCTGTCATATCTGACAGAGAGAGTCTGAGACCTGTGCATCTGTGTCTAGCCTGAAGTTTTTCTGCAGCAGCGTTAAAACTGAGCAATGCTGTCATATCTCTTCCACAGTGTAGTCTCACCAAACTAGGATGGTTACCAATCCTTGGAGATTGACACAGGAAATCTCACATTTGAGATGCCCTACAAGAAGCCATCTCCTCCATCCTGGAATTCAGCTTGTGTTCAGTTACTCTCTGCCCTGACGCCCAAATGCTGTTGTGCCTATTAAAGATTTGGGCTGAGAGCTTTTGGGTAGAACATTACCAGGAGCCTACCACTAAGAGAGGTTTTTACTGAGAAAGAGGAGGGAAAGATGGGTCTATTTCTGGAGAAGGTTTCTGAGTGGCCTGGATCTAGTTTCTATTCCAGTCTTTTGTAACATGCTGGAAAACACAGTGGGATCCCATCACAACAAACTGAGACCTAGCAGCCAGCAGATTTGGACCAGACTGTGATATCTCACAATCCTGATTTGTACAGACCCTGGTACAACAGGTGGTCCCTGTTGGAGATTTTACAGTGATCATTCTACAATAATGAGGGATTAATCAGAAGTGACTAACAACTAGATAGTTCTTTCTAGAACAGGATGCAGATGAATATGTCCTAGTTGAAGTAATAAGTATTGTTTTCAATATACTTGCTGAAATAAACTGTATAGCTACTCTGCATTCACAGCAGTTAACACAACTGCATATGACTACTGAATAAGCAAAATAATAATAGACTCTCCATGAAAGATTTTCTATTTGTAGCCCACAGATTTTGAGTTCTGTACACAAACTGCCTTTATTCCAGTTCCTTCCTTTTTTGCGTTCATCAGCAGTTCTGACAGCTCAAAAAATAATTATTTCAGTTTGGCGCAAAACTCAGTTATTTTGAACAATTGATTAGAAAAGAATCAAGTCAGATGTGGTTTTGATTTCACACTTCACAACTGTATAGCAAAAAGGAATTCTCAAACAAATGATTGTTTCAACCTGAATTGTCAAAACATTTAATTACAAAATGAATGCACTGACAGCGCTGAATTTCTTGAAGGAAATTATTTTGACAAGAGGTTCAGCAACATGTCTGTATTTTTGTAAATCCATTTTATGGCACCTTTTTGTCTAATAAAAATTTTTCCTGCTTTAATCTGAAACCCAAACTATTAGGACCTGATCCAAGAAAACAATTAAATACCACTGAAGCCTGGTATTTGAGAGAGCATTTTAAGTGTTGGACATGCTAAGTTTCTGACCTGGTTCCTTCTGAAACTCCTTCTTTAGAAATCTACTCCCTCTTAATTAATTTGATTAAGTAGCGTTTTATCAGAGACACCCTCCATTGTGAAGAAAAGGAAAGTAAGAAGATCTAACTGGCAGTTAGACTAATGAGAAAATGATAATTTCTCTAATACCCTGCCAGGGTCCAGTAAAATACTACTCTCATTAAAATAAAAGTTATATTTCCCTAATCTTTTAGAAATGTGTGATTCTTTCAAAATTATATTAAAATCAAAGATTTATTACTGTCCCAAACCTCGGCCCATTTGTTCTAAGAGGTATGTTTGAATTCCAGGGAAGAAAAAGGAGAATTAATTGCAAATCTGTCTTACACACTTCCGTATTGTCTCCTTTTCACAACTTTATTTTATTTTTATAATGAAATTGAACGTATGTGTGTCTTTTGAATATTCTGATTCATTAGGCAGCCAAGGGTTGCTTTGAAACAAATGCTTGTGTGTGTTATTTTACCTGAGTAAGAGACTCAGAGACAATAACCCCATGAGCATCCTCACTTCATTTCCCTTCTCATGCACATGTTGGTTGTGAGAAAGCCTCGCAAAGGGCACCCAGAGACACAGCCCACGTAGATGCCAGGGCTCAAGGAGGGTAAGGGACAGCCAGCCAGGGTGGTGCCATGTGGGATGTGACCAGGGATTCTGATGGTGAAGCACAGAGTGCCCGGCTGCTGTCAGAGGGGTGATGACAGTGGTTGAGTGTTCCCGGCAATGGTGGAGGCTCCACTAGTGGCACCGCTGCACAGAGTAACAAAATCTCTTGCAGGCCACGTGCCTTCCTGCTTTTGGAGTGAGCCCATCCTCATCCTCCCATGCTGCCATGCTCACTGACTCCCTGAGGATTTGGGGGAACATGTGCTGGCCACACAGAGGCAGTGTACTAATTCTGCAGCATCTGGGGTACAAGTGATCACAAAGTGGGCAAGATCTGAGAAAAACCAAGGTATTGGTGCAGCTGCCTGCAGGTGCAGGAGATTTTCAGCTACCTCTCCTTCTGTGCTCCAGTAGTCAGGCACAAAGTGACCAGCCAAAACCAGGGCAAAATCCAGAGCTAACTGAGGACCACAGACACTCCTGAGCCTTTACGAAGGTCCCACCTAAACAAAGACAACCTGAAGCCATTAATTCCACTCTTTTTGGGTCCTCTGTGTATGTGACTCAGACTGTCTAACACAGCACACAAGTATACTTTCCTAAAGCTCTAATTGATATTCAGACATAAATTTCTTCGTATTAATGGAATTCACAGTTAATCTTCAGGGAAAAAATTCAGCATTTTTATGTGAAATTAGGTGTATATTGCTTAATCAAGGCTTTTTTGAATTAATTCACTAACAATAAGTATTGATGCTGGTTTTATTTCAAAAGTCTTTGTTTCAATACAGCTAATAATTTATAAACAGTTACAGCTGATTATCTAGGAAAAACTAATGAGGCTGTTCATTACATAGTACAAGAACAATTTCTGTTAAAATAGTACACTTTTTAATCATAGAAATGTTCACTTTTTTTTTTAGATTCTTTTATACTGTAGAAATCCCAGGAACAAATTATGTTTTATCTGCTACCCCAGAATACCATAAAACATTATTTCAGTTTCCACCAAAACAAAGCCTCAGAATACCTCAATGCTTTACAGAAAGGGGTGTCAAATCCTTCCCTCACTAGTAGCAGATCAGCTTTCTGCCCAGACACTGGACCTGACAGAAAAGATGCAATGCAATCCAGGGTATGAAACCAAGAACTTAAATACAAGAGGAGCAAGGCAAACAGTAGTGAAATCTAGAGAGACACGAATAGGTGAGTACAGTGCGTTAAAGCCAAAGTTGCCTTTGACCAGGCTGAAATTTACAGAGTGCAAAGCATAGAAAGAGTCATTTCAAACTGCAGAGTAATGAATGCCCACAATGCCTAACATCTGAATGTGCATTTGACTGTATGCCCTTGGATGAAATCTTGCTCCCTCCCAAATCACCTGGAACTTTGCCCACCTACACCAGGGAGCTGGCATGAATGCTGCACAGAAACCGGAGGAAAGGGGTATGACAATATTGTAGGATGTGATCCCCTTCACTCAGGAAAATAATCTGATTACTCAAGCAACTGAAGCAGAGATAAACTTCTTAGGTGATTAAGATAAACAAGATAGGAGTGCTGGTGTAATATTCTGAGAAAAGCTATTTGTTCTCCAGATCCCATGAGAATGAAAAACAGCAAAACAAAACAAAACAAAACAGAACAAAACAAAAACAAAAAACAAAACAAAACAAAAAAGAGAGAGAGACAGAGGCTAACAATTCTCTGGATGTGTGAGTTCCTAGATGAAAAATGGGATCCTGTTTGTGTTGTCTAAACTTCTTGAGCTTACTGAGCAGGAACTGAAGAAATAAGAGGTAATTCTTTTCATTTATTCAGTTGTGGTCTGAGAGTAAGTCAGTGCAGTGAAGGTATAAATGAAAATGTTCTTCAGCTGTTAAAAAACAATGAAAAAGAAATTTATTCTGACCTTAAACAGAATCATGAAAAGATCACTATCTAGTTTTAAAATAAATCCACATACCCATCTAGGCATATGTAGGACACTTGCTGAAGGTTTTACATTACAATGCCAAAGATTTCACTGTTTCTTCTGCCCTCTCATGAACAAATTGAAAAATAAAAGGTCTCTCTTCACCCACCATTCAAGTACAGCTGAAAAATTGCCAATGCAAGCTTTCCTGTCTTGTCTTACTAATCTATGCATCCCTAAAGGTAGGATGATAATTAATTCTTTTTTCCTGGAGCACTCTGGACCATAACACTAAATGGGAGAAGGACTGTGTGTCCTAATTTTGAGGAATGAGACTAAAATACCAGTATTTTTGACCAGTACCATTGACCACTAGGTAATCATCAAACAGTAAGAGCACCCAGAGCTAACACAGTGACCAGAGAAGACAGAAGGAATATTTCCAGTAGTGTCAGCTGGGTCCTTTTTTTGATCTTGGGCTAAATTTTATCAACAAAACCAACAAAAGATATATCTGTGCTGAAATACGTGTATCCCTTCTGAAGCACCTACCTAAATATCTGTTCCACAGACTTTTGAATGGCAAAACTGTAACTAAAGCCCTGTGTTACAGGGATTTATTGTGCTCAAAAAGTATCTAAAATATACAATATACAAACTGTTAGCCCATTTTTGTAAACATGGCAAGTGACTTCTGAGGCTCAAAGTCTACTTAAAATAGTGAAAACTTCTTGCCAACATGTTATGTAGGGATTGCAAACAAAACATTAAGAACACCTACAATTAAATCCACAGAATTAACCTTTCTTAAAACAAATATAAATGCTTGGGTAAGTACTTTGGTCTTTCCTAACCTGGATGTGCCAAGTGATAGGGGAAGAGTTGCTTATTTTTGGTGTAGATTTTTTTTTGTTGGTGATGCTTTTTTTCCCGTTTGTTTGTGGGTTTTTTGTTTGTTTGTTTTGAGTTTTTGTTTTTTAATTTGAGCTCAGTTGAGAAACACAAATCTTGGCATTGTCACGTCTGATATTCACTGTATTTCCTATGTAACAATGTATTCAGAAGGCTTGAATAAGCTGTGTAACACCTGAGATTTTCTAATTGCTGGCTATAATGAGCACCTGATGCTCCATAAGATTTCTTTTCACCTTTCCTTTGTGAGCACATATTGTGCTGTGTTTCTCCATGCTGAACAGAAGAGTGACTACTGGTGCCAGATGAAATAAAATCAAGATATCTCCCAATAATTTGAGAGCCAATATATGTCACTGCTCTAGCTCCCTCTGCTCTTGACATCATTTAAGGATTTCTTTGTGAACCCACCTGGGAATGGCAGAGACAGACAGCAATCAAGGCAGTCCTTCTTGAAGAAACAACTGTGAATCTGACAGAGAATGAGTTTATTTACTCCTTTGCTTCTCCAGACCTTCACAAAGCCATGTGGGAATTACACTGGGATGGATATGTGAATATGGCCACTGTTAACTCTGCTTACTGAGAGAAATCTCCCACATTTTGTATTGCACGTAATTGGTACATGAAAATTCCTTGGCAACATACACACATAATATCAGGAATTTTACCTCTAGACATCTCAAAATGTAATAAAACCAATTCTTTCTGATAAGGAGGAACTTACAATTAGGCAATGTGTTCTCTTGGTGTTGCTGACTCTGCGTTTCTAATTTGTGGGATCTGAAAGCAGCTGCTTTATGAGGAAGCAAAGCCTTGACTGGATAAAAATTGCATGGTCTTCCCCACGCTGCTCTCTACCCCTTCTTGACTTGTGAGATCAGCTGTGCTTTAGAGAGAATCCTTTCTGCCTTCTCTTAGTCTGCATTCATGTCTGCTATCAAAGGTCTTAATTTAAGAATTACCAGCACTGGAATGAATCTCATTGCTGCTCATGGATGCTGGTAAGATTAAGTACATGTCTTTCACTTGCTAACCTTTTCACATGTGATTGCATTCTGCAGTGCTGAACATCCTTGGATGTAGTCCATCGAGGAAGTAACTTTGGCAATGACCAGCTGCATATTCTGAGGCTTCAAGCAACAGACTTAGATTTATACAGGGCACTGAAAGCAGGGCAATAACTCTGCTTCCATGCTGACCGGCAGGAACAATCCAAGTCCAGTCTGAGAGCACATATATAAATGGCATATATAAATATATTGTGGCATTGACTCCGCCATCCTTTTCTTGTTTAGCGCTGCATGGACATGAAGTCTGAGTAAGCCACTTCTCAGTCTAAGAATGGGTGGGTTCATACACCTGCACATATTTAACTCCTGGGGCATGGCTTATTTATGCCTTTGCCTGCAGATATTTTGTTAACTTTTTTGTGTGTGTATGGGTGTGAATTTATTCTAGCATTTAGACCTCGTGTGGTTTAACACACTGCTATTTACTGCCTCTTGTTGAATGATGGTAGGAGAATATTTTTTTCTGTTTTTAACCATTTTTGAACTGTACTTCCACTCACTTTTTAGTTTAAAACACTGGGATCAAAAGCAGTTACAAGTGTGGTACGAGTATCACTGTGTGACTTTAGTTTCTACATAGTTAAGCTCTAGTTAAGACTGTACATATGAACTGCTGGAACAGTTTCCAATTACTCCTTGGGGCTTGGCCATTTACTTCTGTATGTCAAGCTTTCAACTCATGTGAAAAGTAAAATTCATTATAAATTTATCTATATTGTCACAATTTTAAAATTTAATTGAAATTGCTTTTAGCAAAAGCAGCAGTGTGTTCATGCAGCAGCAATGTTAGTAGATTTCTGGGAGAGAAGAAAGGATAATCTCATGCTTTCAGTGGAATAACTGCTATATATCTCAAAAACTTGGTATCAGTAAAAATCAAAATGCTTACTAGAAAATTAAAATATCTGATTTCTTCTATTCCTAAAAAAAGCACACAAATCCCATATTAAATATTTTTTCTCTCAGGTCAGTGCTGCTTCCTTTCTCTGGTTCTTCTTTTAACTTTCTTTTTACTCAATAAAGGCTCTCGTTCTTCATTCTCTCTCTGTTTCTGCTACTGACTCCCATTGCTACCTCACATCTTTCGACCTGTTTGCTTCTACCCAGAAATATCAGCTTCTCTCCCTCTCTTCTGTGTCTGCAGTGTCTCAGATCTGCTCTGAAGTCCACAAGGCTCTCATTCTCTTCATTTTCAATGTGCAGTATTATCCCTGTGCTTCTCACCGCTGCTGCCCACCCTCCAGGGCATTGTGTCACTCCCTCCTGAGCCTTGCAGAGACACAACTCTGCATCTTGGAGAAGGTGCTGCTTTCTCAGAGCCTGTCCAAAGCAATCCAGCCAGCCTGGTGAACAGCTGGAAGGCCACCTCAAAGAGAAGTGTGTTTGTCAGTTGCTTTGGCTGTGTTACTGCTCTCCAGTTTTCTCTTCCACACTCACCTCAGTCTTCCAGACCAAATGGTTATGTTGACTTCTGCCCACCCCAATCCTTGGCCCTCTTTTTTTATGCAGTGCTCAAAAAAAAATTGGGTTTTTTTTTCACAATTCCTTCACAATCCTGCCTCATGAGTCTCCTTTAAATTCCCCCTTAAAGCTCCTATTTTACTGTGTTGCAAAAAAATTACTGGGCTCTGGCAAATGCTCAGGAAGAGTCTGATAATAATTTACTGTTATTCTGCAAAAAAATATTATTTCATTTTCCCTCTGTGCTCCCCCATCTGTCTGACTGTCTGACTTTATCTCTTGTGTCTATCAGTTGCATTCAGAGCTCACATGCAAGTTTTCTCTGTCAGAGTCTGTACCATTTTTCTATGGATACATATCCTCCAGCAGAAAAACCTGATCCCAGGAAATGCTGAGCCAGCAGCAGAAGATGGTGTTCAGCTAAAGATTTTTGCAGTTCTTTTTCCCAGTTTTTTCTAGAGACTTTTAGGGTTTTGTTTCTTTCCTTTATACTGTTTCCTTTTAAATTTGATTTTTTTTTTTAATTCATCTGGCTAAGAATGGCTTTGAAACACAGTGATGGATACCAGTCTAGCTTTTGATATGTAGCTGTCTGTAGATTGATTATTGAAATAGAGGAAAGTAAGTGTGACACACAGCAGAGGTAATCCTAACATTGACATCACTGAGTGCTTCTTCATTGGCAGAATTAACCCTAACAAAGTTACCAATACTGTCATGCAATATTTACATTTAAATCTAAATCAGGACATACATATGGAAAAAACTATATATGATGACATTGCAGATTGCCTTTTTTCAAATAGGTCCTTCAGGGTAGCATCTGGATTGGTTTTCAGATAGGAGCTTCTTAATCCAGGCAGATGTAGCTCTCATCAGAAGTTAATTTGCAGAGATATTCACATATGCAAATCATGTCACAATGGTGAAATGCAACCACGTAATGACTGGAAAATGTTATACCCATAAATCATACTACCACGATCATCAAAATTTCCACTCAGCCAGGACAAATTCAACAGCATTTATGTCTTTCCAGCTTTTAGCCCATAAAAAATCTGTGTTTTTGGAGACTGTGTTACACTGGTGATCTTAAAACTCCCAAGTCTGGTATAATGAGTCCTCAAGTGCGTTATAACTTACCAGTAATTACATTTCAACATTTCTGCTTTCAGCAGTTAGTGTTTTATTCATAAACATTTAAACACTGAATTAGGCATAAAATAAGAATGTTGGCAACAACCCGGCTTAATTTCATTAACTATTAGGTAAACGTAGTATTGCTTCTTCAAATAATCCTTGGTTTGAATGCTAAAGATGTAATGAACTTCATGGTTCATAGCATCTGACATTGCTTAATTAATGGGTGCATTTATAGTACATAGGCCTCGGTAATTGATTTATATGCATGATTTGCACATACAGCTGTTAGTTCCTGTAGGAAAGTCATAATTCAAATGTGTGCATATATTCAAGATACGGCGAAAGGGGAGAAAAACCCACCTCACAAACTTGTCGAGTTCCCAATAACAAACAAACAGCACAAGAAAAATAAATAGCATCAGAAAAAAAACTAGCAGAAGAAACACTAATGTGATCACTTTGAGTTTCCACAGCTCACACATTTCAAATGGAAAACATGACAAAGTGCTTCTCAGCATTTTTTTCCTCTTTGCAGTAGATGTGGTTAAGTCTATATATGCCCACACACCTCTGTGAGTCTGTTCATATTACAGTGTACATAGGGTGAATGGAGTCCACATTTTCCATGCCCATTTGAGTTTCTCTCCCTCACTCAAATACACATAAACTCACCCAAGGTATACATAATTTAGATTTAGGAGCAAGAACAATAAAGCTAAAAAAAGGTTACGCTTAATATTACACATGTTTAGTCTTGGGGCAAATCTTCTCCTAACCGAAGCCAAACATTGGAGGCGAGGGAATTCAGCACAGGTTTTCTAGCCTGTCCAACAGATTACTTGTGAAAGCCAAAGTGGTGTGTTGAGAAGTCGATGCTGAAGAATAACTGAGCTCTGAGTGGAAAGAGGTCTCCTGTGGCAGTTTAAAAAGGTTGAGAAAGAGAAACAGCTATTTCTGGATTATCCATTACCTTGGAGCTAACACTGCATCCTTCCAGTACTTTTCTTGCTGTTCAGTGCATCTCAAGCAGCATTCCCACGTGCAGAAGCAAATGTCCCAATTCCAGCATGCAGAGTTCCAATTCCCCCATCTTTCTCCCTTACACTAACAGCAACCCCACATTAGCTGCAAACCTTATTTCAAGGGTTCTTGCAGGAAGCACTTGCCATTTTAGGGTTTTTGGTTTCGGTTATCAAAGCATTTCATTGTACATTAAGGAATGCAGAGTGCAGGCAGCTTGATGGCTTTCACAACCCTGGCTCCATTTCCTGGTGCTCTGAGGCAACACTTAGCTTTTCACTCTCCAGACCCTTATACACCCTACATCTGCTATTCTAATGCCTGCATTCATCAGTAGACTGGCAATAATAAATTTTCTTCTTTCCTTTCTCTTTTCTTTCCAAAGGGTCTCCCTTGTACACACGTTTGTCATTTCTTCACTATTCACTGCTGACTGGCCAAACCTCCATGAACAATAATTCCATTATAATGCAAGCCAGGGGCATGGCTGGCTTTATGGTTTGACTGGAGGCAGGTGAAAGGGTGGAAAGGAGATTATTTTAAACTCTTAATCATCACTCATCTTTTTTCAATATTCATTGACAAGCTGTAGTGGAAACTATATTTTTTCATGTGAACCCAGGCACTCTTCCAGACTCTTATTCCTTGGTATTAGCCCAGTGCTTTCCTTCTGAGAGTTTTACTGCAGTCTTCTGAAATCAGATCTTTCCCACAGTGTTAGTGACTATGTCCTTATGGTCTGAAAAGGCCTAGCACTCAAACTGGTGGGCTAAAATAATTTACATCACCAAGATCCAAGAGGCATGAACAACAAGAACTGAGGGCCTGAACAAAAGCCTAGTGCCCACACAGTGCAGAGGAGTTTGTGCTGTGTGGATTGAAAGTCTCTTATACCAGCTATCACCAGAGAAACACTGCTGAGAAGTGCTGAGTTATTCCATTTGATTCAGAAGGTAGATAGCTAAAAAAAGAGATGGTGGTTTAAGGTGTAAGGCAAAATCTTTTCTCCTTGTTGTAGAAGTGGAGGCAGTTCAGGAAGACGTGGAGTGGTAAAGAACCAGCTCAGCTCTTAACATCTCCAATGCAGCATTAATGGGCACAGTGGAGCTGGGTTCTTCTGTCACAGAAAAACTGAGTCAGAGAAAAATTTGGCTGCGGGGATGTGGTGCACATCATGAGTGAGCTCAGAGCCAAACTGTATGACTATATAATTATCCCAACATTCACTTCAATGACATGTCTGTTTTACTGTCTCTACATGAAACACACACACTGCTCCAGCTTTCCTGGAAATGGGAAGTAGCCAGGATTTAGTCCATGGAGGGAATTGCTGTAGTTTCTGCTAACTGTTATAGTGGAGCAAACTGAAGGGCAGACAATTAAGCTACGTTTAGGAGACATTCTATTAACATTGACTGATTTATATAATATGCATGAAAAAAATAAATAATTTGAAATCCTAAATCTAAAGAAGTGGGAGAAGAAAACAGAAAAAATGTATTGAAGTCTTTGAGTCTCCTCTAGTCCTCTTCAGCTTGATTTTACTGATCTGACACACTCTTTGGAAGTATTTCAATAATGGGTTTAGATTTTCTGGGAGGTTGGCCTCTGAAATTATCCTGAAATCATTACGTATTTTTCAGAGCAGTAGAATGAGGTTCTTGGAAGATGTAGGCAGAAATGGTGATTATCTAAGATAACAAATAGTATGTAATGTAAACATTTTCTGCTAATGCTTCCTCCTCTCCAACGTATAATCCAGTTCTCATTGATTTCAAAAGCAGTTGGGTTTCATCTAATCACTAGTTATTAAACAGCTTCTAAAGCTATAAAAAACCCCAAAGCTTTGCAAGAAATAATCTTTGTTTTCTTGCCAGACTGTAACAATAATAATAATTATATATAAACATGCATATACACACATTTCCTTTCCATTTTTATATCTTCAATCATCTGGAGTTCTTCAAGCATTTTATGCAGGTGAGTAAAAAATAATTATCTTTGTTCTGCAGGCACAAAGGGAATGTATGGTAGAAGTTGGCAGAAAAAGGAATAATATTGTGGATTTTCCACCAATATTGAAAAAGATCATATTGATATGAAAACTGTACTGGGTTTCTTTGACCAAATAGGCTGTGTTCAGGATTTTTTATGCCTTCCTTTATTTCTCACAGCCTCCCAACTATCCTTGAGACGCGGTTTGAACTCTCAGCAGTTTTGGCAATATCCTTGATGTTAAATAGGGCAATTGTTAGAGCATGTGCTCCTTTGGTTTGGATAGGACCACTATTAGGTCTGCCATTTCTCAGAGTCTGATTCTGGTCCCCGTGCTTTCATTTGGTGTGCTTTTTCACACCACATCAGGTGCTGGCTGGCACTGCCAGCAGGGGCCAGTCCCTGGCTGCCCATGCCTGTCCCTGTGACCAGACTGTGCCAACAGACAGCACTCCTGTGCAAGGGCAGGCAGAAACGGAACACTGGGGCATGCCATCCCCAGGAATTTGCTGGGGGTTTTGTTTTGGTTTTTTTTGGCTCCAAGCAGTTCCCTATCATTGCCCACAGGGCACATGTCCTCCTCATCATGTTGCTGAGCAGAGACTGCTAATCTGCAGCAAGGTGACAGCAGTCTTTCCCCCGCCCAAATCTGTCCTTACCCATGTAGAATCAGCAGAATCTGCAGGGATAATGGTAGATGAAGACACAGGCAAGACTGAAGGTGTTAGCTGATTTATTAATGTGGCAGGAGGCTGTTTACTATACATCAGATAGCACTGAAACAACGGATTTTTCAATCAGTATTAATGTTTCTTGCTGGAGGGGTGAATCTTGCTGTGTGCCACATCCTCCTGACCGGTTTTAGAACACGTTCTTTCCCATGCAATGGTTCCAAAGTTTGTGGGAGTTTGCACAGCAGAGAAACATGCTCAAAACTGCTGTAGTTTCATTTGAACTATGTAAAAGCATATGGACGTCATCTTGTGATTAAAAATAAAGTTTCCTCTAAACAGGTTCCTGGGGAAGTATTTGTCCGATCTGCAAAGGGATTGAAGTTAATTCTAACTAAGGAACACTTTAAAACTATTAGGAGAGAGTAATTTTAGCTGTTCTACAGATGATTAAAAAGTCATTTTCTAAAATATTCTCACTGGAGGTTTTTTTTCTTTTCTTAAAGCAAACATTTAATTGCTCCAATCAACCATAGCTACTTTCTGCTCATGATGTAATTTGTATACAAGGTATATGGTAATTTTTCATATTTGATTAGGAATGTATTCCCTATAGTTCCTATCATTCACCTTTAATTGACTATAACTCACTCATTAAAGAAAGGACTACTACAGTAAGATGGAGAAGGGTAGAACTGTTGTTTCGCAGCTCATAAGCTGGCACATTTGGTGATGTCCCTCTGAAAGAAACTGCTTCTATTATTCTTCCACTCCTGTGACACCAGCAGTGGAGGTCCCACCTCACAGACCAGTGAGGCCAGCTTTGATTTTAGTTCCAGAATTTGCATTGGCATCACCCACTTGTGTACTACAAAACCAGTCTCTCTGATAAGCAGAAGAAATTCTGGTCAGCAAATGCCCCCAACACTTGACAACACTTGAAATACTAGATAGCTTAAGTGGTCAAAGACTGAGACTCCTCTTCCCATCATTGGTGCTGAAGTTAGGCATCTCTACCACGTAGCAAAGAAGGCTGTTTCCAACACTCCACTCCTTGAAGACGTGGCATGGTAAGTAATAATAGAGTCCATGTATTTTAATGTGTTTCTAACACCCTGTCTAAGCCCTCAGTTATTCCTGATAACTTATCATCAGGTCTTGGATGAGTGACGACACAGGCAAATCAGGTATCCAGCCAATGTGCAGCATGCTGGCAGTCTTGTCTGTCTTCAGATTCTGCTTGTGCAATGGATCTGGCAAGGGATATGTTAGTAATTATTGGTGAATGGTGTACATGGAAGGACAGCTAGGCTCCCACCTCTCTGTACCTTCCTCTTGGGACAAACAGCTTCTTTCCAGTATGAATAACAGTCCCAGCAAGCAAGTGCTACTACAGAGCTTTGGGGTTCATTCAGTGTCAAGAGTCTGTATTACCATGTGTCTCACCATTCAGTGGTGTCTTACCATCCATCACTTTATTCTTATCTTTGTAAGTTTGTTTCCTTACTAGAATAGACCCAGACACATTTTCTGTGGTATAACTCTTTTTTTTTTTTTTTTTTTTTTCTTCTTGAGGGAATTGTTTTGTCCTAAGGACCATGGTAGCAACTCCAAGCTGTCCATGGTGGAGCAGTTCCATAAATGTCGTGGTACTTGGTACATCTGTTGCTGTGAAGAAATAGTTGCCAGTGACTTAATCACTAGGACCACTCTAAAATTACTTGTTTTCAAGGACTCAAACCTCAGCTTTCTCTTTTCAGCATTTTGAATTTTTAGACCTTGTACAATAGCCTACTGAAACCCAAAACTTCCGTATGTTTTCCCCGAGAATTTTCTAGGAAGTTTTGAAAGCTGAAGCATTTTTATTTTCTTTACAATAGTTCCCAGGAGCACCTGTCAAGGACTGGGTAGTCTGATGTCATAAAAACATGAAGCAACAGAGCACCTGTAAGCAAAAAACAGCCAAGGTTCAGAGCAGCAGAGCACTGGCAGTGACTTGTTGGGCTCTCCCTGTTCACTCTAGTGGTGCCCAGAATGCTTTGGTTAGGCCTTTGAACTAGGGAAAAAACAGACCTGATGCTGCCCAGATTATTCCACAGCATGCCTGGCCTTGCCAAGCATGAACTGCAGCTTCCTCTTCACTTGTAACCTTGGGCTGGAAGCAGTCACGGTGTTCCTGCTGATGCCCCAAACTCCATTCACCTTCCCAGATTTCTTGAACACTTTCCCTACATGCAGCAACTTGTCTATTCTCCAGGTGGTTCCCTAAGCGGAGCAGTGTCCACACCTGTGTGGCTGTGACCGTAGCTGAGCTTCTGCTGACACAAGCAACATCATCTTTTGAGTCACCACAGAAAACTGACCTTGCCCAGGATGACTTGTAGCTTTAGCAGCCAGAGGACTCATTGCTAATGAGAAGTTTGTCCTTTTTTTCACCTTGTGGCTTACACACCTCAGTCTGATGGTCTACAGGAAAGAGTGAGGGGGCTAATCAGGACACTCTGTTATTAGTCCTTTGCCCACTCTTCATATTTCTGTGTCCCTGACCTACTCCTTTCCCAAAACACTGTGGCTTTCAGCATGTCATAACAGAGATTACTCCATCCTAAAAAGAGATCAACACCAAGGAAACCATTACATTGCTGTGCATTTCTCCTTGTTCTGTTAAAATCTGGTAATTAAAAAAAAAAAAAGTTAATTCATATGACTTAATATTAGCACCATTTTTCTCCCTGAAAACCAAATACTTAATTTCATGACCCTGGAATTCCTGTGTTTAGCTTGAACTGCTGAGCCTACACCATTCACCACATTTTCATCGAGTCATGGTTCCTTGCTATTCCCTTCCATGTGACCTCATCAAACAGTCACGCCTTCCCTTTGCCCCTAGACATCTATTGCTCTTCATATCAGTTAATTTTGCCCTGACAAGAGTTGTGGATACATGCCTGACTACATATACGCCTATGGAAAAGAAAGATCAGAATTTACCAGGGTGATAGTTGCCTCTAACACAGAGAGCTTTATGATATCTGCAGCCAACACTCTGTGTAGCTTTTACAATATGCTAATTTGTCTGCCTGTTTTCTCATCTCTGAAACCTCCTTTGCAGACGTTCTTTGAGACCTTTAGCTGAGTAACCTTTCCTGAAAGCCTAGTAATACAGTAATTAAAAAAAATTCTCCTTTTAAGGAATGGAGGGCTGCCTGGCCAGTGTGAGGTGACTCCTGAGGAAGCATTGCAGAGGGCTGAGGAGAAAAGAAGGATGCCCCAGATGCCTGTGTTGTATTGAGACCCACCCGGGAGATGGCCTTGGGTAGATAGAACATAGAACCTCTGCTGACAACTGTCACCTGCCTTCTAGATGGCCCTGAGAGTAAGGACATAAGGACATCTAAATGGATATTGGTGACTTCTGTGTCCCCATTTTGGTCTTTCAGACTTTTGCTTTATCAGGGATGTTAATAAATGCTTCAAGTACATTTACAGCTATCTGTTTTCTACATTCATGAATCCAAACAACTCTTGAACTAGTCTACTAAAATCTGTCCTGGGGAAATGTTCTAAACCAAGCTTGCAATTAAAAAAAAAAGCATTTGATCTCAAAATGTTACATGTTGTTCATATATATTAACTCATTTCTGTCCCAGGGTTGGGGATGGGGTTTGGTTTGTCTAGTTATCTGGAAACCCAAATTTTTCAGATTTGTGTCTAGTTTTTAATTTCTCTAATCCTAGCACTCAACATCATGTCGAACAAAAGGGTGTGTGTAGCCAGAGACTGCTCTGACTTTGCAGGTGGTGTCTCTGGTTGTCTTTGCAGTTGTTTACATGAATGCAGGCCTGGGAGTAAAGGCATTATGCCATCTGGACCCTCTGCCTTTTCCAGAAAGGCTGAGGGTTGATACAGCTTCTGATATCAATCTGTGTCAAATGATGCCATCC
>VXBB01014393.1:66888-215673 GCA_013399915.1 Illadopsis cleaveri
AAAAAAAAAAAAGTTAATTCATATGACTTAATATTAGCACCATTTTTCTCCCTGAAAACCAAATACTTAATTTCATGACCCTGGAATTCCTGTGTTTAGCTTGAACTGCTGAGCCTACACCATTCACCACATTTTCATCGAGTCATGGTTCCTTGCTATTCCCTTCCATGTGACCTCATCAAACAGTCACGCCTTCCCTTTGCCCCTAGACATCTATTGCTCTTCATATCAGTTAATTTTGCCCTGACAAGAGTTGTGGATACATGCCTGACTACATATACGCCTATGGAAAAGAAAGATCAGAATTTACCAGGGTGATAGTTGCCTCTAACACAGAGAGCTTTATGATATCTGCAGCCAACACTCTGTGTAGCTATCCTGAGATGGTAATTTGTCTGCCTGTTTTCTCATCTCTGAAACCTCCTTTGCAGACGTTCTTTGAGACCTTTAGCTGAGTAACCTTTCCTGAAAGCCCAGTAATACAGTAATTAAAAAAAATTCTCCTTTTAAGGAATGGAGGGCTGCCTGGCCAGTGTGAGGTGACTCCTGAGGAAGCATTGCAGAGGGCTGAGGAGAAAAGAAGGATGCCCCAGATGCCTGTGTTGTATTGAGACCCACCCGGGAGATGGCCTTGGGTAGATAGAACATAGAACCTCTGCTGACAACTGTCACCTGCCTTCTAGATGGCCCTGAGAGTAAGGACATAAGGACATCTAAATGGATATTGGTGACTTCTGTGTCCCCATTTTGGTCTTTCAGACTTTTGCTTTATCAGGGATGTTAATAAATGCTTCAAGTACATTTACAGCTATCTGTTTTCTACATTCATGAATCCAAACAACTCTTGAACTAGTCTACTAAAATCTGTCCTGGGGAAATGTTCTAAACCAAGCTTGCAATTAAAAAAAAAAGCATTTGATCTCAAAATGTTACATGTTGTTCATATATATTAACTCATTTCTGTCCCAGGGTTGGGGATGGGGTTTGGTTTGTCTAGTTATCTGGAAACCCAAATTTTTCAGATTTGTGTCTAGTTTTTAATTTCTCTAATCCTAGCACTCAACATCATGTCGAACAAAAGGGTGTGTGTAGCCAGAGACTGCTCTGACTTTGCAGGTGGTGTCTCTGGTT
This sequence comes from Illadopsis cleaveri, assembly GCA_013399915.1. Classification (NCBI taxonomy): domain Eukaryota; kingdom Metazoa; phylum Chordata; class Aves; order Passeriformes; family Timaliidae; genus Illadopsis; species Illadopsis cleaveri. Next base: position 68,020 of record VXBB01014393.1, read on the forward strand.
GTCTTTGCAGTTGTTTACGTGAATGCAGGCCTGGGAGTAAAGGCATTATGCCATCTGGACCCTCTGCCTTTTTCAGAAAGGCTGAGGGTTGATACAGCTTCTGATATCAATCTGTGTCAAATGATGCCATCCCTAAGAAATCCCAGAAGGCAGCTGTGTCCTGACAGTGGTCCCCTTGCCATGCTCTAAACCACTGCTGGGGTTCTATCTCCATTGAGGAAATGAATTGGAGGAGCAAGGTTTTGGCTACCTGGGGATGCATTTTCACACTGAGTCTGAGGTGTACAGCTCTCAGTAAATTTTTATTGTATTTCACAGAAAACATCAGGTTCAAACAAAAAGAAAGCTACGTTGTAGCAAGGTGGGGAAAAGAGAGATCAGGTAATGAAACAGAAATAAAATTGAAAACAATTTCAGTTTAAAAAGTTTAAATGCTTCCTCAGGCTCACTGTGGAAACTTGACAGTCAAATATTAAACAGTACACCATCTCACTGAATTTTATGTCATTATAGTAATAATGTTATTAAACTTGATATAGTTTTCTTTTAAATTTCAATGAAACATATTTCCTGATCTTTTCATAAAAATGACCTTTGGGAACCATAGAAATCTAGACATTTTGTTATTTATGCTGCTGCATCAGCTAATACTTCCAGAAGCTATATTGGAAAGTATATGAAATCCCTTATATGATACTGTAATATTGCGAGCTAAATGTTGCATTAGAAAATTTTAAACTAACAAGCAGAAAGCTTTCTTCTATGAAATTACTTGATGTGTTTCTGTGAACAAGATAGTGCCAGTGGATCTGTAATCTGCTTTTGCAAATATTTCTCTATACTATATTCTATTCTGGAAGTTTATAGCTGTTTTTTTCTGTGTTATAAATTTTCTTTTTATTATGTATCCTTTTCACAAATTAAAAGAAAACCATTATTCATCTTAAAAAACCCAGAAAAACCATTTTTGATGGATTTCCATTATATATAGTAATATAAAATNAAAATCAAGTAGTATTTGAAAATTTAAACTGGATTCACAAAAGACCAAATCTCTAAAAATCACAGGCAACTTCTGAGAAAATGTACTTTAAAAGGCTGGTTCTTAAATCCTTTTCAAATCACATCTTTAAAGAAACCCAGGCCAGTATTCAGAAAGTTGGGAAAATGGAAAATGACGAGAAAAAAAAAAAAATTGTCTTACTGTCAAACATTCATTACGTGAGGAGAAGAAAACATGAGAAAAGAGAAAAGAAATTATCACATCCATGCAGCTTTTAAAGCAGGTCAGGAGTAACAAAGGGATTGCATTCTATATGAAGCATTGCAGTATGGATTGGAAATAAGAATAAATAAATAGCATCACAATGACATAAAAAATAAAGGGGTTTTTTTCAGAATTAATCTACTAATTTAGAATAAATACGCACTGCAGAAGTCGCTTTCTAACTTTCCAAGTGGCAGAACAACTAGGAATAGTACCGATTAAAATCAATATATGACTCCTCTATTTCTTCACTGCATTTTAGAATTTAGTGGAATTTAGTGTCAAGATAAACCTAACATACATTTCTGACAGGATCAAGGAAATAATTGACTTATTGGTAGAATTTTCCTTCTTGAATTGTCTTGAATTGTATCAGTGGCCAGAAATGGAATGTACTCTGTTGGACTTCTGACTAGAAAACTGAATTTCTTAGAAGAAGATAAAAAAGGACAGTTTCTTCCTTCACTTATATTCCAGGATTTCCTAGAAAAATGGTTCTTTGTTTACAATCTCAGTTACAACAGTGTAATAAAAGGAAGAGTTCGATGTATAGTATTTTCCACAATATATTTTGACATCATTATGTAATTTTTGGCCTGGATCTTTGTTAGCACAAAAGAGCTATTTCATTTCATTGACAACAGCATAGTGCTTTGATTAAATCTTATTTAACAGCAAGTCATTATCGTATTGCTGACCTAAGCTCACTGTGAGAGTCAGGTCAAGCGAGGAGATCTGAGATATATAAACAGTTGTAAATATCATTCTGCAGAAATATGTATGAATATGTAAACCAAACCACAAATTTCAGATAACACTAAGCACATGTCACTGTACGTCAGATCCGTCCAAAATTAAGCCCTTGGATCAAACAGATTCACACCTGCTTACCTTGCAATTAACTTTAGGGCAGGACATCAATTAGAGGAGGCAGAGCTGATGATCAGCTCTGCTAATGACAAAATAAAATGCTGAGTATTGCCCCATTTTTTGACAGAATGGGCCAAATGCTGCCCTTGGTTACATTCCCAGGCCTCAGATGAGTATAATTGAAAGCAGTTTTGGTTCAATATTTCTTGTATTTTAGAAGCTGTGGAGCAATCAAGCAATATGACCTTTTAGTGGTCCATCAAAGAATCAAGTTCTGTTCTGTATGGGATCCAGACTAATCAATATCCTATTACTGTCACAGCCTGTTGTTTTTATTTTTTATTTTTTTTACAATTGAGACATATTGGGAATAGCTTGGACAAAACAATTCTCGCTGCAACAGCAGAGACTTGGCAGATTCACAAACTATTAGCGTGTTAAATCTATGCTTTTCAATAAAATGACATGAGTGTTTAAGCTGTGTTGTACAGTGCAGTGCAAACATACCCAGGCTTAACGCATTCAAGCACTCCTCATTAAGCCAAATCTCCAAACAACATCCACAATGAAAGAGAGTTTAGGATGATACACCAGTCCTCATGCATTAATAAATACATAAAAATAACATAAATACATAAAAATAAACATAAAAATTAATACATAATAATACCTCATACTGACTTGTGAGATATAGTAGGGTTTTAACAATCAGAAGCGTAAGATAGAGTCCTTATTGGTACAAGGTCTAATTATTTTCGGGGATGACAGAAGACAGAAGACAGAATTGACGTTCGGAAATCTGAACCACACAAAGAGCCAATAACATTCCAATGAGTCAGGATATCATCCACCATTTTCAAGCACAGGAATGGCTGATAGATTCTTCGACTTGCGGAAATATCAGGTGAGACCCTGGGGTGAGATCCTGCCATTGAAGTCCATGGTATCTCTCCAGCTCTTCAGCATGTTCAGACTTCCACTGGTGGGATCAGTGCAAAATAAGGATGGCACTACCGTTGTGCCTGAGCACACATGTTCTCAGGTTTTAGGGTTTCTCTCACCCGAGATTTAGGNCCCCTGGACAGACCCCCCTGTCCCTCTTTCTTGGGTCCCAGGCCTCTCTACCAAGGTCTGTGACCATCCAGGGCACTCAGAGGAATGCCCTGGACTCCAACAACATGTTGCATATATGTTGATGAGTAGAAGGAAAAAAAGCACTGGGCCTGTTCTTATTTCACAAGACTGTCTTGAAGGAGGTAAAGCCAGACTGTCTCCATGTGCACTTGTCTGTATTTCAGACCAGAAATAAGGAGGAAAATCACAAACCCTACCCAAGGTACATTTTTCCTTCAGAATGGGTTTGTTTTCCTAAAACAAAATAGCCACAGCCCTGTTATTAAAATCAATAATGAACTGAAGTCAGGTAATTGTTGTTCTTTGCTTTTTAGGATGAACATTTCTGAGGAATAAATCTAGTGGACTTGTAGGTCAGAATAACACAACAGTTTCACTTGTGGTCACCTCCCAGTAAGGCTTACATGTGTGCATTCTACTTAAAAATATTACCCTGGCCATCATGGAAAGGGTGGGGTGAAGGATAAGAATGCTGTAACCTGCAAGTTTTTTTGCAGTGAAGGGGATGTGGGCAGGGGCCCTGCATTGCCACATTCCTGCAGCAACATGATGCTGCAGGGGGGACACACACCAGTGTTGAGCTGGAGCCAGTTGGCATGCATTGAGTCCATCTCTCTTGGATTTGAGTTTCTCTGCAGCGGCTACAGCAGGCCATGAAGAAAAAAAAATGTTAGTTATAAAGGGCTTTCATTGAAACTTCATACTGCACAATATTTACTATACCTTTCCCTGGATACTTGTTTGGAAGAAAGAAAGAACCTCTAGAGTCCCTCAAACTCTAATTTGAACTTGGTAATGTGATAAAGTAAATGTATGAAACAGTATTTTTCTTTTTTTTGTTTTACACACATATATGAGCAGGCCGAAAAATCTGTAGTATATCACTCCGAATTCTGCATCTACTTGATGGCTCTTTGCTATGCTAATGAAAAACTAATGGTATTTGACTTTCTTGTTTGCAGGAGGAAAGAGTACTTTTTATAAGAGTGACCAGAATCAAAAATGCTTTAACTCCTTTTGGAGTCAAAACCATGTGTCCCAGAGGCCGTGGCTTGAGACCTGGTAAGGCATGAGCTACGTATGCATCCTTAAAACTGAAATAATGCGAGGTCTTTTGCTGTTGTGGCATGAACACATTGGCTCTAAGTATCTAAATGAAGCTGACCTTTTACATACTAATGTTCCATTGCTGCTAATAAAAAAAAAAAAAACAACACACTTTTTCGGAGGCAGGAGTAGAAAGAAATATTACTAATACTTCAGTAAGATCTATGTATTCTCACTGCAATGAAATGAGAAAGGTCAAATTTTTTCTCCAATCCCTTTTTTTTTTGTATTCTCTAACTTCTCACCCATCTTTGTTGTACTAATGAAGTTAAGATATCCTTCATGATAAAACTGTGAGCTAGGGGGATCTAAATTACCTTCATCTGGCATCATTCCAGTATACTATAAATGAAGTAATTGTCCTTGACTATAAAATTTGCATTTTCAAGACTTAATTGCTATCATTACATCTTTTTGTAATTCTATTAATTTAACTGAATGGAGCATTTGGTTTTATGGTAAAAAATTTGCATTAAAACATTGTACATCTAAATAGAATTTTAATATTTGTGTCAAAAGCTCAGTACAGTTGTCCCACAGGACCTAAACAATTTCACAAGAGAAGAATAGGAAGCAGTCGCACTTTAGGTCAACAAACAGGTTTTCCTTTGGTGAATATTAATAGAACCTGCTGTAACACGCTTCATGTGCTGAAAATCACTCCTTTCCAACCTCTACAAAAGTTTTGTTAATCTATGAATTCCATACCATAATTCTTAACAGGAAATGTATTTCAGATACAGAATAGGTAGGATGTATGTTTGTTCTGTTAGGAAGCAAACTTTTTTTTCTTCCTTTATTCATTCTTTTCTGACAGAATGAGGTACTTTGGTCAAAGACTGTGGACAAATGGCTAAAGCAGTGTGAGGACTCTGAATTGCCTGAATACACTGCAATTGCAATGATGCCCTGTGCACTTTTTTATACGTGGGGCCCAGTGGTAAGCTAAGACTATGTTACCAAGTGCACAACATTTGAAACTGGGTCCATCTTCTTGCAGTGAATTTATGTAGTACCTAGAGACTGTGACTTCTCATTAGGTCTTTGGAAGTATTTAAGGCACTGGAGCCTTTGGGAAGTATTTAAGGCACTGGAGCCTTTGGGAAGTAGGTACCCTCTGGGTTTGGAGTCCCACTCAGGCAACACTACAGGCAGTCACTCCAGGCACTACAAGAAACCACTAACGTGTGGATGAGTAAACTGTGTTTCATATTGATCAGAAGAGTCTATGCTATTTTTCATTTTGTGTTAACAAACACCATCGAGTTGTATAACATTATTTATGCAAGTAATCAAGATGAATTTGCTTTACTTTGAATATATCTGTGTGATTTTTTTGGTTTTGGTTTGGTTTTGGGTTTTTTGTTAATTTGTTTGTTTGTTTTATTTTTGTATTTTTTTATTTTTTTTAAATATATGAGTAATATTTCACAAGAGGTAGAGTATGTTAATGACAGAAATCTCATTAACTGCTCTTAATATATGTTGTATTTACTGGATCTCATAGTCATTCTGTAATTAAGCTTCACAACTGGCTTGTGAAGAAGAAAAGATGAAAGATGTCTCCATGAAAGAGATTTATGGGATGGTGAAATTAACGACAGATTTCTGTAAGTCTATAGGTGCCACTTTTTGTTGATTTTGGTGCCTAAACACCTCTGACGGCCCAAAGGTCTTGCAAAGATGTGCAGTGAGACACTAATACCAGGCTACCAAACATGGTATCACAGGGTGAAGCATCTTTTTGAGATCAAGGCTTTTGGAAAGTGCCACAGTAGGTTTGCCTTCTGCCCTTGTCTCTTGAATGGGAATCACATTTACTCACATTTTAGATTGTGTGATGGCTCAGGGTAGGCTGGAAATGCAATAAAAAAGTCATAAGAGTAGGTAACTTGCTTCTTCTGCAGCCGTTTATTTAGGCATCATTTCCATGAGGGTGTTGGCCTTTATTAGAAAAACTTCAGCATCATAGATGGGGGGCAAAGGATTGACAAGGGTTTTAGTTCAGTGCTGAATCTCCCAGACCTACAAATATCAGTTCTATTGTGCCATTGGAGTCTGCTCTGTTGTTCTAGGCATGTGCACAGGGTATGAAGGCTCACAGGGGATCTGCTGTACACGAGGACTGCATTTTTTCCACTTCAGGGAGGACACTGTGCATGTTCTTTCTTAACGGATGAATTTCATTTGATGTGAACATTATGTTAAGGCTGAATTTCTAGGCAGATTATATGATAGTGCATTAGAAGAAAAGAAACAACCCACTCCACCACCAACAAAAAAACCCAAATCCAAAACAAAACACATATTCTTTTGAAAAATCCAGGTCTAGCTGTTAGTGTCAATTACTTCAAACACCTACTGACTTTTCTGGCACATCTATCTCATTGAATCTTGGAAGTGATTTTATGTGCTTTAAGCATTTGATCACATAATCAGCTTCTGCATAGCAATGCAAAGGATCCGGAGCATTGCCCTGGCAGATAGTCAAGTCAAACCTGACACAGAAACAAACATAAGGGAACAATTGTTGTCAAAACACATTGCATCACTTTGCATGCTAAAGCATTTGCTCTGGTAATCCACCATGCTGACGTGTCCCTCTGCTGATGCCATCTGAGCAGGGACTGTATCCTTAAAGTTGACATGTGCATCACATTACAGCAGTGATTTTTTTATATATCATTGGCATAATGGATATTCAGAAGAGATTCATAATCTTGAAAGGTGGCTTGAATCCACAGATCTCATCCATGTTCTGGTGACTCAGAGCATTTTGGAAACTCATTTTATAACATCTCACGCTGGCTTGGGCAAAGTAAACAGTCGCCTGGGGCAGCAGACTTGGGAGAGAGGCAGTCCAGGTCTCCTTTCCTACTTGCTCTCTGCTGATAACAATAGGAATGCAATCCTTTAACCTACCTCTCCACTGTCCTTCCCACTCCCCTTTCCAGTTTAATTCTTATGGAAATATAAAAACATCTTTTTGCCTTCTTCCTGTCTTTTTCTTATTCACTCTCTCTTTAAAAGTCCTACTGGTTTCTCCTAGGTTTTCTCCTCCAGGGAAATCCCACTGCTTTCTATTTGGGCTATTCCAGGACTATGAGAGGGTTCCTTGTCCCCTCCAAGCCTCCCATTTCTTTCTGCAAACAGCTATTTATTACTTATTATTTGCCACCTTTGCTGAACAGCTTCAGCTGTGCTCAGGTTTATGGTAGAAGGAGCTATGTGAGTAATATAATCCTGTGAAAAATTATACCACATCATCTGCCTGGTGACAGCCACTGCTTTAAAAGAACTTTTTGATATTGGGGAAAAATCCAGATAGCTGTAGAAAATTTTGTTCTATTGCTTATGACTCATGAGATTAAAGGAGACAAAAGTAAAATGGTTGTCAGCATGTTACTGAATCCCTGGAAAGGTGTGGCTTATTCTGTTGGTAATGCTAGTCATGCAACATAAAATTAGATTGCAGAATTCATCGCCATGGGATGTTATAGAAGCCAAAAGGAATAATAGTCTTCAAAAAGGAATTAGGAATATTGTCCCATTAACGACTGTCAAATGCAGTTATCTAGATGCAGCATCAAGCACAGGAAACCCCCAAAAAACAGGTTGCTGGAAGCTATTTGGCTGTAGCCATGCAAGGATCACCCTCTCCATGGGTGAGAACAGTTCCTGTTCAAACTCTGTTAAGACTGATCTTTCAGTCTCTCTCATTAATACATGCCTCATGGTTAAGGTGAACTGCTCTGGACTCAGTCATCTGAAAGTTAATGTAGTTTGAAAGTCAAGTTAGAGGAAGCCTGTTCCAAGTAGCAGCTATTTGTGTCTGTGTTGAAAACACTTAAAGATGAGATAAATTACCTAGATTAAGTGTCCTGTACTTATGACTTGTACTTTTGTCCATTAAGCTTGATGGCTTTGTCTGTAAAAATGAACAGAGTCCAGAAAGGAGCTTGTTTTTCCAAGCAAGAAAGCAAGACTTCAGATAGTCTGTGTGGGTGTTGTTTATGCCTGTACTCTGTCCTTCCACATGGATTTATTTTTTCCCCTATCTCAAAGTTTTGGATTGCCTTAACTTGCTCGACTTGGCCAATTCCACCTCCGTCTGGTATACATAACATGCACTCATTCCTTCAACCTACACTGAAAGAAGCTCAGAGGTGTGCCACCTTTCTAAAATGACAAAGCAGCAACCTTCCTTTGGGAGTAGTGCAAGTTTTGGAATCAGTAATTTGACAAGCTGTGGCAGTTCGACAAGCTATGACAGAAGTCTCTGGAAGCTTCTTGCACATCAGTGTATACACAACAACCATACATAAGAGAGCAGCAGATCCTTCACTCATTTGACTCTTTATTTTTGCCTAAGGAAGTGGAGCTCACATATGTAGGCATGTGTTTGTTAGGGTTTTTTGCTGCATTCATTGCCTCAGATCCCTACTGGCAATGGTTGTTATCGAGACAATCTTGTGAAGGGAAGCAAGGAACTGTGAGTAATTTGCTGAGTGTGAGGCCAGACATGATGGGTTTTGCTTGCTGCTCTCAAAGTCTTAATTAGTACAATACTTACACTGAGTGTTGGGATCTCTTCAGGAGTCAAAAAGGTGGTGCTGGTGGTACCTTGACAGAGGGTTTAGAACGGATGGGGGAAAGCTTGCAAGGTGACAAATAATACATTGACAGATGGCAATGACTATTCTGTGTTCTTTTAATGCTCTTCAGGTAGATCACAAGGAGGTTCAGTAAAAGTATGACTGAGGATAAAACTGTGCCCTGGTGTCACTAGAGTTAATAACAGCTAAATAGTGTCTTCTAGGCACAAGGAGACTTTTGAACCACACATGCCAGTGGGGTTCTAGCAGGAGTTTTGCTTGGGGCTCAGGGAGGTTCAGCCGGGGTTCAAGGTTCAAGCAGACAAGGCTGCAGGCAATGTAAGAGGTACAAGGAAGCATTACCTCTTTTTGACATCCAGAACCTAACTGTGCTTACTGTTTCTGGGAAGGATGCTTTTTTTTTCTGCTCAGTCTGAGACTTCTGTGGGATTGGTGTCTCACATTCTTCTTTCTTAGCCTGTTCTCTATTCAATTAAGTAGAAATCAGTCTCAATATTTATTCTTATTTAAGAAATGAGTATCTGTGGATACACATCTCTAAAATAAACCTCCAAACATTTGAAAGTTTATCTTTCATTAATTGTATGTGAACATATATATGTCTTTTTTCTGTTAATTTCTAGTCTCTTAAAATTTTTTCTTCTAGAAAAGAGGCAGGGTTTTAGCTGATAATTCATCAGGTAATGAATTGGACTTTGACAGAGACTCAGCAAAGAGCCTCTTGATGTAAAAGTGAAACAGCTGCTCTGAAAATACTATCTGTACTAACCACTGGAAGCAAGCTACAAAAATCCAAGTTGCTGAGCAATGTCTATTTCGCAAAGTAAGAACATAGTCAAGTACAACAAGCCCTGTGGTCCGCGTGCCTTCTCTCCCTCTTGGAGTCTGTTAACTGCTGTATCTGAGATTTAGATCAATTACACCGCATATTGCTGAGATCATATGTTTTGCTGACAGGCTTGCATCCTACTCACTCTCATCCATCTCAGTCACATTAGCAGCTTCAGAGGTATTAAGGAGTGAGCAAGCCTGACCTTCTCAGCCCCAAATGACCTTGGGGGATATATTTTTTTTTGGTTTTGTGTGTGGACAACAGACAGCAGGTGAGTCTATGTAGACATTATTAGTAAAGCTGTATTGCTCTGTAACAAGGCTTTTTGAATGAGAAAGTAGAATTTCTGAGAAGGTGTTTGTAGGTGCACGCTTTTCAGTCCTTGATATTGACCTGCAGAATTAAGCTTCTCATGAGTCAATTTAGTAGTTGTGGAAATGGTTAAGCTCAAACAGAATTAATGCATCCATTTTTTTATTTTCTCTTTAGGTGCTTAATCTGAAACTGTTTTTAACAAAACTGTTCTATTAAATGTGATTTTCTTAATATTCTCTTCACATACCATTTTGGTTTAACAGCGAAGACAGAAAACTGACACAGATTTAATGTTGTTACTTTAGAAAAAAAAATGTACTTGGCTTCTTGGAAATGTCTATACATTCATTTTAAGTTGTAGAAACACCAGACAATTTTTTTAAAATCCATTTATGGCTTAGCCCTATTTTCTGAAGTTTTTCCTTCATGTATGCTGGAGTTTTTTTCCATCTCTCACCATGCTCGGTTTATTATTCTTACAGCTTAGAGTTTTCTTCTTCCTCAGCTGCCAGTTTGTCAGTTATGATCAAGTGTCAAAATGAAAGCAAGCACAAGCATCAATTACCAAAAATTACATAGTCAGTTTACATATTCATTAGAAGAAAGGATTTTTCTCTCAATGCATACCGGATGTAAATTGTAACTAGGCATGTGAGTTGTCTACATACTCATTTTCACACCTGAAATCTAACAGCTCACTTGGGTAATCCATTATTCACCTGCCAGGCATGGAGTTCTTTGCAGTATATGAGCAATACCTTTAAATCTTTTAATACTGGAGGTTATTCAAAATATTTCAAGTACCATCTTTTCCGCAAGAACAATTTTTTAGTCTCTTCTCCATAGCAAGACTGTAATCTCAAGTTATATGATCTTCTACTTTAAATTCATCTGCATTTTCTTCTCTCCCTCTCCCTCACTTCATTTTTTCCTGAGCAAAATTATGGGTATTCTATAAATTAAGTTTAAAAAAAATAGAAACAGGATCATCACACTGTAATTATTTTTAATTTTGCTGCCATGAAACAAAACCTTTACTTTATTATGGGAAAAAACAATGAAACCTTTGATACTTTAGAATTTCCTTTTCCCTTAACAGTTAGAGGAAAATAATTTTTCACAATTCATAATCTTTTTCAGTGTATAATCTGATTTTCCTTTTCGGTATGCAAATGAATTATAGACAAGCATATACATTCCATTAGAAACAGAAAAAATAAGTGGGGTAAACTGGCAGTTCTCAAGGTTTTTTATGTCACTATAAAGATTTCTATTTGTCCCCCCACTAATTTGTAAGGTATAACACTGCTGATGTCCTTGTTGCAAAGCATCCTTAACCCACTGTGGAAATGTGAGGTTTCCTTCATGTTGAAATGTGCTGGAATTTTTAAGAACAATATTTAAAGTCATTCTTCTTCAGTCTGTTTGGCCCATTTGAATGCTAGTTGGGTCTGCCTAGTACTCACTGCTCTGCCAAGATGGGAGAAGAATCAAGCAAAATCCCAGATTTGTGTACCCATGGGCTGTCCATTCCCATCTTGGCCTCTGTGACAACCTTCAGCTGCTCGCTGTGCAAGCTGAAGTAGATCCCTGAGTTCATAACAAGAATTTGGAAAGTCCTTTGTGGCTGCTTCAGCATGAAAACACAACTCTGTGGATCTGATGGCAGGAAGGTGGGCTTAGACTAATTTAGGCAATGATGCTGTTATTCTTTCACTTGGTGGGCAGTGACTGAAATCATAAACTAATGCTTTCCACATAGATGACAGGGAGAACAGCTGTTGCCTTGAGGAAAAATCAAAACATTTCACTTTGAAAATATCTTTATAAAACCATATAAATGTATTTTTCATTTTGTGTACTTGGGAATAGCTAAGCCCAAGCACAGTTAGGGGTAGACTTGCTGAAATATTGCAGTGAGAATTGTCATCAAGCCCTTCCTAGTGTTTGGGTCACTTTGGCACATGCAGTCTTAAAACTTTGAAGCTTGCAAATGCAACTCAAACTCAGTCTGAATGCAGTGTGAGTGTACTCCTTTAGAGATTTGTACCTCTGACATGCAGCTCTCTTGAGCCTGGCAGAAAGCCTGCTAATTTTTAGCAGTTGTGGCAGATTGTTTCAATGTCTTTTATCCTTTAGATGAAGATGGCCTGCTCAAATGCCTGTATTTTCGTGTTTAAAGCCATTGAACCTTTCCTAACTGGTAAAATTCACTCTACTTTTCTTAAACATTTCCAAAACACACAATTGGGTTGCAGCTCTGTACATGTTCCTAATTGCCTTCTGTCTGAAAGCCATGGAGATGTCCTGCAATGCTTTTCCCTGCCCCTGAAACATCTAAAGCACTCCTTGATGGCATTGGTGGGCTCCATTTCCTATTTCTCTGTTTGTAGAAGGAGTGGAGAAACTCCTGGCTGTGGACAAGTGTTAGAGCAGAATGATGGCAATCCCTGGCTGGCCACTGGCCCCTTGGGATACTGTTACTGTCAGGTGCAATGCAGAGCAGCCTGTAATAACTCCTGCCTGTTTTGGGTGTGAAGGCAGAAGAAAGGGAACACATGACTTTCTTGCGTGACTTACTGCCCTGTAAAAGGATTTTGAAGAATCTTTGGGGAAAAAATTTAGGTCTCAGATGCACATATGTGGATCTCACTGAGTTCATAGAAGGCCATGTGAGTGTGTACATTGACAGACAAAATATGACTTTTGATCTTTAAGAGCAATTAATATATGTAATTACACTGCTGTGTAATAGGATATTTTTAATACCTTGTCACCAGTACCCAAACTGCAATACAAAACAACATAACATCCCAGACCTTGGTCTTTTAATGATCTACTTTTACCAATGCTTATCTCACCTTTGATGCTGTTTGTAAATTGTTTGGCTATTATGCTTTGAAATTCAGTGAAATATTTGTACTTAATGAAATTACAGGCCCAAGCACCTTCCTGTCCTCATATCTGTCCATGCCTGAGAATGGCATCATATTTGGAAGAGAAAGGAGCAATACTAGTCCTGGCTATTTGCAGGGACTCCCCTGTGACCAGGCCTTTTCTGCTACCACACAAAACCCAACTGTGATGGCTCAGCACTCATTCCATAAGGTTGCAAGCACAGAGACTCTCAGCATGTGCTTACATTTATGAGCCTGCAGGTTGCCCAGCACCTCTTGTAGCTATTTCCTGAACGAGTGTGATGGATCAAAAACCTCTGCTGACATAGACCTCTCATGGGCGTGCAAGACTGACAGCTTGAAGGTGGTTCCCTGAGGTCTATTGACACCTTGAAACTGCTGCAGTTGCATCAACCTGTGAGTGGGTGGTAATGAAAGGCAATGAACCTCAACCAGAGGCATCTTGGCTTTCATTTTATCCACCAGAAATTCTCAGTGTGTTGGTCTGACCCAAATATTCACCGTGAAATATGAAGCAGCTTCTGCCTGGAAAAGTTCCCACAAACAGAAAAACAAGTTCAGGGGTGAGCAAGTGGTATTGAGCAGAGTCTGCCTGAGACAGGTTCTTAGGAGGAACAGCAAATTCTCCTCTTCTATTTCTTCATCAGGAAAATAGCACAGTGTGATTTTTGAAGGAGAAACTAGCACAAAGCCTTTTCAGGTCTCTATTGGTCTGTCAAATTGCAAATAAAATGGAGACAAAGTGTAGGACCCACTTCATCAAGGTAACAGTCTTGGGTGAATAGGGTTGTTATGTCATCTCAGAACAGGCATTTACATGTTTCCATTGAAATGAGGTGTGGTCTTGTTCCCTGTTCCCAGTCTGTCGGTTACACAAGAGACATATCTCCCGAAAGGTTTCCTTAAGTTTTCCCAGTCGTAAGACTGGATTTGTTCCCCCTTTCGTACTGGAACACCTCTATTTTTCTGCTGAAGTGTTTAGTATGTATTCACCTTCAGGTAGAAACTGAGGCTAAAACCTTTCCATCTGGTCCTTTAGTTGAGATTTCATGAAGTTGTGAACCATGGAGGCAAGGGTAACAACAGAAACATACATGCAGCCCTAACTGTAAAAAGAACTTGTATTTTAGCAATAACCATTATGGGGTTTTTTAGAGTATCTCTACTTTGCTGATTCTCGAAGTCCGATGGACTGAATATTTTTTTGCTATTAAGTTTCATACATTACAGCTGAAGTCATAACATTCTATGAAAAGCCATCTCTCTCAATGACTTTTGATTGGAGTTTTATTGTTTAGTTGATACATGCTGTATATTGGTGATATTGTATAGTTGACAAATGCTGTACATTCCATTCAGATCCACACTTTAAAAAATTTATTATTATTTTGGTGACAGTAATTTGGTGTGCAAAATTACTTTTTTGTGCCCCTGCCCATCTTTTTAAAGAGTACCGATTGTAAAGTTTTGAAAAAATTAGAGCAGCAGAGAAATAACAAACAAACAAAAACCAGGACACACAGAGAAACAAAACTACAAAAAACTCCCTGGAAACAAAAACTCTGTTTTTTCATGCCTTGTTGGGCTATTAGAAAACACTTATTTTCAGCAAATTGCTACAAAGGTAGAAGTGAGGAACAGAATGCTATAGTTTATAGAAAAGTATTGATGTAACTGGAGATCAGGGACATTGCCTAGCACCCATCCCCTGTCCTCTTTGTAGTGGCAGATATGCCTGCAGTTCTTTGGAGATGAGAGAAGCTAAAACCAAAAGACTCTTTACATAATTCTGTATTACAGTGAACTTTTCAATGTGTTAATACAGTAAAATCCCTGTTATCTGAATTCCATATTCTTCAATTACCGTAGCTTGTGATTCAGATAAATGGGCATCACCAAGATACAAACTTGCACTGTATATTAACTCACTGGATATTAATGTCTTTCTAGTATTATTTATATAATCTGCAGCATGGTTTGGCACATAAACACAGCAGCTTTAGTTTATTTTACAAATTCAGTGCAAATTATCTCTCGCACCAAAAAATGCATTCAAGTTATACCTCAAGGTACAAATCTGAATTAATGTTAACTAGGCTTTGTGTGTTCAAGTTTGTAAGCATATCCTAGCAGATTCATCAGAAAGGCTAGTCAGTGCAGATGAAAAATAAGAAATTATTATCTGTGCTGCAGCACACGTAGAAGTAATGATAGGATCTACTTTCATTCTTTTCCAGGTGCTGGAAGATTTTAGATAGTATTTTGGATTGCTTCTTTCTTCTATCTATATTAGAGAATGGAGCAGAGAAAGTCTTGGGGCAACTGAAGCCCTATGGTAAATTGATTGAAGTAGATGCAGGTAGATGATTTGTGAATTTTCTTCCTGGCACTACAACAAGAGATGATACTGAAGGTAGCTTTTCTGAACATCAGAAGTGCAGATAAAGTTTATTGTTTTGTGGGATGGTTTAGTTGGATGTAGTGCTTCTCTTTAAAGGTTAGGCCAGCCTCATTTAACATGGGTGTACATTAACCACTTCAATCTACAGCTTCTGCCTGTCTTCATGTTTAGCATTTGCTTGGTGCTGAATACTTACTTCATTTTTAGGTTTAGCTTATTCATGCAGCTGAAGTTTATCTAAGCTTGCTTTTTTCTGAAGGAAAACATGCAGACTCGGAGTTCAGAATACTTGATCCTCTTTTGGTGCTGTGCCGCCGTCTTGCTAACCATCAGGGATGGGAAGGGCCGTAGGTATTTCCCCCTGTAGAATGGGTGAATCGGGTATGTTTGGTTTTGAGGTGGGAAAAAAGTGCCACCCAATCCTGGTATTCATTTTGATGCTCAAAGATGACATAAAAGCTGCACGCCAGGGAGGAATGCCCACTGAGGAGGAAGAAAGCAGCCCTGCTCTCCTCTGTGATTGGGACTGACTGTGTTGTTGCTGGGTGGAACAGTGTAATGCTGTTGCTGCTCCTGCTCCAGCACTGTGATGTTTGTGTTCCAGATTGTGCTGACTCACATTCAAGAAAATATGATACACAGACACAATGCACTGTAACTCTTTTCCTTCCCCCCAGTACCCTCGGTAAGTGTTTGGTTTCTTTTTCCTCTCTTTGGCTAGCGTGCTGCTAATAGAGCTTTACTGTTAGAATTAATAAGAAGGGGATTGGCAACCTTGTAAACAAACTGGTAGCAGACAGATTAATATTGGAGAGGGTATTTAAATACTACCTGCTGTTTGTGGTACCTCCACCTCCCTTTAAAGCTGATCAATCCCGATAACTCAGCCATCTCTACAAACTACACTTGTTAGAGCTGTGTTCTTAAATGAGAGAAGTGCTTACAATGCCCATTTACAACAGTATTCTGTTTAATTAGTCAGCGCAGTCAGTGCTGCAGGGATAGATCACTTGCCTTTAAAGATTTGAGAATGTTAATAGTACAGTATATCATTTTAATTATTATTGGATTAATGTTGTGTCTCGAAGAACATCTAATGCAAATCACAAGAAATGGCCTGAAGTGACCCAAGGGTTGTGCTTTATTAGAAAAGTAATAGGTCCATTGCTTAAATATAAAAAGAGGTTCTTTCTTCAAATGTCACTCTACGCTGGGCTTCTCCATGTGTATATGTGGAAATGAAATCCTTTTACCTCCACTTTGTCCACAGAAAGTTTCTGTAGCTCCTGCATTAAATGGCTGGGACAGCAGCTGTAATATCAAGAGATGAAGAGGAGATCCAAAACAGCAGCGACGGTGAAGACCAATTTCTGACTCACGATGCTGTATCAGCATCCCCTAGTTGCTCTGCCAGCCCTCCACTAGACAGCCTTGATGAAGACAAGAGGAGCTCAGCAGTGCCAGAAAGACTGTCTGTCCTCTCCAGCAGGGCAGTGGCCCAGCTAAAAGCCCTGACTGGCCCAGAGATGCTTAGTGGTGGCCAGGCAGAGAGGACAGCCTCTGGGCTGGCTGGGCATCCTCTGTCAGCTGTAGATGCATTGTTTGGTTCCTCCTCATGCCCTGCAGCAGTTGATAACCTGCTGTCTGTGGACCTTGCCTCCCTACATGCCAAAAGCTCCTGCTGCCATGGCAAATTGAGTTCCAAGGTGTTGCAGGCCCCAAGGCTGCCCGAGGCCGCATGGGCTGGGACTGACACACAGCGGGCAGGGAGTGGCATCAAGGGCAGTGTGGCCTCCTGCAGTTTGAGCCGTGTGATTTGGATGAAGACCACGACAGTAATGGAGACCTTAGAAAATAAGAAAAAGGAGGAAAAGGAGAAGTACCGGCACCAGCTAGCTATGTACCGACGGCTCCTGCTGTTGCGCTCCATCAGGAGTTTGCACAGGCAGCTGGAACAGCAGCAGGCCAGGCTGCAGGAATGCTATGGCACAGTGATAAATACAAAGAAAGAAGTGTTGAAACACATTTGCTCAACCTCGCCTTCACCTTCACCATAATCATGTTGCTGCCTGCAGAATTGAGCTTTGTCATGCCACCAGAGCCCCCAGCAAGCTCGCATGCCATAGGGCTGGTGTCCTCGTGTGTGCTGACTGGAGAGGAAACAGCAGCAGCAGCAGATCAAGAAAGGAGAGGAGAGAAGGTACAGCATTGGGCCCTGAATTTATCTGGCGGAAAAAAGACCAAGAGTGAACCTGTGCAAGAAGCTGACTCCTGGTGCCCATTCAAAGCCTCAAGGTGAAAAAGGATTTTTTTGGCAGATAGGCTTGTAAAAAGAAAAAAATCACCACAAACCGGGAACCTAGTCTGTCACCTGATCCGTAAAGGTGGCTGGATGCAAGGTTGATGCCCGCTGAATATGTGATATGGCACATCTCCCTTCTACTTTCAGAGACAACAAAATTTGAACAGAATTAGGATTTATTTGTCTGCAAGACTCCCGGAATTTAGAAAGGCAGGATATTTGAAACACTTAGGTTCAGGCTTGATCATATCTAGCTAGCTGCCTGTTTTTCACAAAACTGCTAAGGACACTGCATGTTTGCAACCTCCACTTTCCTTTAAAATTTATTCAGATTAATCAGAAATAATTGTGGGAAGGTAGGACAGCCAAACACACACAAGGAAAGAGTGCAAATGCCTCAAACTGATTTCCTCAGGAAAGTAAGCTAAAAACAAAGGCCTTGTAGTCTGACGTTGCACTGGAAACCCAGCCTGGCAGTGCCAGGGGAATGTTCAAGGTCTGCACAATTATTAATCCGCTGCTAATCCCCAGTGGCACTAGCATCTGCAAATCAAGCATATTTTGTGCCTTACTGCTGTCATTTAATGGAAGTTGGTGACAATTAGCACTTTTTATCCAGGTGTATTAGACATGTGGAAAACCCTGGAGCGCTGTTCCTCCAATTGCAAGGTTAGGATGCCTGCAGGGAATTTGATGTCAGTATGCAACAAACACACAGAGAAAATGAAAACAAAAAGATGCAACTTTTTTTTGTGCATTTAAAAGGCAATGTGAGTCACTATTTTTGAACAGCAAATGGAGCAGTTGAATAGCCTCTTTTAGGATTGGAAGTGAAATTTGATTCAAGAAGAAAAGATACAGAAATGTTTCCTATTCTAGGACTTCAGGGGATATGGAAAAATCACTTTTTTTTTTTCAGATATTTCTTTCTGATCATGCCAGATTTCCTTTCCCCTTGTTTTTGGTTTGTTTTTTTTTTTTTATATAATTGATCAACTAGATGAACAATCAAACAGGTATTGGTGTGGGATTTTTTCTGCATAATAAGGCAGGTCTGTTTTCAATCATCCTATATTTATGAGAATAATGTGCTACATATAGGAAAAATTTTATTCTCACCTGGTTTTTTGATGCGTATACAGAGAAAGATATGTGTGTGTTGGTGTATGAATGTACACACACCTCCTTGTATTCAAGAGGTTATGAAAGGCTGGTGCTTCTTTTTCTGTAGCAGAAACAGGAATAATCTCTCAAAATAATCTTTGCTGTCTACAAGGAGTTTGGTTGATTAGATTCACATGCACACATCTGTGAGCAAGGTATTGAAGTAATTCAACAAATGAAGTGCAGCACAACATTGTCATTATTCCGTCTTTGTATTTCTGCGCACCCAAAATTATGGAAGCCCCCTGGGTATGCACAACCTTAGATAGGTTCATTCATTTCCTTGGGCCCTTGTGTAGCCTCTCATGCAGCACGAACCAGTAACTTTGAATGCAGAATTACCATAGAAACATCCTTGGCATCAAGGAGATATTTGAAGGAGCATCCTCTACTGCCTCATTTGGGGAATTCAGGTTGCCAGAGGCCTTTAGTGGGCTACAGAAGAGAGCAGGTGGTCACATGTGACTGGGAAACATTACTCCTGAGCTCTGATCCTGTCTAGCTCTCTGCTCAGCCTTGGGAAAGCTGTTCTCTCTCAGCAATGCAGATTTCCTAAAGAATGCTTAAGTACTAAACTTGCCTCAAAGGTAACCTGTATTTCTTCACATACCTCTCAAGAAGGATTCAAGGAGTAGATAATGGCCAATAGGGCCATATAAAGGTTTTTAAATTTTCTCCCTGCCCCCCACACCTCACCCCTCCACCCTGTACTCCTTGAACTAGAAAAGCCTTTTTGTCATTGGTTAAGAGTAAGTGTTATGTGAACCAAGAACAAGCAAACCACTACGATATCACCTCCTTTGGGGAAAGATGTATGAGAGAAGGGTCATATCTCAAAAATATGGCTGCATTTTGAAACCAAATGTCAAATTGTTTCCATTGGGAAGACAGTCAAAATTAATATTTCTGTTAATGTTTGCCAACTTTTCTTTTGCACTGAAAAAGAATTATCTTTTAAAGTGCATTCAGGTTGGCTAATACTATCATGTAACTTTCCACTGAAATAAAATAGATCAATGAAAATATAACATCCCCCCCAAACGACTAAAAATCCCTGTTAAAAAAAGTAACTGTTTTGCCTCTGTGGCCGCTGAAGTACAGCATTATACTACGTTTGTTGCAAGAGTGCCCTGCATTATTGCACAGAGCTACCTATAGTGTCATATTTGCATTAAGGAGTGACTAGAATAAGATTAAGAAATATTTTTCACATAATAACCAGTGCAGAAATAGTTAATGTGTCAATCTGTTCCAATGTAAATTTTTTGTGGCAGAATGGTGATAATATTTATTTTGTACAACATCTCATAAAATTCCTTGATCCTAACTGGGATCAGTAGATGCTTCTGCATTATGAATATTAAATACCGAAAGATTTGTGCATGAACAATGCTGTCTGATAGCTGGCAGGAAAATGAAGCCAAGAGTTATTCTGTGTGTGCACACTCTTTCCATGTAGTACTTCTCTGGATACATGCAAAATAAATATTAACTGAGTAAATAACATCAGTCTTTGCAAGAATTTGCTTTTCAGCTGATGCTTCTAGTGTGGTTACTAATAAGTGAAGTTGGACAAACCAGTTAAAAGCAATATGATTTTTAAAATTAGTTTATTTTACAAGCTTGGAAAATGTGGCTTAACAGCTATGTTTTTTTTCCTTGTATATTTTGGGGTATTTTGGGACTTGAAGGCCAGTGAGAAAGTTCCAGAATGCCATGGTTAACTCATGGAGGTGTTTTCAGACATATCAGACTGAGCAACAGTCTGAGGTTCAATAAAAGTGTTTCCTCTCATATTGTTTGACCTCCCCATGTTCTTAAAAGTTTTGGTAATTTGGGCGAAGTCCAAAGAAATTTCTTACCATTTGTATTTTTATCTGAACTCAACTCATGGCCCTCACAGGAACACAGGTAATGATGACAAAATGAGCAGTTTCAGTAGGATCTTTCTCCTCATTATCTTTACTGACTTTCAGAACCTGCCAAACTAATGATTTCTGTGAGAAATCTTCCCTGCAACCCAACAACTCA
This sequence comes from Illadopsis cleaveri, assembly GCA_013399915.1. Classification (NCBI taxonomy): domain Eukaryota; kingdom Metazoa; phylum Chordata; class Aves; order Passeriformes; family Timaliidae; genus Illadopsis; species Illadopsis cleaveri. Next base: position 88,977 of record VXBB01014393.1, read on the forward strand.
TGTACTTTTACATCAAGGTTGAAGGTAAATGGTACTGCTTGAGCTGCAAGGTCCTGCTGCTCATCTATTTCTGAAATGGCAGAAAGTAATCATGGGTTTACTGTGAAAGAGTGGAATATTTAGACGATATCAGCCCTCTTGGAATGGTTGATAACACTAAAAAAGTTGTAGCTTGTGCCAACCTAAACCCAGAAACATTAAAGAATGGAATGGAGTTATATACACTTGAGTGACAAAAGGCATTATTGAGATGTTCTTTAACACAAGTGCTTTTCTTCTGCATCTCCAGCATTTCAGTTAGCTAAACTGCTGCCCTGGAGACTGATCAGAACTGTGGTTTTGTTGTTTCTATTATTGATGGCCATGAGTCAGCCAAGGTAAACAGCCCACCTTAACACATTCATTTATTACCTTTTGTGATGTAGTTATGCAAGGGGTTTGTTCAGTTCCTCCTTCCTGAGATTTTCCTATGTGTCTATCACATTTTTTAATTAGGGCAGTGACAATTTTATGAATTTATAGTAAATTAGTGATGATGTGGTAAATTCACGAGCCATGTACTACTAAATGTAGATCACCCTACATTGTCCTTGGAACTGTGAAAAATATGGACTCTGGTCATGGCATAAGCATACAAAACATAGATTTAAAGATGAGGTTGTTTAAATCTTTCCTGCATGATGAGTAGACTAGGAGAAACCCTTTAGAATCCTTGTTACAGGTAATTTCTATAAATCTAGAATATAAATGCATTGGAGAGGCCCTTTTGCTTATGACTTGAAAGCAGTGCAATAATGCAAAGACAGTTTTGGGATATGCTTGAGTGTGACCGTACTCCAAATGCATTTGGAAAGGAGTAAGTGCTCTTCAGTTTTAAAACTCAGAGATTCTGAGTGTAATAGCCAAAACCCTGGATGGTGGATGGAGGAGTGGAACTACAAGGATGAGACGTTTCAGGGTTTGATTTTGATGCAGCATGTCGCACTGGACAGTTTCTTTTCTCAGTTATTTCAGTTAAAGATAATCTTTTACTTCTCACTCCTGAAAAAACTCTTTAGGATCATTAGGCTAGATGCATGCTAATGGTTATTTGTGCAATGTGCGAGTTGATACTCATCTCTGAATTTGAGTGACAATAGTTATTGTTGCCAAAATTTATACATACAACTTACTCCTCTAAACCTGGATGCCACCTAAATTGTAATATATTGAAGCTGAGTGTCCTGCTGATTTTCAATGTTATTTGAATCCGCGCCAGGACTTTGTGCCTTGTTCATGTTCCCTCTTAATTTTGATGGATTTCTAGCTCCTGGTGTCTTCAAACAACTACAAATATCTTGTATGGCACTAATCTTTGTCTTTCTGTTTTTTCTACATTCAGAGGAGGCCTTCCCATAAGTCCCTCTTGCTATTAAAGAAAAGTGAGTTAGTGTTTTGTTTTGTTTTTTAATTTAGTGAAAACTTGAACCAGGGGAGAGGGTTGAAATGTGAAAACATTTTTAGAGGTTTTACTTACATGTTTTGAAAAGAACAGAGGTTCTTATAGCTGCAAATAAGTTTCTCTAATTGTATTGATCATCTTCTCACACAATTTTAGCCAAGTCTACAAAACAAATGAAAAAGTTGCCTCCATCTCTGACAAATGAAGTCTCTAAGTCCACAGCCCAAAGTGACTTCTGTGCATGAGAAGACAGAAATGCTTGAGAATCTCAATAAAAGTTACATTTTCCCTTTGATGAGTGGGGGTTGGAAAGGAAAGGGAATGTGTGACCATCCATCACAGCACCAAGCTTGTTAGTACCCAAGAACTTTCTACTCTAAATGACAAAGAGTTTCACTGTCACCAAAGAGAAATTGCTGCTGACCTTAGACCTCTTTTTGGAAAGTAAAATAATGGAGCACAGGAACAGAGTTTGATATTTGACTGAATTCTACACAATTATCATGCATGTGTATATAATAAAATTAATTCTGTGTCTCTGCATTGTAGCCTCAGGCAAGCAGCGTACAATCAGTTTTGTATGTATAATAGATCACAGAGTTGTTCATGAATAATACAAATGCATTGAGCAGATACTAGTGAGTGAGGATGTTTGTCTTTGCATGGAATCGAAGTGAACATGTAATATTGTGATAATATATATTTGATGAATTCAGGTCTGACTTGCCTTTGCCATAGCCTGCTAATTCCCCGACAAGGGTTGCCACAATAATTGAGTTTCCAATAACATTATGATTATTTCCACATGATAATTTAATTGTAGGTATTTTTTAATATTGTAATAATGTAGATTTGTGATTATTATGCATTTGCATGCAGATTTTCATGGTGTCTTGGAGCACATCCCTACATTTATAACTTAATTTCCTCTATTATTGCATATATATTTTGGGACAAACTCATTAAGGCAAACTAAAAAAAAAGTAGGTCTTTTTGGTCATTTTGCCTTTATTATAAATGGTTGAAAGCTTTGCTCATTTTTTTAGACCAGCCTAAACAAGTGAATAAGCAAAAGACAACTGTAATTCATGGATGGATTAATTTAAAATAATAATGTAATTACAAATCATGGCAGATTTGTCTGGGGTAATTGGGATGTAGACTGGTACAAATTTTGCTGTACTGAAACAAAGGTTGTTTAAATGAATCACCAAGTTTAGTAGAGGCTGATTTCCATTCTTCCAATTCCCCAATATAACATGATGGCAAAGTAATGCTGGCTCAAAATTTATGAGTGCCTATATAAATGAGTATAACAACGCAGAACCTGGAACTTCTGTACCTACCTAGATATTATTTAGGCAAGCAACATGTCCAGTAAGAATAGAATTGTATATACAAAGTCATGACATCAGCCAGGGTTTCAATCTGTCCACTCTGGAAAGAGGCAGGTTGCTTGCCTTATAACAACCTTCAAACTGTGTTAGAAAACCTGGCCTGAAACTTAGTGGGTCAAAGCGAGGTAGACATAAACTCTGTTTGCATTATTGGAGCAGATATTTGTGCTACCCTGTGACCATTCTGCTTCAAATAGAAGAGCTGTATTCCAGGCCTATCAGAAATTCAAAGATGAGGAAATGTCTTTAGCTAAATATATCTATATTGAAAAGAAACTTCCCAGAGAAAATGACATAGGCTTTGGATGTTTGTTTTTCTGGTACGTGTAGTTGGAGGACTGTCCTCTTTTTATCCATAAAATCTCAGCTCTGCAAATTGAACTGGGGTCACAACAGGGTTCTTGGTCTCTTTCAGGTTGTGCATAGCTGACATGTTCATTTTCCATTGCTTGCATGGCAGGAACATGCAACAAGAAGTAGGAGAACAGGCCTGGTCCAAATCTTCAGAAATGAAAGTGTAAAACTAGGTGCAGGAATATCTAACTCATTGCTCTCCCTTCACATTGTTCTCTAGTGCACATCAATGTTTCTGTTTCCAGTGTGGTTTAGCGCCTGCTGTCTCTTTTCAAAGGTATTCCCCTAAATTAACCACAGACAAGATGCAATGAGATTAAGTCTCTCATCTTTCCTTGCTCTGTGGACCTGGGTTGAACAGAAAAGATAAAGCCTGATTTAGGCAATGAAGAGAACAGTCATGATTCTGCAGTACAAGACGGTCTCTCCAGGTTTTGCAGCAGAATAACTACTTCTATAGGTAAAATAGATTCTGTCCTGAAACCCATGAAGCCTTTTGTAAACTGCATATCTCACTAAGAAGTACCTTGGTAACTGGCTTCTCTTGAAGCTGTGAAAGTATCAAAACATGAATGTAGTCCCATTGACAGAAGTTTATAAATCTGTACCCATGCTTTGGTGAGATCAAAAGATAGTTCAAAAAGGGATCTGGAAGGTCTGTCTAATTTTTATTTTGTTTTATAATGGCCCACCAGCATAAAATTGAGGATGTCTTTTACCCTGTGGCATTAGATCTAAAAATGATCTCAGGTGTTATTTGTCATACATTAAGTACCACAGAATATGAACATATCATTCTCTTCATAAGTCTTGGATGCATTTTATAATTCTTGCTTGTTGTGAAGAACCTTGACATTGTGTCAGATAACAAATTATTTGTAATTGGATGATTGTCTTCAATACTATATGTTTCTGATGTTACTTATGATAGATGGGTGTATAAAAAATTAGAAGAAAGCCTACTGAAAAGCACTGATTTGTGTCATATTCATGTATAATTTTCTCTGATGAAAGAAATTGAGACTAAAAATTTACAATGCAGAATATGTAGCTGCCCTGACATCCCAACCCTTTCAGTGACACAGAGAGCAGGACTCGGAAGAGCTTAGTTCCTTTTCTACCTTTACCTGATGGGTTTTAACTTAAATCACCCATTTGCTCAGAGATGTCAGGATTCTTCCAATAATTTAAATTGGAGGAAGTGGAGTGGACCTCCCCAGTCTTTCCTACTTGTGCTGCTTCTCACTACGCAAAAAAAGTTGAATGATCTTTAAGGTCTCTTCCAACTGAAACCATCCCATGATTCTGTGTCCCTTACTTCGCTTGCAATGTGTGACAGGGAAACATTTAATTTCAGGTCACTTGGAAGAAAGGCTTCCTTTGACACAAAATCATTTGTTGTTGCTCCTTTGTTCCTTCAGTTGAATGGGAAAAAAACCCAACAAAACACCTTCAGTTTTCTTGCAGTATTTTTTTTTCCATTTGTAGTTGTCTCTGAAGCAGTGGGATTATACCATTTCCACGTGAGGCAGGGATATTTTTTCTTGTGCACACACCAACACTTTCTAGTTTATTCTTAAGGAAAGCATTCCTCAAAAATAAGGAGGTATTTATGTATTGTCCATCTTCTCTATTGCTTGAAAAATGCATGATTCATGGCCACTGGTTGTTCTTCTCATAGTGGGGAAGGTTTATTGGCCATAATCCTGGAAGTCTGGAAGTGTCAAATGATCACTGATTGTATTGGAAAAGGATGGCTCAGTGACAGCAGGCAGCCTCTGGGCAGAAAGAGGTGTCCCTTGTCCCTGAGCAATAACCTGTATGGATGATTGAGACTTGTTGATAGACCTCCATGGAAGTCTTACCTAGTAGTCAGGGCTTAGCAGTGTCTGGCTAGTGAAGGATCCCTCAGTACAGGATGCTTGAACTTGATTTGTTGCTCTCATCAAGGAGGGCATAAAGGTAGGCAAGAACTGAACATGCCTTGAGGCCCAGGCAGAGGCAGATGCAGTTTTACCACAGCCTCTGTCTTACAGGAGAGAGAGAAAGAAAGAAAAGGCTGCCAGAATTTACAAAATATAGTTATTGACTAATTTCTTCATCAGCAAGAGCAGCAAGAAATCAGCGAGGTCTCTCCTGAGAGATCAGTGGTGTCACCTCACATTTCCTCAGGGTGCCAAATGGTATAAAACACTCACTTTGAAAGTACTGCACCGTGATAAGCTTCAACTCCCAAGGGATGCATTGTGTGTACATTTTGTTATATGTAATGACACACTGAAAGGGCAGTGAAGCTGTTAAGGGAATGCTGCATGTCTAAAAAGAACTTATTTTTCTTTCAACCAATAAAAGAAAGAAAGAGTCTTTCAAAAAAGCAGTTTAAATAATATCATTTAAATGCTAGAAGTGATAAAATACTAGAGAGAATTCACCTGTCAGATGAAGAAATTTAAACATGAGGTCTTCTGTGTAATATACACGTTTCAAATTGGACCATTTTCCCAGTAAAGCAAGACACCTCAGCAAAAACTTTTAAAAATATTTTCTATATATACAAAATTTTAGGCTGACACAACCAGCATAATGGCAACAATTATTTAAAACAGTAGATTTAAAGAACAAAGAACAAATTGCAGTAATTTCATGTAGTCATTCTGGACAACGTATGAGAAGTTGTGAGTTTCAACAAGACCAAAGTTGGATGTGAGACTCTGGGAGTTTCTCAGCGAAGGTAATTTTGTAGAAAAACTGTTCAGAGCATGTAAAAAATACCCCTAGAGGTGACTACAATGCTAACAACAATATTGTGAAATGAAGCTAAAAAAGACTCATGTTCCCTTCAACATAATTCCACATGGACACATTCAAAAATTCTGTATGGCCTCAGTGTGCCAGGCTCATTTTCCAGCCGAAATACTTTTGCCTACAAAATATATGGAAATGTATGTGAATGTATGTTTTCATGTATTTCCAAGGCAAAAGTAGTTGCCCTCCTTAAACCTGACACAGAATGAAATCTCACTATATGAAATCTCAGTCAGCAAAGTGACAGAACAATTGGGCAAATGCGTTTCTGATTAACTTTAAATGTGAATTTATAATTGGACAAATAATTCATTTGATATTATTCAGAAATAAACAAGGACTCGTAAAAAATAGAAAAGCGAATTGGATGGAATTGGGCAGTTGTATCTACTATTACTTCAGTACTAACCATCAATCACTGTCAGTTAATTATCATTAAGATTGCATAAAAAAAGGCCCCTGTGGGAGTTGGATAGGCTGTGAGTTTCATTCTTTTATTAAAAACATGACAAACAATATGTGTTGTTTAATTTTTTGGTTTTATTTGTTTTATTTTATTTTGTTTTGGTTTATTTTAATTCATTTGGATCTTTTTGTATTCAAAGAAATTATGTGAAAAGGTGAATCTTGAATAATTGTTCTGAGAGTTACCATATGGATTGCAGAGGCGACAAAATAGAACAAGGGATTCAAAATTAAAGACATTATTTGTCAGGAAAAGTTTGAAGATTTTTAATTTTTCTTTTTTCTTTCCTTCCAAAATCCAATTAAATTGTCTTTCTAAGTAGAAAAGCTTGCAGGTTTTTTTTTTTAAATGCTTGATTTTTAATTTACTGCACAATTTTTAAGCCCCCAGGGTTTATACATGCAGTGTGTAAATTTCTTTTTAAAAAAAGAGTCTTAAAATTAAAGTTATATGACTCCAAAAATTGATTCTTTAGCAGAACACAAACCAGCGTGAAACCCCACAAAGATATAGCCCACAGAAATTTTTGGAGCTTATGAGTTGATCTGTGGGGCTCATGAGCACTTAGCTAAGGACAGAAACAGGAATTCAGCTGTGGACTGGAGCAGCTACTGCTCTTTCCAGGGTGCATCTCTGCACTGCTGGGTAGATGTTCACACTCTTAAAAGTGTCAATGTTTATTGACAGTGCTCACCAGCATCACAAAGAGCGGCTGATACCTGAGCTCTGTGCAATTCCTGCTGGGATACTAGTTTGGTTCTGTCAGCTGGTGCTTGCTCAGCCTGGGGATCACAAGGCTCTCCTAGTCAAGCACTCTCTCTGCAGAAGGAGGCTGTAGAGATGAAACTCTAGTTTTATTTATTTATATAAATTTATAAAACTGTAATCTTTGTATAACATATCATAATTATAACTTACTATATAACTTATTAAAATGTTAAATTATGTATTTGTTTTTAAAGGTCTTATAAATTTCTACAGCTGTATAAATGTATACAAATTTATGTATATTTACATAACTAAACTAACATGGAATTTTCATATCTTTGAGTAATTGCTTATTATGCTGTAAATATTTGTGTTACAGGAAGAATCTTTTGTTTGTTTGTTCGGATTTCAGTTTGTTTTTTTTTTAGTGAGGCTTCCTTGTTAACTTTTTTTTCCTCTCAAATGACAAAGGGCCTTATGAACAAGAAGAATTTAAAGTCTGAAGCCTTCAGGGCCAAAGGCCTCTCTATTCAGCAAAAGAGTAATTAAAAAACCCAAACCCTTGCATTTGGAATTAACCAGGTTTTGGTCAATTACCCAAACAAACCTCAGAGCTGGAGATGTAAATGCAAGTGTTTGCACACAGATGTCAAAGAGGAAAAAACCTGTAAATGACACAACTAGAAACCAAAATGAAGTCTTTAACACTGTTGAGCAATGGTTTCTAATGAGGACAAATGACTGACTTTAACTAGAGCAGAGCTCCATTTAGGGGTCTTCAGGCTGAATGCAGCCCATCAGAACAATTCATCTGCTCCTTGTCGACCTCCTCCTCCTGGGAAAGCCTCTTTTCCCATACCCAAACTGCAGGCAGCACTCAGGGAGTGACGGTCTGCCAGATGGACACAAGATAGAGACCCGTGTTTGGATCAGGTCAGGAAACATCCATTGTTCATGCATCCCATTTTATTTTATTGGGTATAATCTGATGTGTCAGGAAAGGTTATACTTTGGATAAAAGCTCTTCACATAAGTTCATTTCTATTCTCCTATCTTTGCTCCATCATGAGTGGAGTTTCATGCTTCTTGTTTAGCTGTTGGAGAAGAAAGGTACTCCAGTGCCAATTTTATTTTGCAAGGTTGGGTCAATGTTAGCATGTCGGTAAACTGGTAGAAAGGGGAATTAGGCCACAGCAGAAAGGGACAGTGCATCTTGAAAGAAAACTAAGATGGAAACTCTAACCTCTTCTAATTTACATATGGTGACATTTTGCAGAAATATTGTAACATTAGCAGTGGCATAATGAAATTCTGCCTATCAGCCGTGGAAGGAATAATGTTACTGTAAAGGTAACCTGTCCACAGTTTGTTATCAAGAAAATATTCATGGCAAGAAACATACATTTACCAATGAGTGTTAAGAATAGTAGTTTTCCCTTATAGTTTTTCCTCATGGGCTATCCATCTTCCCCTCCAGATTTACTGCATGATCACTCCCTTTACATGCTAATTATGTGCTGCTCTGGTGAATTTGTTAGTAGTGACACTTCGGGCACCCAGTGGGACTGCAACTCATTATGTGGCAATGTCCAGATATATCAGATATTATTAGCTGTCATTAATCTGCTGGGGAAGCATTGAGTGCACAGCCAGGAGAGAGACCAGGAAATAGGGTAAAAATGAAGTCTGCAGCCACCCTGGCCCCCAGAAGGTCAGAGGGCAAATCAGCAGGGGAGAAGAATACACCTTAAAATGGCCAGTGCTTAGCAGCAGATTTTTTTAACCCATTATAAACCAGCATTCCTTGGAAGAGAGGAAAGGCAAAAAACCCCTATAAAGTTTATATTGTCTGTCTGACTATGCCTTACAGGAGGAAAGAGAAATACAGCACCTCAAACTATCTTTTTTATAAAATGTTTTGTAAACTGAATCAAAGCAATAAAAGTGTGTGAATATGAAGAGCGAGCAACATGCAGTGTCCATCTGAATGTGGATAGCATTCAGGCATAAAGCTTTGAAATTAGGCACATGTAACTTGGAATGGGATTAGTCCTGCCCCTCCATTTGAAAGTCCTATTTTATAGAACTGGACCAGGCAGTAGAGAAAATCCTGCACAAATGAAGAGGGTGCTCTTGATGTCCATCCAGCCCTGCAATTTCCCTGTGTAAGGGTTTGCCTCTAGCCTATGAATTTAGTGCTGATCAGCCTCTGCTGTGCAGCTTAAAAACACAAATCACAATAAGTTGCATTTTTGCTATTGATTCTGAAAACTAGTCACTTGTAAGAGTTATGCATATCTGTGTTTGTGCAGAATTTATTACATCTGTTTGGAGTGCAGAAATAAAAGCTGAAGAAACATTCCTCCTCGAAAAAGCCACAGTCTTTCCAATCTCCAAGATGTCTTGCAGAGTATTGTCCAGGGCTGTAAGAAGAAGCATTTTCCTTCTTTACATCAGCTACTAAGGCAGGAAAAAAACAGTTAGGCCTTAAGTCAAGCAGAGTCTTCCCTTGTCTGAAATGAAACAAAAACTAGCAAAGTAGAGGTTAGATATCTTCCAATTTAGTGGTGATGTATTATCTAGACAATTTTCAGAGCAAGGGAAAGGTAATAGGTTGATTAGTCTGTGTGCATTGGTAACTTACAGGTGCCTTTTGCTACTGTCAAAGGGCAACCTGAAAACTCAGGGACCTTTGAAGGATGAGATAGGGAGATTTAAGATAGGAAATACTGCATTGTATCAGGGAAAATAATAAAAAAAACCCCTTTTATTTCCAAGGTTGCAGGGACTTATGCTCTCTTATTTAGAAGTTGCAGTGCATAGTTAGAAGGTTTATATGAAGACTAGAGAAAAGTAATCACCCTAAAATTCTTCAATAAATGACAAATACTTGTTTGGGAAGCTGGAGTGAAGTTCTTCATCCAGTTGCTTGGATATTTTCCAGCAAGTCACCCATGTGAGTTTCCTGAGGAATTTGGGAAGTACTGGTTTTATTCCTGTGTAAGGGGTCTAATCTAATGCTTCACAATTTTTCATATACTGTGACCTTTCTGTGCTCTTATCCTATCTTAATGAGGGTAATAACAGGAAGAATAAAAAGGGCCTGATGTTTTATTTATAGAACTGTCTTCAATTAGACAGACTCTGATAAACCCATGCAAAAACAACCACCGTGGGCTAAGTTTAAGGCTATCTTGAATTTTACACAATCCCATGAAATAGAAAACAATGTTAGTATTTGGTGAAATGGCTCCCATTAAGACTTCCTAAACTAACAGCCATTAATGAACTCAGGTTCTAGGAAAGATTCAAAAGTGATTTTGGTATAATTGTGGGGTTTGCATAAATACCCTGAAATGTTAATGTTAGCAATGGGGCAGGTGGTAAGTACCCAGGGAAATAAGGAAGAAGTTTTATTATTGTTCTGAACCTTTGCAATCTTGGTTTTCAGGAGGATTGGCTTACATCTATGTGTGAACAATGAAATACGTAAGTAGAGATACAGTCCAATGGTGCTAATGTGGACAAAAAAAAAAAAAAAATTAAACTGAGTGCTGTATGAACATATTCAATAAGCCATTCATAATTTCTTTTTTAGTCTTTTTCTAGTCTTTATAAAATTTTGCACATATGGCATGGCTTGCCTTTTTTATTCTACTTCCAGAGAAGTGGAATAAAAATTCATTCCAGTTTTCTTTTCCTTTGAGTTCTTTGAATAACTGAATATGAGGTGAATACTGTTTTAGTAGTAGGTTAATGAGTTACAGGTCAGGCTTACAGTGGAAAAACTGCAGTTAGCCTCCATGGTTCTGTTTACCAAATTTGCACTGATGAAGCTATTATGGCAGGCTCACTTTTTTTTTTCATGGAGGAACATTTCTGTGATTTTTCCCATCAAGATTATGCTGTCTTTTCAGTGCCTGTGTTGCTCCTTAAGATCCTGCAGGCACTTATTTTCACATTTAACATGATACGCATGAGTAACCCTCTCTCAACTGGTGAAACTAGTCTGGTGTAAAACTCTGATGAATGTACACTTTAGGGCTGGGGCCTGAGCAAATTCCACAGAACACAAAAGTGTGCTACATTTTACAGCTCTTTACATCCTTTTATATTCCACTGATTGTAATAAGATTAATAGTTAGGTCTTTTCTAGAGAATTCATTATACTGAAACTGGTGTGTTAGTTATTAAGTTCAGTCTTTAGAAAGGTGACCAATATTTGTACTCTTTCATATACATACACAGAATTGTTTTCAAAGTAAAATCCTAGGGATCGGTTAAAAATGATTGTAAGTTGTAACATAATGGCAGGAGAAGGCCATCATCTGGAATTTGGATTGTGGAGAGTGCTGGAATGTTCTTTTCCTTGTGGCTCAGATCTCTAACAACAGTTTTACCTTCCTGGACAAGCATGAACATTTTCAGGAATATCCCATTGCGCTTGATTTTTTTTCATTATCTGCTTTGTAAAAGCTAGTAATAGAGATTTATAGTGTTTAAAGTGTGCACAGTTAGCTGAAATTAAGACTATATTCATCTTCCTGAAAGTTAAAATCAGTATCATCTCTGAACGAATACATTTTATTTGCCCAGGAATTGCTTCAGCCTGTGAGCTGTTAGATCAGTGGCAAATACTCTCAGAGGCTGTGGGAGGGCCTTTCCTCCTGAATTTTAGGATCATGACATGAGCATGTGATTCTGTAACTTCTTTGCAAATGTCTGCAAGTGGCAGGGCTTTGTCACAATCCTGCTCTTCTTACCTCATACAGCACTTTATAGCATGCAACCCTGCCTGCACAGTAAGTGGTTAAGTGTCATAAATTACCCCACCTCAGGTAAAGGGCAATCGATACTTGGGGGTGATTCACTATTTCTGTGATGTTTGCTAGGAAAAAAATGTAAGGAGAAATGAGTTAAAGTTTAGAGTCACTTCAGTTTTCTGATATACCTGGTCATTTTCTCATTATTATGATAATCACTCATTGATGAGTGACTTAAGCTCTTGTAGAATGAAGTACTGGTTAGCCTGAGTGAAGAGGGGTGGATCTGACCTGAAATTAGGGCTGTCAATTGTCTTTAATGTTTTATTTTAAAGGATTCTGGTGCAGCTGAAACAGGAACGAGAAAATGCAGCCAGAGCACTAATGCAATCACCAAAGCTCAGGACAATCTTTCAAGACTATTTCTTGAAAAATCTAAAGAATTTTCACTATATTTTCTGAAGTCACAGATTTTATTTTTTTTTAATTGCCAGTACTTTCACTTTGTCAGCACTAAAATAATGGAATTCACAGCTCTCTTGCTGTTCTTCTATCTAAAAAATGGTAGAAGTGTTTTGAACCACAGAGAAATAAAATTTGAATGGCTAAAACAGATTAAAGAGAGACTGTTTTAAGTGTGTGGAACAACGAACATTTGAGAATTCTTGTTTTGCTGCCACAAATCATTGCAGAAATTGTGTTGCCCATGTCCGTGCATGTGTTGTGTGTTTATATGTGCTGAAAATACATATCGCTGGATCAAGAGTGAATAGCAATTTCATAAGTCTCCACCAGGCAGCTGTAATTGTTCCTTTCAGATAAAAACAAATCATTTCACAACCAAATACGGAAAAAACACACCTTAAATTCACTTGAATTTCTTTTAGTGAGGAGTTACATTATGCAGTACCAAAACATAATAATTTCCTAGATTTATGTTTTTAAACACATCAGGTGCTCACTGAGGTTTTGTTTCCTTTCCTTGTTTCCATTGTGGCTATGCATTCAACTTTTGAACCTTGCTCTGCAATGTTGAAGAATGAACTGCCTCTGGGAAAAAAAAAAAAAAAAAGAAAGAAAGAAAATCCCCCAAAGCAACAACAGACAAACACAAACCAGAAACTCCAAAACAAACAAACAAAAAACACTGCTGAAATTTTGTTAGGAGAAAAAAGATATACAGGTTTGCAGGAATTTTTCTGTTCCTCTTATCAAAGCCAAGGTTCTCCCTGGTGGTCTGGACCTGGATCTAGCATAGGTGGATGCTTCCTCTGGAAGTGTCAAAGATCCTAGTGATCTCTCTCCCTTTCTTCCTCCTCTGTGCACACAAACCTACCCTTGTTTTGATGGTGTCCCCTTTTGAACAGCTTTATATGATTGCTTCCATCCACAGGTTACTTTATTCAAGTCGATTTGCCACAGAACACTCGCCCATTAGCAAACTTGTCTGCAGCCTGCTTTAAAATCTGCTTATGGTTATGTCCAGATAAAAGCACCTGGGGTCAGTTTGGTAGAGCAGAGACAAAATGGTTTAACATAAGGTTTTCTATTCTGCGCAGGCAGCTAATAAAAGTGCCCACAGGTGTGGAGAATTATCCTTCTCTAGGAGATTTCTTTACAATCTGAACCTAATCTTGGCGAAAGCTTTGGCAAGGGTATCTGGCACATTAACTAAATGACTTTCCCTCCCCCACAGGTCTTATGCTGTAACTTTGATTAACCACCTCTGTGCCCAGGAAACAAACTGCTGGATAGGCACTATCAGTTTTACAGGTGTATGGATAACTTGGGATTCCTCCTTTATCTGGATAGATGCTCCTTACTCTTTCAACACTACACAGCTTTTCCCTCAGCTACTGCTACAGGGATCCTGCAGGCAAATTGTGAGATTTTAGTAGGAACACCTTTTTATTCAGTGTGTATCTCTGGATGGCCTCTGCTGAGAAGTTTCAGATCCTTAGGGGAAAGTGCCTAACTCCTCCAAAGCTCCCCCTCTATTTAAATGGCTTTTCCTTGCTGCAGTATCACAGCTGTGACACATCAAAGCTAGTAGCTGGTGTGGCAGGACATACATTCCCAAATCAGCCCCAGTGACGAAAGGTGATTTGCAGTGACAGGTTTCATATCTTACGGTGTCATTTTCATGAATGGCTTGGTTAATTAAATTTAATGTGGAACAAGAGCTTGCTTACATTCTGCCAGGCTTAAGATGTTCTTACTAACACTTTACTTAAAGAACAACTCCTACTGTTGAATAAGGGCTCCAGGATTTAGCCCTCTGTTAGCAGTCTTCCATAAACCCTTTGTTTTCCCTAACATGTTAAAAACCAAGGCTTAATGGGTTCATGATGACATCAGTTATCAAGATTTGTGTGGTGTTGGCAGATGTTGAATTTTCAGTGGAAAACCATTAAACAGATTTGAGTCAGGGCAAGTTTCACAACATGCACATATTATACCGGTGGTTACATGTGTTGACTTCAGCTTTATTTATTACAAAGGAAAACAGGCCTGTACTTATACAACAACAGCAATGAGAAATTAATCTTCTCAATAGGAAAATCAGTCTTGTCTTGTTAAAGGTACTCAAAGTTACTTGTTGAGCATGCTGAGCTTGCAAAAACTATATCTGCAACTTTCAGATTTAATAAATCTAAAATAAATACTAAAAATAAATATTAGAAAAAAACCTTTTTATTTTTGGTTACCTGGGCCCTTTTTATGGTAACAAGTGTAAAGAAGACAGTATTTCAGAAATCATTGAATGTCTGTTTTGTGACAAATTTCCTTTCCAAAATTTTTCCCACTTTATTTTCCTGTCAGATTAGATTTGTTACTTTTGAGTAATCATTGCCTGTCAGCTCAGAACACACCAATTCTGTATTAGTTGTAATATTCTTCAACATTAAAAAGTTGCTTTTTGTCATGTGAGTACAAAGTTTGCCCAGTGTAATTGTCTAGACCAAGGATGGTGTCCAGGCCCATATATGGTGTGTTATGTGTGTGAGAAACATATGACAAACACTGAAACCAAATACGTGGGGAGAAATGATTCTTCAAATAAAAGCAAGGTCCAATGTAGAAAAGAAAAAAGTGAAATCCCACAACAAACCAAGGTGATAACAGAAACAAAAATCCAAGGAGAGCACTTTCAATTTTGTGTCCGTGGTAATTTGAAAGGAAATGGATTTAGTTGCTGCAATGTTTGGTTCCTACATTAATCAGGACTTCAGTTTGCAGATTTACTGGTGCAGTGTACTGAAATGAAAATCTATTATGTCTCCTTTTCTATTCAACTGTAAATGTGTTGGAGACTGTATTTTCTTGGAAACTAAACTTCACACAGTTGTTATGAATTACTTCAAACTCTGCATACGCATCAGGAGGCATCTAATCTTAGTCCTTTCATTTTACCAGTAAAGTTGCTCTTATAATGCCCCTTTTTCACACCTGAAGTGTGAGTTTCTGACTGTTGACACTGCTAAGGCATAAAGTTTTCTGAATCTCAAAGTTCATACTGACAGTAACTACAAGGTTTCAAGGGGTCCATCAATTTTTTTTCAGTCTTATAGTGCACTGCATAGAGAATCATTAGAAGATCAAGGGGATATATTTCACTTCTGTGTGTTTAAAAGTAAGCAATTAAAACAGAAAAGGAGAACCTAACATTCTGTCTTATGAAAAAGGACTTTTCTATTTTTTTCGATATTTTAGGGAAACTTTGCTTTTCAATATGCTGATTTATAAAAATTAAAACTCTTTCCAATATGGCTTTTTTCCAGAAAATCTTAAAAATAATTTCATATTGAAATATTGCTTTGATATTGTAGGATTCAAAAAGATGTTTAATTTTTGTCAGCTTTTCAGTTTATTTTATTTTTATTTGTCTTATTTAACATTATAGCTGCACAAAATAAGATCAATGTGTTTTGAACAAGTAATGGAATTTTCCTTCACTGTTCTTTCCACTATTTAAGTTTAGCTGCAGGTTGGAACCAAGTCAATTTTTTCTATCTTGCAGTCCTGTATAAAATGAAACTTTACCTTCACTGGAGAGCTATTTTTCATTAGGCAAACAAACACAAAAGTCCTCTGTTGGGTCCCGGTAAAACCATAATTTCTTCATCAGTACAACTTTTCCAGTACGGGAAACCAGTCACCTGATAACAAGGTTATGGCAGATGATAAGCTTTGAATTAGGACCTCAGTTTTCACTAGCTAAAGAACAAATGATCATCCACAGATGCGAGCCTGCAAAAGGAAAACATTCTTTCCCGAACTGTTCAAGAAAAAACAAATGATGAAATGCTGGATAATTATAATTTCATGAGTTACGTGATCTCCTATTTGTTACAAGTGGGTAAATAGAAAGACTCCGATTATTTACACTGCTGACCTGCCCCAGGTTTATGGCATTTATTATAGTCAGTAATGTTTATAGCAAAATTTTTCTTAACAATAACATTTATAATATTTTAATATGTGTGTATGGAAGGAAATAGTACATGAAAGAATTTCAGTGCAAATAAACCTAAACCGTTTCGCATTTGGAACTCCTCTGTATTATTTTAGGACCCTATTTCTCAAAACAGTTATGGTTAACTTTATTCACACAATTCCAATGGGACAACTCATATGTAGAAAACTAAATCTTCCCATAAGTGTTTTCCTGTACCCTTTCCCATCCCACCCTTCACTTCCTGATGTGCATGGGTTGGGGTAGGTATGTCTAAACATATTCTTGAACACATTGAACTGTCTCTTCCTTCTCTGGAGCACATAATTTAAATTAAATAAAATATAGGAGTTTATGTGCGGATGAATGTACAGATATTTGCACAAGTATTAATTAATTTATTCCACGGGTGTCAAGTAATTATCTCTTTTTCTGCAAGGGCAATTTGCTGCCATACTAAGCAGAAGGCATTCTTTCCCCAAACAAAACAAGCATAGCACCACTTTCAGCTATGTGCTGAAATGTGTGATCAGTATTATAATGTGTTAAGCATGGCATCATTATTCTAAAACCAGCCACAGAGATATAAAATGCACTGTGAGACTGCAAACTGAGCACAGTTTGATTGTAGGACACCCGGGTAGAGGGGTTTTGTATTAGAATATACATCGCATTTATAATGCCTTCTTCTCTAAAATGTAATTAGGTATTTTTATGAACTGGTAAAATATAGTAAATAAAGGACTCAGGGGATTTCCATATAGCCACATTTATTCCCACACGTCTTTCCAAATCATAAATGGTTGTCTCCTTTAGAAATGGATTAGGACAAATTGCATTAGGACACGATCATGAATCTGATTAAGGTGGAACCATGATCAGGTTTTTTCTTTTGGGCAACCATGTTTTCTTATAACAACCAGAAGACAAAAAAGCCTTTGGCAAGATGTTTCAAAAGGCCTTTCTCATATGCACATAAAAGCAGTTTTCATGCTAATTCAAAAATTGGTCCACACCTATAATTTCTTTATATAGCCAAGACAAAGCTTTGGGCAAAATTTTTCAGTAGTATATATTTCAGATACAGACTTGTGCTTTCAGTGAAAGCTCCTAAAAAGGAATTTCCATGCATAATTTCCTTAAGGAGAACACTCTGAAGGCAAGCTGCAAGAGAGGCAGAAGATCAGGCATAGATTCCAAATTGGTTCAGGGAGAGGAATGCTGAGAACAAAAAACATCCCCAATGGAAAACTGATGTAATATACAGAATAAACACCTTTTATGAACACACTCTCAGAAAGGCCTCAGCTCCCTCCCTTCCTGTGTTAGCAAGCAACCCAAACTGAGCACATTATGTGACGTTATTTGACAAAGGAAACTAGCAGGATGTGTCTGATGATGCACAGAAATGCAAATGTGTTGAAAATTCCTATCTCAGCAGAAAAAAAGGCTGTTACTTTCTTCTCCATCCCTCCCTATTTATCTTTTTTTAAAACACTAGTTTCAACTCCATGTGCCTAAAGGGAACTTAATTGCAGTGTTGTTATCTCTGTGTCATAGTCAAATCTGTGGTGACTTGAAGGGTCTGGGAAGGACACCTTTGTTCACCCACTTCGGGCTCCATGGCATATGAGTGTTTTGGTCTCTCACATTAACATGTAGGAATTAGCTGAGAAGAAGAACTCCAATTTAAGTCTATAGAAGTCTATTAAAAAAAAGAAGTTCCGTGTCTCCGAGGACTAGTGTTTGGCATATGAAAATAAAGAGAATACATGGGTCTAATGAATAAGTTCTGGAAGCTAAAGGAACTCCATAATCTTTGTGCTTAGCATTGTTAATGTTATACTGCTCAAGTAACTCTATCCTTCTGCTTTATAACCATAAACAGTCTTACTGTTTTTTACTTGTTTGGGGTTTTTTTCCAGTTTAGACCAAGATCCAGCAATGTTTATTTGAAATTGTTCATCTTTGACTTGACATAAGCATTGTTTTGGCAAATGTAAGTAAGAATCTGAATTATTCGTGTGTTTCATGCAGGCAGACACCAGACAACAAAAACTGAGATCTGCACCGTGGCCCAAATTTCAGAGTGTACCCATCTGAGCTAGATTTTTCCTCAGGCTGGAAAACATCTAGCTATCCCTTGTATGTTGTTCTTGGCAACTTGCTCTGGTTTCATCCAGAAGCTGAGGGCCTAATGTGAACGTGGGTGGAAGCTAGAGCTAGCAATCCAGCATGTGAATCCTCATTATTTTTCCGGGCTGACAGTCCTTAGGTATTCCACCAAACTTTGCATGTTTATATAAACTGGGTGTCTGAAAGCATTTTGAATCAGTAACATTAGGTCATAGTCTGGTGTAATAATGAGCAGACAAATGCAAAAACTCTTTTTTGTCTCTTACTTCCCTTGGCACTTCCAAATGGATTTGCTCACAGCTGGGACTTTCAACACAGCTAGGGGAAGATCCTGTTCAGAGGGACCAAAGCCAGCAGTGATGGGGCACACTTCTGGATTTCTTGGCCAAGCTAGGACTGAGGCCTGAAATAAAAATATGCATATTCTCCCTTGCGCTCTTCAAAGCAGAGGTTCAGCTATGTTTCACAACAGTAATTTCCAGCTGAAACAGGAAGGGTGCTAAAGCCCTACCCTGATGTTCTCCAAACCTTCTGTTTGACAACACCCTGTACAGGAGAACACGCTGGCTCATGTTCATGGAGTCATGACTTGTACAGTTCAGGCCTTACCAAAACTGTTAGAAAACTCAAGGTCAAAAATAATTATGGCAAATAGGGAAATAATTGTATTAATCAGAAATAAAACAAACTAAAATGGGAGAAAGACAAGGTCAGCCAAAATAGTAATACCAAATTTTCCTATCTATTGGAGTTTATCTCTGGTTTGTTCCTCTAGTTTATAAAAATACATTAAAAGAGACTGAACAAAACACAGATACACAAGCACTTACATATATATATAAAGAAGAAAATGTTGAGGTCAAAAATCAAAATTTAAATTATTACAGGATGTGAGACAGAACTTTTATAAATTATGTAGATGGATAATCTGTGTATAATAACAGGTTATTGTTTTCAGAAAATGTAGTTCTCTTTGTCTCCATAATAATTAGTCTCTTCAGTGCAAATTTTACTTTGTAGAATTTCTACTTTGTAGAAACTTAAATATTTCTGTGAAATGCAGACTTGATTGGGAAGTCAGATAAATTTCCATGAAAACAGTTTCTTTACATGTATTTAAAAGTATATCCATATATACAGACATTTTCAGGATCTTCCCAGCTCTAAAGCTGACTGAGCTGTGTACTAAAAAGGGTAAAAATTTCACATTGTCTTTGTTCCATTTAATTTTTCTGACCATTTTAGCTTTTGTTTTAAATGGACAATGGACTGTTCCAATAGAACTGAACTTGTCTTTTCCTAAAATGGAATTTTATGTCTAAAATGTTAAATGAAAATATTTCAATTACATGTCATGTAAACAGTGTTCATATTTGATTTTCCCACAGATTCTCAGCTTGGAAAGTTCCATTGAAAATTAAATAGTTCATACAATCTATCAGAACAGTCATCTCAATCATGCATTTTTCTTGTTTTCTCTGATTGGTTAAGGTTTTATGAACTACTTTCACTTCTGCCTGAAGAAAGGTTTATTTGTTTCACAAAAATGTTTTCATTTCATGAATGAATTAATCTGAGCTGCAGACATAAAAAATCATTCTCTTGACACTGTGTTCACATTAATGCTTGTGAGATGGAACAAAGATGAAGCAAAATTCAATGTTTCTTAAAAGTGTCATGTTTATTTTTGTTTTTAATTCGTTGGTACCTTGCAGCTTGACCATCATTGCAAATCTTTTCTTTAATTTCTCTACAAAAACATGTAAATTGGTCACCAGAAGGGCCTGCAATTCAAAGTATGTATGGAAAGTGATTGGAAAACCTGGGCTCCTGGTTGTAATTATTAATATGATTTACCTGCAGTCATGTCACTTTTATGGCACTAAAAGATATGTTATATCTATTTATTCAGCTAATTGTTCCAATCAATTTCTGTGACAAATGTACTTAAATCCAATAGGGTTGGGTGCTACATTCTTGCCTAGCTTAAAGCTTTATGGAGTTACGTCAGATGGAAAATCTGGCCCAGGAAAAGGTGGAAATGGAACAGACCAGAATAATCCCTGAGACCTTTTTTCTCTTTATCATTATTCCAGTTATATTTCAAATAGTGTCTAATGAAGAGATGTACTGGAAAGACTATCAAAGTAATAGAATAATGAAGTCTGGAAGGAATTTAGGAGGTCATCCAGTCCAAGTCTTCCGTAGAGCTCCAATCTTTGGTCCATCCAAATGGGAGAGTCTCTTCACCAAGACCTTCTCCAGTTTGTCCCTGTCTTTCTTGTACTGAAGGGCCAGAAAGTACAGACAGTAAGACATGTCCTTTTTAAAGTTCGTTATGTCATAAAGTTCTTCATTGTTTGTCATCTCTCATAGCTACTGTAACATAAAGTTATTTTGGTTTGGTTTGTTCCATACTACTGAATTTAGACCATCTGAACATTTTGCAACTTGAAAAATTTCCAAAGCTTTCTCCACTTTCCAGATAAACATCAATTATCTGTAATACTGGAGAGCTCTTTCTCTGTAGATAAGTATTTATATAAACAAATATAGTTGCTATATGCCCTCTAGATATGTCATACATGCACAATCCTGCCTCTTTGACTCAAAGAGATCACAGACGTCACAGAGGAAAAAAAAACCCAACTCTGCTAAAAGAGGCTGTGAAAAAAAATCTTAGAGCAAGGCAATTAGGGTAGCAGTATCTCTTCTGCTCAGAATGAGAATGGGTATGGCCTGTCTGATCTGATACACAAGCCAAGCCAATACACAAATTCATGCATCACCCACCATTCCCTCCTGCTACCACATCAGCTCAATGCTAAGTAATTCTTACACCCTCAGCATCTAAAGCTCTCAGTGAGTTCTGTGGCAACATCTAGTATGTATGTTTGCACAACAGCGGATCTGGTTCATCTGCTGAAATTAGGAATAGACCAAGAGAAAACATCTTGGGAAGAAAACCAGGGTCATGACAGAACACCCTCAGACAGTTGGTCTACCGACTTTGAAAGTGACTGGGAGGAAGGCATTCCACTTAATGACTGAGTGAAGGCACACACATGTACGTACAAATGTCTGTGTGCATACCTGTGGATGCATATATGTGTACGCAAAAAGAAAAGTTGTTTGTTTTCTTCCCTATTTCAGCAGTTTGTTTCAAAAACCACAGAAATTTAGATTACCAAGTACACTTTATTTAATCATCTTGCAATTACAAAGTCATACATACATATATATATTAAAACCTAAAAGTCATTAGTGTGGGTCAGGCTGGTAATAAGAATACGAATTTAACTGAAGGAGTTCACATGATGTCTTACATCTACATATGGTTAGAAACTGGAATTTTCTGACAACACTGTTATGGAATAATTATGGAATTAGAAAGCTGGAATAAGGTTATTTAAAAAATGGTGTAAGGTAATGTGAGCCAGAACTCTCAAAGTCCCTTAATAGCTGTTCTTAAC
Organism: Illadopsis cleaveri; assembly: GCA_013399915.1. Classification (NCBI taxonomy): domain Eukaryota; kingdom Metazoa; phylum Chordata; class Aves; order Passeriformes; family Timaliidae; genus Illadopsis; species Illadopsis cleaveri. Next base: position 110,976 of record VXBB01014393.1, read on the forward strand.
TCAGTGTTAATACTTTATTTAACATAATGCGCTCTGCACTCTTTAAATTGTTAGCCTGGAACAGATGATTTATGTTGCTCTTGCATCCAAACAAAATTAATGCCCTGATCCTATTTGACTGGAATTGTTAAGCACTTTTGTTCTTGGGCTTGTATCAGAATGATAACAAAAACATAAAATCAGCAAGCTTTTTAATGAATGTGGGGTTAATTTGAAGTGCCCTGATTTACAGATACTAGAGTAATGCTCTCTTTCAAGTACTTACTGAGGTGTTGGAAAGTTTGTGTTCACATTCATCTCGAACATTTAGTGTACTGCAGTTTCTTTGTTTCCAAAATATTAGAGGGTTGCAGTTAAGAAAGCTATTGAAACTGAGTATCTTTTTAATTATTTTTTTTCACGAAGATTGGTATCTTTCATCATATTTCGAGGGAATCTCATGTGAATGCCACACGTAGTTCTTTTGATCCTATTCAGATCTTGGTTTTGTAGGTTTCTGCACTTTTCCAGGTGCTGTTTCTTTCCCCCCTCCAATATTTTAATTTTATGTATTTCATACCTGAATAATGTTTTATTCATCTGCTTTAATTACTTTTATTGATTAATCTTGGTACAACTGGATTTTTCTACTGTAAAAGGCAATCAATGCAAGCACAGTGACTGATGCAGTTACTTGCCAGTATTTCACTACAGGTGTGCAATTTTATAGTCAACTGTACAGATGACTTTCACTCCAGTTCTTTTTGGTTTAACTACTGAAACAAATGTGAGCACTGTCTGTTCTTTGCTGATTATTGTGGAGTTTTGCTGGTAAGAGTGGTGGACAGTCCCCTGTCCTGTTGCTGGTGGTTAGAGCTGTTTAAAGGGAACTAACAAATAGGTTCATCACAGGTTTGGTACCATTTTCAACTTCTGTGAGAAAACCTTATGACTAGAATGGTCAGAAAAGCAGAGCTGCTTTTATGATTTGGCATGCAAAGCAAGGGTTATTTTCACCTTGGCATAGTTTTGACTTAATAGAACATCTTACAAGAACTACGTAGAGCATTTAAGTGATGACATGCTTACATATATTCTTTCTAAAAAGAAAGAAAAGGAAAGGAAGAAATATTAGCTAATGAATAATTTATGTGCACACAACTGAAACGAAGAAGGTGGAAATAAAAGTTCAAGCCATGGCAATGAGAAATGACATTTCCTATGGGCACAGTAAAATGTAAAGCTCATCCATGGAAAATTTCAGTGAGAACCCTAAGTGGCATACTGAAATTGTCCTGAGAAAAAAATAAGAGAATTTCTGAAGCTTTCTGAACAACAACAGAGAGTCTGATGTTTTTCCAAGGTCTGTTAGAGCACTTAAACTTCCCACGCTCTGCCAAACTTGTCTGAATATTCACCAAAATCTTATTTCTTGTGATCGTGAAGGTTGATACCCTACCTCAGCTTAACCATGAGCAAGAGAGAGACTGGTGACAATAAAGGACATATGCACCATAATTAAATATCCTACAACAGCAAATTTAGCAGATTAGCAGAACTTTAGTCTGTTTGAATTTATAGTCTGATATAGTTCTTCTGATCTGGATTGATTCTTTCAGTCCTAGAACATGTGCTATTTTTTAACACTGCAGGAGAGTGAGATTGCAGTTGCCGATTTAACCTTAATATCTGGGTTTGGGAGGACGTTTCTTATAAATCAATATAAATTGCTAGCAAATCTACAAAGCCCTTCATATATAAAGCGTACGCATATCACTATTTCCTCCAAGTATGAGGTTCTTCAACTTGTTCAGTGGTTATCTCCTTACTTCTTCCTCCTCAACCATTCAAAAATAGCTAGCACCCTGATTTGAGAGTTGAGAAACAAGGGAGAGATGAAACAAACTTTTCAGTTTTGTATCCTTCAGTCATTAAATGTTTTATATCATGTGATGGGAAGAAATTGGTTAAGAAATGGTCTGATGTTTTAGAACTACTATGTCTCTTACCGAGTTAATCTAGATTACTTAGCTGTCTCAAACTGGGCTTTGAACACTCTGGCAGTCCATCAACACAAAGTTTTGTCAGAGAAGTCCTGGAACAGCTAACAAATCATGCTATATGTATGTTACATCAAACAGCTCTGAAATCCTGAGAGGATCAAGATCCAGAGACTCCATAAAGTCCCTTGAGACTTTTACTCTTGCTATTGGTTGTACATGCAAAATAGTCATATACTCTGGAGATGAGAAATAGAATGAAAGCCTGAGGAAATAGCATCCATTTCTGAAAATGTTACAATAAGTGACTTTGCCAAGGTCATGTGGGAAATGGGAGTCAGACTATATAAATCTAAAGTTTTTAGTCACGGCCCTCGAAAGCAGCCTTTCTTTTTTCCTTTTTTCTCTTTCAACTGGAGCTGCCACAGCCCACATTTATATTGTAGATGCTGTCCAAAAGAAAGGATAAATGAATTTTCAAATTTTCTTTCAGTTGCATTGTCTGTTTATTATGCACAGTGTTGTTGCACATAATGCCTGGATGTAAAATGATTCAGGGACTAATGTCTTCAGTCATAACGTGGGAAAACAGAGAAGCAGTTGGATAGTAATTTCTCACACTGTTCTGCCATGGCAGTTCTTTCTGCTGTGATTTAAGAAAGTGCAGGCAGTGGAAAAGGTTCCCTTTGAAAGTGTTTTAAATGTCAAATATAAGATTCATTTCTATACTGCTTTAATCCAAATGCCAGAGCTCTTAGCTAATCTATCAATCTGACCAGGACTTCATGTGTTTTACCTATCCAAACAGCTATCTCTTGGACTGCAAGTCATACTAACACCAATGCACAATAACAGCATATTTTCAAAGAAAAGACTACCTTAATTTCTTTGTGAATATGTGTTGTGGCATCCTTGGGCTCATTTAGTAAGGCTATATGTGACAAGGCATTGGATATGCAGTAGCTGAGTTGTGCCTGGTTGTTATACACTGGAACAATAGGCTGAGGTGCCAAGAATATAGCAGGGAAGAAACCCCAGAATTATTCTGGCAGTGGAAGTAAATGAGCAGTGTTAAGGATATTTCATCTAGAGATGTTAAGTGTAGATCTGATCACTGCAGTCATCAGATAAGGCCTCTGCCACAGGGGCCCTGGAGCTGGCTGTGGTGCTACTGATGCTCTGCTTGAAAGAGCAAGTCTCTCAGAAAATTGGTCAGCTCTGCCTCTGAGAGTGGATAAGCTGTTATCAAACAGTCTCTGTTCAGTCATTGCAAAGGAATATATACCCTCCTGAAAAATATATGTTCTCTTTCAGCTCAAAGTACAACTATTCCCAGGTTTTAGCCAGGAGGTCCTAATTTCCCTTTTGATACTAGATCTTTTCCTCCAGGACAAATTTACAGTCTTCTCCCATTTTTTGGTCTTATTTTTCAGTCCTTTATTTGTGTGATTCTTCTAAATTTTTCCAATTATTTGACTCATTTTTTATGTATGCATGTCAAAGTATACTCCAGTAGCACTTTTCTGATTACCAGATCCAGAGTTAATATCACTTATTTGCTTCTCCACAATGCCATCCTGTCTGGGTCATCAAGCCAGCCACTGCAGTACACTTAGTTTCCCTCTCCAGGATGTTCAGCATCTTGTTTTCTGGGCTGTTTTCCCATGTCATGTGAGGTCCAAGGTCTACCTTCTTTGAAAGAAATTTCCTTAAAGATGTTTCTGTGAATTTTTTTAATTGACTTGGAATATATATACATATATACATGTATATATATGTGTTTGTGTATGTGTGTGTGTACTTTTTTTTTTTTTTTTGCAAGACAGATAATTGTGTACTTTTTACATTTCAATAGAGTGGAAATTTCCACAAGAGGACAATACATTTTTGATCTGGAGTGAGGAGTTCTGGGGCAAAGAACTCAACAGCATGGAGTGGCTCAACCACAGAAATTGCTGTCTGACACTTCAGTCTACTAAAACTTAAAAGCTGTGCTACAGAGAATCCATGTTTTCTAATGTAAAATAGAAAGATCACAAATGCCTGGAAAAGCTGTTCAGACATACAGGGATCACTGACCAATTTTTTTTTCTTTTTTTCTTTTTTTAAACCAAAAATCCTACATGACCTTATGATTTACCTAAATCATAATGAGCAGATTATGGTTATTCAGCCACTCTCCTTCCAGGAAGGGCTGCTCACTGGTTTTCTACTGCAGGAAGGTAATTATGTTCCGTGGGAACCAAATTTTGTGTCATCAGCATGTTGATGGTAAGGAAAGATTTCAGTTGCATCTCACTGCACCAGTCTGTCTCAGTGCCTTTCCTGTGTCAACTGTTTCTTAGTACCCATCTTCAGGCATGGATATCCAGGTGTGATTGTTTCCAGAAACGCTGCCAGATGACAGGTATTCCCTAAGGCTACGTCTGTTAGAGCAGGCTGTGTAAAGCAAGCATTAACATTGGTTTCAAGGGTGACCTTGGCAGCGCTCACTTCCTCCCATTTACTTCACAGATCTGTTCTCTCCCAAACATCTTGCTCATCAACCCCAAAGCTCTTGCAGTTGGTGTGGGGATTATTTCCACACAAGCCAATTAGTTTCAGGTAAGCTAAGCTGTTCAGGCACTGGTTACTGAAAACTGAATGAGTCACTCAAATCAAAATTATGTTGACCACTTATGAGCTGTGCAATAGTTAAATTAAAAGAGTTTAAAACCCAAACCAGTGAAGTTAAAGTAGTTACAGTTTAAAATGGGGTCTATAGGGACTTCCATCCAAATATCAAGATCAGGTTCTCTTTTTGAGGAAGACAGTGGGACCAGAGACCAAACAACATTCTAGTGAGGAGCAGACATGTTTTGTATGAACCTATGGAGGTAAAATGAAAGAACTTTTTCTTCAACAGGACCATGCATGTGAAACTACTCTTGGACAACTAATACCTTAGGTATTTGTTATTTTTCTCTAGTGAAATCAAATAAAAAATTAATTAAAGGTTCCCATCATCTTCAAGCTTTTTTTAACAAGCAAACCAGGTGCTTCTGCAAAAGTTCTGTATAAGCATGGTTAGAAGAGGACGGGAGGGATCAGATTATTGCACAAGCTGTTTGAAGTTTTCTTTTAACCACAATTAGTCAAAGAGCCAATCTGAGCTTTATGTAGCATTTTTTCTTCACAGGAGATGTGTCAGGATGTAAAATTATGATGTAAAATACTGATCCTGTTAAATAATCTGGAACACTTCAGATTACTCAGGAAGGTCAAATATTCATCTTGACCATCTAGAGTAATATTATAATGCGTCTAGTACAAAATCCAAGATTAGACATTTGTTAAAGTCCTTATTTTTTGCCAGTTAGGCTTAGCACTTGGGTTTGGAAGGGAGTGTAATACAGAGACCGATTTTTATGTGGGTTTTGGAGTAGGAATAGGAGATCTGGGAGTAGATCTTGCTGTACTTTTTATTTTTTAATCAATGTTGAAAAGGACAAGAGAGAACTTTTAGAGTTCCACATTCATTTTCCCTTGCTGCTGAGAATGATCTCTTATAGAAATTCTTACCCAAGTTTGAAACAAAATCACCAATCCAAAGATTGTCAGTATTGAGCAAGTATGATAGTACATTTATGATGCATTAAGGTTTGTCTACTGTCCTAGCTATCTAGTTTGAAAAGACTTTTTTTTTTTTCTTTTCTTTTTTACCCTTTTTTAAACGGGGAGTTCTGTAAAACTAAATAATAAGTGTAATTATTATGATCAACAAAAATTAAGTTTTGAAGCCTGTGAAATCTGGCAAGATGCAGCATTTTGGTTGGATTTTTGTGTTTGGTTGGTTGGTACGGGTTTTTTTGTTGTTGCTGTTTCCTCTTAATGTGTAGTTTAAATGCAATATGATGTTTGGAGAGCCAGCTCTTCCTCTGGGAAATCTATGCAAATAGTAAGCACAGTCACATCTAAAATAGGATTTTTGGGGAAAAAAAAGATCCCATTCATGATTTTGGAAAGGTAAAGAAGCAATCAGAAACACTTGATTTTTTTTTTTTTTTACAGAGAAGTTCTCTCATTTAAAAGCTAAATAAAATATAATGGGTGAGTTTAAGGGCCCAGGCCCTACCCTGTTGTATTTACTCACATAAATAGCTCTATTGAGTAGGGCGAATATACTATGTCTTAATGGGCTCCTTTAGGGGCAGTGGTCTTATTAGAAAGCAGTGTAATCTTTGGCAATGGCAGAAGGAGACCAGATTTCCTTTTTAACAGACAGGCTAATCAGTAGCAATTAAGAGGCAAAGTAGCAGACTAATAAAGTATACTTGTCACCAGTTGTCATCTTAGTGATCAATTCACACCTCCACCGACAATAACATCGACCCTTCAATGCTCTAATGACCCTGAATCCCCAAAGTGACGGAAGGATTAGGACAAAGATAATGTGCTGGAAAGGTGCTAATGAAGTGGTGGGATTACAAAATGAGTTTCACCCTTGATAGACAGCAAAAGGGAGTGTTCAGTCCCACTCCAGCTATGAGATTCACATGGATAAACTCTCATTGACTTCCACTTCCAGTCAAGATCAGGACCTTAGTTTAATTAATTAGAGTTTTTAATTCCTTAGTTAAATTTGAAACATGTATCTTGGTGTTTTCTGAAAGTAGCAGTTATTTCTTAGGTAATTAAATTTACTCTCATGTTGTTTTTTAACTTATCTCTGCAAGTTGTATGTTGCAGGCATATGTGTTTGTATAATTTTATGCAATTAGTTTTACAGAGATACAATTTTGTGTGTGTGTAGAATGTGCACAACTGCTTTTCCATGCACTGATTGTTTTAAAAATGAGAAACAGTGTATATAATTAGAGTGTATGTGACCTTCTTCCTCAGCATTACAGGTAGGCAGACAGAAAGACAAACAGATAGACAGATAGATAGACAGATTGATGGATCGATAATGTATGATAATAGCATTTTGATGTGCTAATATAGAAGTGGTGTTCTAGTAGCTGTTGTTGAAAATACATATTTTAAAATGACCACAATGTTTAACATATAATCAGAATAATCCTGTTCATTAAATGCCACCTGTGTCTTGTTGAATTATACTTGAACTATATCTGTAAACGATTTCAAAAGAATATGTTGATATTAAAGATGGGGAAAAGGGTACAACAGGCCATTTATGGTATTTTAAGCCTCGGTCTTCATTAGATGTTACTCTGCTGCATCGTTGTAGCTAATTAACTTGTACGTTAAAACCTTTAGAATGATTTGATACAAGGAGATGTGGGAATACATCGTGCTGGGATTAACACATTTATGTTGCTGTAGCTGTGTGCCTGCTGTTTGGGTGCAGGGGGAGGTAACCATTTGCAAATTTAGCTGTATTAGGGTCATTTTCAAGGGGTATAAATTCTATTGCTAGCAATTTAAATAAAATCTGCTTGACTTCAGTGGGAGATGTACAGATAGTTTGTTGCTGCACATTCTAGTGCCAGATTCTGCCTTGAAAGTTTAGTTTTGAGAAGCTTTATTTGTTTTAGTTATTTTGTGGTTTATGTGTGAAGGGGGGAGAAATAAAGAGGTTTCAAAATTCTGGCATTATTAGAAAGTTGTATTTTGAAACAAGATATTTTAACTTTGATAATCAAAATGAAATTTTAAATATGTCTGTGTTGTGCCCTCTGTTTCCTTCAAGATTTTGAATTTCCTTTTGGAAATTTGGTTCCCTGATAGGGAACTGTTTCCACTTTAACTAAAACCAAGCTGTCTTAACCCATGACAATAACTTTACAGTTAAGCACTCAAAAAACTAGCTGACCATGCTGTACAAATTTTTATTATTGTGTTCTTTACACTATACAGTACTATTCATAAGTCTACAAGATATAGCACTTGTATTAATTAATTAACTCTTCATAGAAATCTTAGTTTTGTGCGGAAAATTGGCTCAAAAATGTTTTTTGCCTGAAATTTAGGTGTAAAAAATGAAAATTGACTGTAATCAATTGAAAAGCACAGGTGTGAACGTCCCCATGCTGAACACATGTCAAGGAACATGGCTCAGGCATTTATGAGAAAAACACTACTGGTAATGACTGATGTGTTTCAGGACCAGTAGTACATCCATGAAGTAGCATGAACTTGAACGAGGAATGAATGACATCTTCAAGCATGTCATACTACATTTATTTTTAATTACCTAAATGACTTTATAACACATTTAGGGTTATTCATAAAAATGAAGCCATTTCTGTTCCAGACCTTAGCTTAAGCTTGTAGTACTAATTTTAAGGCAGTTGCTATGATGTGTCATTTCCTTACACCTTGGGAAAGAAATGGAGTCACTAGACCTTTTTTGTACAAGCTGCAAAAGAGTTTCTGGAGAGAACTGACTTTTTCCCATTGTGAGCCAGGGACGGAAGAGAGCTCATGGTCCAGCCTAGGAGATGAAAGCAATATCTCCTTGCAAATTCCTATCCACATTCAACATACCCTTAAGAGAGGTAAATCCTGAACTGCAGTTTACTGTGGCTTTTTTGTTCAAAGGTGAGACCAGATCCTATAATTTGTTAAGCTGTTGAGTCCGCTACACACCAGATGTGAGATAGGCAACATATAAAGGTGAATTTCTTTATTGCAGAAATATGGTCTGAATTTAATATTCTATATCCATACACGTGGACCTTGTAATTTTCTGTTGCAAGACAGATTTGATCTTCCTTTACAGTTGCAGTACATTGGGGTAGAAGTACTTTTAATTTCACTTTGATATAGCACGGTGAGCCATTTTTCGAACAGTATGTTCAGTCAGTCTTTTATTTATTATTTCTTTTTATGTTTAACAGATTGCCCATTCAAAATGGAAGAGCATGAGCACTGTTGCCTGGTCAGTCACCTTGCTGTGAAGTTGCAATGTAGCAAATAGCTAATGTATGCATACATGTGGGCACTGTTTAAACCCACATTTCACACTGCCATAATCGATTCGTTGGTTTTGAAAAACAAAACAAAAACAACCACCCTTGCCCAGCTGCAGCAGGCAAGAGTTAGGACATATGCTGGTGTGAAAGGGGGAGTAGAGCTGGAGACCCCTGCCGAAAACATCAGAACAAAGGGAGTGCAATTGCCTTGGCAAGGCATGAGATGCCTTAAATACCCCATTGTATGAAATATGAATAGGTTGGCATTGTGAATTGCGGCGTGGGGGGCTCCTCTGCGCTGCTGATTAGGCACACGATTACCCAGATTACACGGGGAAACTGCTAAGGTAAATAAGGCCAGCCTTCTGCCACCTCTTCCCTGGGGCCAGGAGCAGGCTGGCCCAGCGCTTCCCGGCTACTGCGAGCTGGAAGGGGCGAGGATGGAGGAGAAGGGAAGTGAAGATTCAAATAAGGCCTGTGGATAACAAAAAGAAAAGATTTAAAGGGCAAAAGTGTTAAAATGTCTTTCTGGTCAAGTGATGTACGGGCATTGTTCCCTGCTACTACACAACGTACAAGTAAACTGTTTAGTCAAAAGGAGACCTTGTATCATCCCTGTTGTCTCTCTCTCTTCCCAGGTTAAGGGACAGCCACTGGGTGATGATCACAAAGAGTGTGGCAGGAGCAATCTATGTCCCTCCATCTTCTCTCCCCTCTGTAATCTTTTGCACAGATTTTTTTTCCCCTCTCTCCTCAAAATGCAGCTTTTACAGCCATGGGGTAACACTGTGAAAACCATGTTCATCCAACCCAGGGCAGCTCAAGGAGAGATTATTTCCCTGTGCTGGACTTTTAAGGTACTATAATCAGCTGTGATCCAAAATAAATATCTCAGCCTCAAATGAGACTCAATGTGTACATGTTCACAGTATGAACTATATAATGTGAAATGTGTGTGTATATGTTATGTATTTCAGAGTGTCCAACAGTCCCACTTCTTACTGAATCACTGAATCAATGAATCAGAGAATTATAGAATATGCTGAGCTGGAAGGGATCCACAAGGATCATCGAATCCAGCTCCTGGTCTTGCACAGCACTATCCCCAAGAGTCACACCATGTGCCCGAGAGCATTGTCCAAAATCTTCTTGAACTCTGTCAGGCTGGTGCTGTGACTGCTTCCCTGGGAGCCTGTTCAGTGTCAACCACCCTCTTGGGGGAAGAACCTTTTTCTAATATCCAATCTAACCCTCCCCTGACACAACTTCAGGCCATTCCCTTGGGTCCTCTCACAAGTTGCTATAGAGAAGAAATCAGCATCTGCCCCTCTTCTTCCCCTCATGAGGAAGCTGTAACTGCAATGAGGTCTCTCCTCAGTCTCCTCCAGGCTGAACAGACCAAGGCTGTTCATCCTATGGCTTTGCCTCAAGGCCCTTCATGATCCTCATGGCCCTCCTTTGGACACTCTCGAGTAGCTCAATGTCCTTTTTATACTATGGTGTCCAAAATTGCCCCCAGCACTGAAGGTGAGACCACCCCAGTGCAGAGCAGAGTGGGACAATCCTCTCCTTTGCCCACCTGGCCATGCTGTGCCTGATGTCCCCCAGGACACGCTTGTCCCTCCTGGCTGCCAGGGCACTGCTGGCTCGTGTTCAACTTGCCACTGACCAGGATCCGCAGGTCCCTTTCTATGGGACTACTTTCCAACCTCCCATTCCCCAGTCTGTCCGTACATCCAGGGCTGTCCTGTCTCAGGTGCAGAATCCGGGACTTTCCCTTGTTGAACTTCATGTGGTTCGGGATTGCCTGTCTCTAATTTGCCAAAGTCTCTCATCTGTGCCTCCAAAGGAGTTCAACAGCTCCTCCTAATTTTGTACCCTCTGTGAACTTGCTCAGTGTCCCTTCCAGTCCTGCTTCCAAGTAATTTATGAAGATATTGAACAGTACAGGGATGGGGCCCTGTGGAACCCCAGTAGTGACTGGTTCCCTGCCTGATGTCACCCCATTCACCATAACTCATTGTGCCACATCCATTAGACAGTTGCTATACATGTAGACTTAAGTGGTCTCAAAAGTGAAGATATTTTTGTCTCAAAGAAGCTGTATCTTATTCTAGTTCTCAGCTGAAGAGGCTTCTAATGTTTGTGTGTTTTGTAGCATCTTCTACAACAGTAGTCTCCATGTCTTTTCCAGAATCATAGAATTCCTAAGTTGGAAAAGATTACCAAGCCTAACGTTAACCCAGCACCACTGTGCTCACTACTAAACCATATCTCTGAGTTCTGCATCCACATGTCTTTCGAACACTTCCAAGGATGGCAATACCACCACTTCCCTGGGCAGCCTGTTTCCATGCCTGACCACCCCTTCACTGAAAATAAATGTCCATAATATCCAGTCTAAGCCTCCCTTGGTGAAGCTTGAGACCATTTCCCCTCATCCTGTCACTTGTCACCTGAGAAAAGAGACCAGCCCCCACCTTGCTACAACCTCCTTTTGGGTTGTTGTACAGGGCAATAGGATTCCTCCTATCCTCCAAAGAATTTAACTGGAGGTGCTGTGGGATCTCCCACCTCATTGCAAAGGTACTGGCAGTGTGTAAATGAAGACACAACATCCTTGCAAGGAGGAGTTTTGCACCGGGAGTTCTTTGACGTAAATCATGTTCCCAGCTCTGAGGCAATCAAAAAACATCAGGGCTCCCAAAGGAGACCACAGCTCCCTGAGTGTTTTTTGGGAAATTTTGGTGTCTATAAGTCACAATTGCTCAGAAAGTATTTAAGTGGGTTAAATTGAGACCTGGTTTCCCTTAGAATGGAAAATAATCACTTTGAGGCAATAACTGGGAACATTGCTTAAAATGAGGGGGAAGGGGTGGTTTGACTTTTGTGATTTTCTTTCTTTTTCATTTCAGGTGACCTACTAACAAAATTCAGCATGAGTTTATGAATAGATTGTCTTGCCCCAAATTTGCATTCTTCCCTAAATAAAACATTCAGCTGGAAATTTTTGCCCAGGACTAACTTATCAGTTAAGGGCAAAACAGATTAAGAAAGCTATTGAATGAGAATGGTAACTCTTTGGTATTTAATGGACTTTTATTCATAAGTATGCAAATAGCGCTCTAGTTATGAAAATATTCACAAATCTTAATAGATCACAGAGAAAAAGCTGCAACTTCCACTTTTGCTTTGATACACAGTTGGAAGGATACAACAAATTTCGTATCCTGCCTCACAGTTACAGTGATCAAACAATTGAAATAGGAAGAAAAACCCCAAACTCAAAGTAAAAAATCACTCAGCAAAATTTTAAAAAAAATCTTTAAGCAGTGCATATTTTAGATCCTTATATTTCTAATTGTTGGAGAAAACCCTCCAAAATATAATCTAACAAAATTTATTCTGACCATCAAATAGAGTGCTTGTACTTTGCCAGAAGTTCTGGGGACAGTGAACCCCTTGCCCTTTCTGTGGTGCAAGTCAATTTGGCTAATTGCATCATTTTATATAATCTAAATATCTCGTATCTTTAACTTCATGTCATAATCTGCTGAGCAGTGTGCCTTTGTCTAGGTATACAGTATTTGTATTTCACTCAGGGCTGGGTTCGTGCCTGTGTATGCACTTTGTACTGAAGGTACAACCTGTCAGAGAGCTTGTGTTTTTCTAATGCTGTATTTCCTTACATTTTGGATTTGTAAAGACATCTTGCATGTATTGAACTTTATTGATGGCTTCTGATGAAGGCAAATGAAAAGTCCCTGGTTTACAGCCATTCTTCATTTGAAGACAGTTTTTTTTTTTCTTTCTGCATAGCTGTCTCTATTTGCAGTCTCTGGATGTTGAGAGCTTTGGGTATGGGCACTTCTTGTTACCTTTATCAAATTCAATTAGAACAGTTTAGTGGGATAGAATGGTTTGTAAAAGCTTTATGTTGCCCAAAAATGGTGCAGTTTTTCATCATATCTTTAATTTTTATTTGATTTTTATATTGTGAAATTTTGCATGCACTTCTGGTTTAACATAATTCCACTGGTTATCCAAAGGGCTGCACTGTTATTGGACATATAAGCTCAGTTCAGATCTTTCTGTTTTCTTAAAATCCAATCCTCTACAGTATTGTTTTGACTGTTTGCCATGTTCATGTGCTCAGGAAGGGCCCGGCAAGCCAACCATACGTAGGTAGCATGCCGAATAATAGAAGAGAAACTTCCTAGGCAGGTTTCTTTCCAGTGACCTGTTTGTTGTTTAGGACATGCAGAGATTATTGATTGAGCAGCGAGAGGGAAGGATGAATTGATCTGATGGTGGAATGATGCATTTTTTGCTGAGCAGGGGATTTTTCTGATGGAGAAGGAACAAATTGACTTATTGGTTAATTGAAGGAGAGAATTGACTGGGAGAGGCAGTGAGAATTTGACGAATGTCAGCTGCAGGAAAGAAGGATTCTTCAAATATATATATATGCATAAACATTTATTTATTTCCTCATTTGTCTGCCTCTTACTTAATGTGTAATAGAGATGGGTGGCTTTATTTGACTCTTTTTGGCAAGATGAGTAGGCTGACTTTGTGTGAAACTTTTTCTCTCTTTAGATGACTGGAAATGTTCCTTCGTTGAAGTCTGCAAAAGTTTGTTGCTGCTGATTTTTTTTTTTCCCCCCAAAGCTGTGCCTTCTGTTTCAGTTTATTAAGTATACCAACGTATGTGTATGTTCTTTTTCACCAGCTGCAGTTGACTAATACTGGCCTGGATTTTAATGCATGTTAGGCACCTAACTTCCACAGGAAACAATATGAATGAATGAATTTTTTTTTCCTTTAAATAACCTTCCAGATTTCACTAGGCAACTCTCTGTATTGGTGGGACCAGAACTGCTCCTATACGTACAACCATTGGTCTTTCACCCTTGGAGACAGGACCAGGATTTGCTCTGTTTTGCTGGTACAACAGTGGTCTTTTCTGTAGTGAGGGATTTTAAGTGCTACAGTAATTAAAAAAATAGTAAAAGTGACACCAACAACACTCATACTATTAGTAATAAATACTTACATATTGGTGCCACATACATATTAATTACTCCAATGCTTAATTTAACTTCTAATTAATTCAGAATTAATTTCCTAATTTCTCTCTGAATGAGGTTGCCATAATCTTCATGTGGTGCCTTTAGGAGACCAGAAGTACTTTCATTCCCATTTTACAGGAATGGCATTGAAGGCATCCAAAACTGTCTTGTAAGTACTCTTAACTTTTAGAGTGTCCTTAAAGAAGTTTCTGTGCTCTGCTTGGGAAGACTGTGTTTGTGATGGGGTTAGGGAATGAGACTATTTAGGAAATTTTCCGTGTTGTGGGGCAGCAAATGGCAGGGTCCCCAGGGATCAGTGTGATTATTGGAGCTCAGTGTTGCAATGTTACAATAATTTCCCTCTTGACATCAACATGGAGATTGTGGGGAAACTGAAGGCTAGGGAATGATCTGACTTGTGAAGAAACTGTGTCTCTCCTCCTTCTCTCTGTACCCTTCCAGACTGCTCAGACGTGCCATGGCCTTATTTTTATCATCATTAGGAAAGATTCATCTGCATTTACAACAGGGACATTGTAGGAATTTGCTCTGTGAAGAAAAAATAGTAGAGATTTTAAACTCCTAAGAGGAGAAGGAAGGACCTTTAATTAGCAAATAATAGGTTTAGCCCATGAACTACTCACAAAAATAAAAAAGTCACCAGGCATCAGAAAGGAAAGGGATAAGGGAAAAGTCTTCAAATAATTTACACATGAAAAGAATTCTTGTTTGTGTCTGGGACATTGCTTTATTTTGAAATACATTTGGTATTTTAAACGATATAAGAACAGCTTTGCTTGAAGTCACTCATCCCACACAGTGACACTTAACACTTGCATGTTGTTGAAGCAACACCAGAGATAGGTAACTTGGGAAGGGTGTTTGGGGAAGTTTTTGCAGCTGGAAAATATCTTCAAATTTGAATTCTTAATGGGGAACTTATAAACACACCGGAGCTGAAAAAATATTTAGGCATGAATAATTTATATGACAACACCCCTCATAATAGCAGGCTGCTGCAGTTTTGTGGCAAGGCTAGTACTGTTTGACTGACAGAGGAGGAGAGGTGTCACCATCACATAGTAACCCTTGCTCTGTCTTGCACCAACTGGGATATCACCTTGAACTGAGCCAATCCATCATCCTGCTAAAGAAAAGATAACAGCTGGCTTTTTCCATAAAACAAAAGAGTTTGATTGAAGGATGCTTTTCTCCATTTTCCTCCCTTATAACTTAGGAAATTTTCCCTCAAAGAAAGTGGAACCTTAGAAAGTTTCCTGCAAAATCAAAAGCTTGCCCATAGATTGACTGTTAAATGTGCACTGTGCCTTTTTCAGGGATGCTCTAAGTGGTGCTGAAGCTGACAGAAAACAAGCAGGAGCTGACAGCTTCACTCCACTTTCAGCTGATTAAAGGCTGCAGGGGCCTGGGGGCCCCATCTCAGAAAAAGGACCTCTGCAAATTCACCAGAGCACTTCCAGGCTGCACGTTTTGCATTGGTTGGCTCAGAGTATGCCAGGTATTGCACTCAGTAATCAACTTCTGCTTCCAATTCTAGAGTGTTTGAGAAGAGATAAAGAAAAGTTAAAAATTCAAATGAGGATTACCTTATATTATGTGTGTACATTATATTATGTGTGACAAATGACAGTAAAAGGTAAAAATTTCATATGTGTGTACATTTAGATCCATTGTGGCTCTAAAGCATGACCTAAATATTGAGGTGGGGTCCCCTCACAGCCTTCTCCCCATTCCCATACCTATGATGCATATTTGAGCTCTGGCAGGCTGAGCATGCTGGCTGCCCAGTTTGGGAGCTCTTCCCAAGGCCCTGTAGCCAAGGTGTTCAAGCATAACCAGGGATCCAGCATGATCTAGCCAGAACCATTTAAAAAAAAAAAAAAAAAGAAATTATCAGGATCAAAGAGTGCTTGGCACTGTCTGGAAACAAGAGAGAGATCACAGCTCCTGCTTTTCTAAATGTTCTCCTTTATAATTTCCAACACCTAGCGAGTGTGCAGTGCTTGTGTATGCTGTATATACCTTGTGCTTTAGCCTATGCTGAATGAACATCTAATTGGGGAAATCTTTTCCTCTCTGTTTCTTCTCAAGTCAGTTTTTTCGTGGTGGTGTTTTTCTTATTCCTTCACTAATGCAAAGAGAATGTCCCAAATGAATATCCACTCCCAAACATGGATAATACAACATCACTTTTTAAAATTTTTATTTTACCAAAATAAATAGAGAAGTTTCCTTGCATTATTTCTTCCAGGACCTTTCTGTTAAGCAAGATAACCACATTTTCCCCTTCTTCCCTGAATTTAAATTTCAGTCTTGCTTTATTAGCACCAGAAGTCAAATTCTTAAAAGTGCTGATTAAAAAATTCATGCAATATTTGGAACACTTTGGCAAGGTGCTTTTTAAAACACTTGAAAATAAATTAGAACTTGTGTCTTAATAATCAGAACTGCAGGCACAAAATATAGTAAGTCAAGTAACAGACATTTGTTAGCTTTTTTTACATTAATCCATTAATATATTTTTAGAAATGCTAAATATTTAAAGCTCCAGACTGAGAGCTATTCTTAGGGTTATTTCTTCCCTTAAGTTGAGCTCAGGTAATGCTTTTGATCTCCATTTCCATTCACCTAACTGGAAATTAATTTTTCACAAGTGAATATTTGCTGAGAGGAAGGTACAGAGGACATGCCTCCAAATAAAAGGAATTAAGGAAATATATTTGTCTTGATCCTTCAGTTGTTTATAAAAATTTAGACAAGCTGTTGAACAATGTACCATTATATCAACAGAACCTTTCCATAGTCTGAGACCTCTTGCATCGGTTTTTAAAAGGAAGACAGAAAGAGCTGGGGGCTTTTAAACTTCAGAACTCAAGGAATTTGATAATTTCCCCACACTGAGCAATAAGAAAACTATATAGGCATATTTCAGTGTGTATGTATGCAGCTGTATGTATGTGCCTGCATTTTTAATATACATACATATACTTATTATTTAAGTGTAATACATATATGTGTGTATATATATGTGTTCTCATGCATGTATAAATTACATGCCATCCATGCAAACATGCATACATGGACATGCATTCTCTTAGTCTTCTTTTCTCCCAGTCTTCTTTGAGCCTGTCTTTGTTTTAAATCACTTTTTAACTCATTGAAGGCTCTGCTGGACCCATTAAATTCTTCCTCAGATGGTATATCAGACTTGCTTTAAATTAAAAAGAGTACAAAAAATAATTTTCAGATAATAGAGAAGACAGATAATACAATGATAATACAAAGCAATAACAAGAGAATATAATTTCCATTACTGGAGTGGTTTATTAAAAAAAACCAAATGAAACAAAACCACAGATAAGAGATATAAATTAGAATCCTCACATTAAAAATGTGTCGACTTCTGAAGGGATGTTCTGATGTTTTGAGTCGGATTTGGATTGCCAAAAAAAGAGTATGTATCCTTGTAAAGAGACCAGGAAAGAGAGCTTAGAAAAGCAAATGCACTCTGCAGAAGTAGTTCAGTTTGCATAATTTATTTTAAATATGGATCTTCTCTGGTGTGTGAGCACTCCCTCCCTCACCACCCCCACCCCACTCTTTTCTTTTAAAAATAGGAATTTCTCTGCTGCTGCTTGTTCCAATATTCCAGTTCAAATGGAGTGCCTGGTGGTAGCTCAGCACTTGTGTACTTGACTACTCACAGCTGAGGAGCCTTGCTTGCCGGTAATCTAGATTTATGGTAAGTCTACCCTTTCCCTTCATCTACAAGGTCCAGGGACATTCGGGTAGCCAATCTGCCCTTAAATATGTCTCTGAGGAAATGGTGCTAATTAGTATTGGAATTTACAGCCTTTCATTTTATTGACTTGTCCTACTTTCTTCGATAATTAACTAATGAGTAAAGTAATGAGCTATGTTAGTCAGTCATGATGTTCAATTAAACAGCAAATCAATTATTGAAAATAGTTTCGGACAGCTCCGGTGTTATCACGGAGTGTGTGTGTCTGTGTGTGTGTCTGTGTGTCTGTGTGTGCGCACATGAGCTTTAAATGTGTGCCCTAAATGTGGCAGTGTCCCTCCCTGGAGGGCACCTGCTCTTGAAGGGCTCTGTGGTCACAGCCAAACCAGACCAGTGTTTTTGGCTCTTGCTTGCCTTGCCCACGGTCTGCTCAGCTGTGCTACACAGCACCCTTACACTGCACCCTGACAGGCTGAGCTTATCTGGAAGGGGTTCCCAAAGCCTGAGAAAGATGATTACTGTAAATTAGGGAGCACTTTTCCCAGTGGGGAGATTGGGTGTTACAAAACAGGTGTGCCTGTTCACTGGTGTGACCTCTCTGCCTCTTTCTTGGCACATGCAATGTTTCCCACCAGTGAGCAGGGTCACCTGTCCCAGAGCTCAGCATTACAGCAGCAGGGATTAACACACAAATATGTGTCCTCAAATCCTTAGCTTTCTTCTGACCACAGCAATACCCATGAACAACAGAGAGGCTGGTAGGGAGTTCAGGATTTTTCCCCTTGGAAGGCTTTGCCTGTTGTCCAGTTGTCCATGGGAAGACGCTTCTAGGACCATTATGTCACGAGTCTCCTGCACCAAACGTGGGGAAGCCCTGCAAACACACTCATGTGTGGCCAGGTCAGGTCACAGTTTGCTGGGGCAAAGCCATGGCATTGGGCTTGGTACATCTGTCTGTCTGTACAGCTCAGATAACTTCATTTGGCATGGGCCGGGCAAAGATCTGTGCTGGCAGGATGGGAAGCAGGCACTCATTATCTCCCTAATGTGGTGAGTTTGGTTTTGTCTAGGAAATGTAAAGGGCAGTTCTGGCAAAGAAAGGCAGGCATGATGTAGCTGGCATCATCATTCACTAACTTGCAAGCTCTTTAGGTTTAATTATTCTTCCAATGGAGCTTTTACCCTTCCTGCTTCCTTCAGGCCTTTTGTTCATCTTCTCTTCCAGAGGAGCTGGTAGCACAGTTGCACCTGCTACCCATGGCTCTTCAGGCTTTCACACTCGCGTTCCTGGCACCCACCTTGGTTCTTGGTGTTTGGTGTTAGAGTGTACCACAGCATCCAGCAAGCAAACCTGTCCTGAAACTTCAGAAGTTTGGGGACAACTTTAACTGTCCTGTGCTCTATTCACACAAATAAATTTTTATGTGCCCTGCCAAAATACCACTTCATTTTGGACAGCAATATTGCATATATTGCATTAGCAAAAAAAAAAATAAAAAAAAATTAATATTATTAGATGGGAAGTTTGGGTCGGGATTAAAATTTTAACCTAATATCATTCAGATATGCTACCAGAAAGAACATTCTGGCACAGGTCTGTTTGAGTAGCAAAGCAGCACAAATAGTGCCATGCCATACTCGTAGGTTCTCTAGTCATAAAAATATTATTTATTAATGATAATACCCATATTATGATTTTTTTTTTCTCAAAGATGGTGATCAGGCAGAAAGCTTCCCCCTAACTTCCAAATTCAGAAGGAAAAGCAGGCCAGTGAGCAAGCTGCATAAATACCGAGAGGAGACTAAATACATTGGCCTTAGCCATCCAATTGAATCGTGATTCATTAGAGAAGCAGCAAGCCAAAAGAAATCAAAGAGAGTTCAAAACAGGCAACATAAAGTTTTCATTTCCAAACAGTTTTAATTCACTGTTTGTGCTCTTTACTGAGAATATGCAAGGAACACAAACATTCCCATATGATTTAAATTACAATTTACATATGAATTACATTAGAAATATGAGCTACACTAAAGAGATAATTAGTGCTGTCCTGGGTTATGTGAGCACAAACAAAATTAAATAAGAACAATTTCAAAGCCAAGTTTTGCTTTGCCTTTTCAACTAAGCTGGTTTAATCAGTGATAATGACTGAAATAAATCCACTACATATAAAACAACTCACAACATATGATACAGTGTGAAATGTCATTACTACATCCCGTGCCGTGGTGAATCTTACAGTCAAAAAGAAACACAATGTCCCTAGTAGGATGCTACACAAAATTTGCTACTGCTGGGTCCCCAGCACTGGAGGTGATGGTCCCTAGGGCTTGCAAGGTAACAGGACCCACAGCAGGCCAGCATCGCTGCACAGCATCACAGAGAAAGTAACAGGGAGGGCAGGGCTGTGAGAGTGTGTGACAGGGATTTTTTTTAACATGACATATGAATGAGAAAGAGCTGCCACAGGAAAAAAAAAAAGCCAATGTTAGTAGAGAGCAATGAGAGGGAGGGGAGCAGGAGAACTAGGGGGAAGAGGGGGGAGACAGGGGAAGAAGAGGAGAAAGTGAGAAGGATAAAAAATACCACACAGAAGCAAACTACCTGAGCATCAGTGCCTCACCCCCTAAATAGAGCTATGGTTTATGACTACCTTGCCTAATGAGCTAAACTCTGGTGACCATAAAACTGAAATATAATTATGACATTAAAGATGCCTATATTTGAACTTAATTATTAATTAATTTAATGAGAGAATAGAAGGTTGTAAAATTGCTAATTAAACAGCTCTGTAAAACTGCAGACGGCAGAGGATTTACCAAATGATGAATCCCACAACAGTATTTGGGCTATATCAATATTCTATTAATATACAGTATGCCAGAGGTACTGGCTAGTACGCTACTCACAGTTAAGCCGATGTGACAGGCATACAAAGTGAAAGAAAATGAAGGACATAAAATTCCGGATGACAACAACCTTGAAGACGATCTCTGCCCCCACTTCTGCGGCAATTTCTGAAATCAGCTAAATAAACTCAGAAATGCAGGATAAAAATCAATCTTACCATCGCAAATGTGAATAAATTGGCTCGAAGCAAAGGACCCACCTATGGTCTTTAGGCACTGTGGTGCTGTGTTGCTCTCCGCTTGTGAGTGGGGATGGTCAGAGCGAATCTGGACTTAAGTGCAACGGAAAGGGAGGGATGCAGCCTGAGTGAGTGAGTGTGTGTGTGTGTTTGCGTGCTTGCAAGTGAAAGAGAAGCTGAGCAAGAGCAAAAAATAACTGTCCCCGTGTGATTAGTGAAATTAAACTCAAGCGAACCTTCAGGGGCTGAATTTGAACCTATGGGGGACAATTTTAGAGATTCCCACATTGCACTATCAGTATGTGAGGAAATTCACTGTAAGATTTGAGTGGCAATGCCATTTGGATGACATTCATTTAAAAATACAGGGGAGGGGTGCAGGAAAATGTTTTCTTTTAGCACTGAGCCTAATTCAAGGACCGTCAAAAGAAAATTCATTGGGGTATCTCACCCTGCATATCTCCAAATGTCAGTCATGACTAATTACTGGGATAAATATAAAAGAAAAAATTCAAACATCCTTTTTCTAGGAAACAATGAAACACCTCTGGGCAGAAACATGTAACAGAAACCATGAAGAACACTAGGTTAACTGTAGGAGGGACATTTTAATATTTGCATGAACCTTTAGAACTGTTGCTTTTTGTATCAGCCATGTGGCATAGTTTTCCTTTATATATTCTGGTTTTTAAATGCCATGTTGACAGCCACAAGAAGGAATTTAACAAACAATAACAAGAAAATTGTGTGGGAGGAGACTTGCCTTTCATTCTAAGGGAAACAATATAGTCATCACAGTAACATCTGCCACTTCTGGAAAATTATGGGACTATCTTGAGAAGAAGGACAGGAGTTGTATTCCCAAGTCCTTTTGCAGTTCTAAAGAAGTTACATAAAGTTTCAGTGCCTCAGTTTCTACTTTCTAAGATAGGAATAAGAGCAGTTTTGTGCCATTTATAATTCATGTTTCAGAGCAGCAAATGGAAGCTTGCACGTAATTTCCGAGGAAGTGATCTCTAGAAGTCGTTCTTTATTGACTGGTTTTGGAAAAGACTTTAGAAATGTCACTTCTTACACTTTTTTTTTTTTAAATGTCCATCTTTGTCTATATGAACACAGCAATTTAAAGTAGCTATGAACTTCACATGATAGTCTTATTACCTTGTCTCAAATACTCACACAGTTTTCAGTCTCTTGATGCTCAGAAACTTCACTGGTGGTTTTATATGAGGATCTGCAGCTGAAAGAACTGTTGCTTTAAAAAATCCTGATCCCAATTTAGAAAACTACTCTGGCTGGTTTCTATCTTATAATATGTGCAATTAATAAATATGAAAGCTTCTATGCATTTATTATCGTTGTATCATGCCCTGCAGTTTTATAGATCCAATTTTTCAAAAAGTGACTTCATCTACCAGAAATAAAACCAGACAAATTTCTCCTATTGTATAGTCAGCTATCAAACCTGCCCCTTGACTGGAGGCTTTTGTGAGATCTGAACTGTGTTCTTACTCAGTTTTCAAGCCCAACAAAAACAAGCAACAAATTAAAAGTGGTGGGTTTACAGTAAAAAAGAAATTCTAGATGGATCATCATCACCATATTGCAGGTTACACATCTAGACCATCAAAGAAATTGCCTCCATATCTCCACCACAACTACCCCATGGTTAACTTTATTACAGGTAGGTCTCGCTCTTTACTAGAGAAATTCAACCTGCAGCAGAGTGGTTGGCTTGAAACAGAAGAGAAAGAAAGACACCAAATCTGGGGATGCCATTTCCTCCAAATTCCCTTGATGCAGCCACTGTAGCAGCTCCCTTTGAGACAGAAATATTTGAAAAAGGGTAAATACTGGCTAGTTATTGTCCAACCAAAAGCTGGATGATTTTGTTTCCTGTGATACTTGCTGTCTTCCAGTTATGAGGAAATCCTGGGCAGGAAAGGACAGGGATCTCCTCATTGCAAGGAGCATGAAAGGTCCAGCCAGTAGCTCTGAACCTGATGATCATGGTCATCTTTGTAAGACTGGTCACTACAGACCCTGGGAGAAAATCATTTTGTCTCATTTCTCTGCTCTGGGTGCTGGGGGCTGGTCACAGTCACCTGACAGTGATTTTAGGGCTCAATAGGGGCAGGGGTGTCTCTGGGTACTGGTAGCCATGGTAGCAGTGCTGGCCCCAGCCTTGTGTCACCTGTCATGCTAAAGTGGGTCACAGCTTGAAAACCTCTGGGATTGCACATTCCTTAAACGCTATGGGTGAAATCCAGCTGTGGCTCAGAGCTAAACCTTGTGGCTAACAGGGGTGCCTGTCAAGCTTGATTACCAGGAGAGAGCTCCAAAGTGAGAGAAGCTGTGATGAACCATCACAGGTATTGCAGGCTATGTCAGGGTCTCATGTGTGAAAAGTTTACAAACCCAAAGCTTTCATTGAGCTGATCTCATTCCTGAGGATTTAAATTGTTTGTTTTAATCATGATTTAAATCTTCAAGGAGGTTAACTTGGTTTAAGTTATCTTCTGCTCTTGTTTGCGTTTGTCCTTTTTGTGCCCTTTAGAAAGGTTTCCCTTTTATGATTGGTTGGTAAGCTGTCAAATATGTGACTACATGTATGCTACTAAATAAGCTGCTCATTTTGTGTATTTGTTGCTGATCAGAAAGATATTTTATATCTTTGCCCATTCAATTAGCCAGGTTTTTATTTTTATTTTTAATATAATTTAACTTAATCCTTTCTTACATTTCAGAATGTTAGAATATGGTGTGTATGAGTACTTTTGATTAGGATAAGGTAAGTCCTAGATAAGTCCTGTCTGTTAGAATATATAGTATAAGTCTTTTTCGTTTGGTGAATACTATTTTTGTTTTGGTATTTTTGTTAGAAAATATTCATCAACACCTCACAACATCTTTACAATTGAAGGAAAAAAAAAACCTACTTCAAAATAACTCTCACTAAGTAAACAAATCTGTCTTTAACCCAATGGATATGTAGAAGGGAAAAATATATTTCCTTAAACAGTTATTGTTTTCACTTAATTTCATATCTACTCTATGCATTATACTTAAAGACAAAACCAAAATTTTTTAAGCATCCAACTGGTTCCTAATGGTGATTGAATTATTCATTGAGAAGAACTAATTGAATACATTGAAATAATGATAAAAACTTTTATAATTCCTGAAAACAAAATTTCTGCAGCCAAAATTCTAAAGTGAAGTAAAAAATTGCTGACTTTGTTTTTTATTTCTTTGCCAGTGATTTTAAATGATCAGTGATTCAATTTTTTAAAAAAACCTCAGTGTGGGACTAGCACTTCTTGCAATCATCATGGCATTGTAGAGACAAAAACATGGGGAAAACACATAAACAGAAGTAATAAAAAAATAAATTTCTCATTCAAGCATGAAGTCTGAAGATATGAAAGTTGTAGTCTGAAAATAGAGGATTACTGTATTTATCAAAAGGCATTTGCATTCTTCCCAAAATTTCTTTAAATCAAAAGAAATGGCCCAGAATGAATCAGATAGGAAATATATGGATTCAGCTTTTCCATGTCAGGAAAACAGGTCAATTATCACATTTGGTATGAGATCTGAAAGGTAAAAAAGTGTCTTCCCATCTATGTATATTGGCATATGTGTATATGACAAAAGTTTGGAGTGGAATTAAATTAGCAACTCTGTTGTTCCACAAGGTGAATAATCCAGCTGGTCCTGCAAACTAACTAAAAGAGTTTAGCAGCAGTAAAATACATAAGAATTTTAAAATCAAGGGATCAAGTAGATCTGTGCAGCATTGAGGTGACAGGTACCTTAGGATTATAGGATGTTGAGGGAAAGAACTGTTAATTTTTTATTACTTTTCCATGAGATCACAAATTCTTCTGGAAGAAAGATAAAGGACAACTTTGGGGTCAGCAATCTATAGAAAACTCTTGCTTTTCACTTTGCCATCAGATCACACCTTTGGATTAATCTTTGTACCCAGCTATCTGTTTATCTATGAACAGCCTGTGAACTTTCCATACCTCATGCAGATAATTATCAAAAACCCTCCTCCAAATGCAAATGCTTAAAGGACAGCAAGAAGGTTTCAGCTGCTGAAGCAAACTGTGACCTCTGCATATTTTCTTCTTCAAGGAATTACACAGGCTTTCATTTAATGCCATGAGGAAGGTTGAAGCATGGCAACCCTTCACGCCTGGTGTGTCCTTGAAAAATCTAGCTGGGTACATCTCTTGTGTTCTAAATCACAAACCAAGCAAGCATCATAAACAAGAACAAGTCAGCCTTTCTGCTCCCAAGCTCCAAATGCGTTGATGTTTTCCTGACTCTGTGAGTTTTGATTTAACTGCGAGGAAAAGCAGGGCAAGAAAGCAATCTGACTGCAGTTGGCTGCACCCAGGTCTCAAGCAGGGTGCCCAGCAAGGTGTTTCACAGCGTCCTTCTGATGCAGTACTGTGCTTTGACTACAGTTTGTCCAGCTGAGAGAAGGCATCAGGAATAAAGTCACGCTACAGTTGTGTTGTGCTTGAACGCCAGACTTGTTACAAACCCAGCTGGTCACAACAACACTTAAAAACTGTTATTAATACAGTTCCCCTGTCATAGATTTCAGTGGGACTTTTCTACAGTTAAAACTGTGTCTGTGTAAGTGCTAGACTGCATTGATAGGCAGACTTTTGTTTTGTGAAATTAGCTAATTCTTATTTGTTGTAAAATAAGCTTCCTTTATATATTCCTTTATATATTAAAAGCTTACAGAGGAAGCCACAGTCATGCATGAAATATCTGTTAAAAAACTTAATAAGAAAATAAAGTATAAGAAATAAAGTATAAAAATATATGTGCTAGCTATAAAAAAATAAATAATCTAAATACGAAGACACCTTATCTACATGTAGATACAGACTGAGACAATATTTTCTTCTGAAAGAAAAATCTAAATGTAGACATGTGACATGATTATATGACATAATTTAAGTAAATATTGCCTGAAAAAATAACAGCTGCCTGTTTTCATCAGATCCATTTGAGAATTAAGGATAAAAAGAAAAAGATTAGCAAAGCATCTCAGAAGTGCAGGTATTGCGGCATTTAAAATAAATAATTCTAAAGAACTAGAGGAAAGGATCATGATGCTACCATTTTTTTCTAAAATGTTGAGATGCATTGAAGGAGGATAGGAAGGTAAAGGCATGCATGTCTTCTGTGAAAGACTTCTAACACCCAAAATATGATTGATCTGTGGCTTCATCTTTGTGCTTGTGAAAGAAGTTATAAGAACTAGGAGATAGCCAGTTTGTGTTCTGGGATGGGGTGGTAAACCCCCAAATTCTTCAGTTCCTACCATTAGCAACAGGAGAGATGCCTGACACAGTAAATCGTTTTGGAAGGATCAAATGACAATTTGGACTTTGCATTATGAAAAGTAAGATCCCATCTGGTCTGAGTTTGCTTCTTGTTTACAAATGCCTTCGTTTGAATGAAGAATTAAAAAAAAAACAACAAAAAAAACCCCAAAAAACCAAACAAACAAACAAAAAAAAACAGAGAGAAGAGAAGAAAAAAAGAAAAGAGATATTGCTCATTCTCCCAAGCAAATAGAAAATCCATCTGATGATGGTCTTCCATCACAGGTATGTCAGCAGGATGTCATTTATAGATGGCCATGGACTTTTCTTCAGGTAGCTCCGTGTATATACATGTACTTGGCTGTGCCTAAGCTTTTCTGGTGACATCATCTCCCTGAAAATGTATTTCTCTTCCTTTTGATGTATCCTGTCACAGTAACATGTTTTTTCACTGCATCATAAAATTATATTAGGACACATGAGAGCAGCCACCCAAGCGGATGACCTCACTCTCGCCCTACTTTGATCTAGCTCAGTCATTTCTGGTGACTCAGGTGTATAAAATAATTCCCAGGAAATAGCAGAAAAAACCTACTGTTCACATGGGCTGCATGTGCATTTGGGAATACCAGATGCAGTGAACAACGGGGCAGCAAAAGTTACACAAAGGATGTAAATAATATGCTGGAAAATACCCCAACCACAAGTTGAAAGGCCTCCTTTTTTTCCATGTTTTCTTCTTAAGGGGTCTAATTTGAAAATGCAACATGCAGTCAAAACATTAAAGAAAATAATGGGTCAAGCTGACACCCTTCTTGTTGTAATCAAGGAGGAGGAAATCTTTATGTGTACACGTGATGAATAAACATACATACCTTATATCAATGTTAAAACAGATTCTCCTGGTCCCCCTATGCACCTGTGATGTCAATAAATTTACACACATGTTTATACTCATAAATTAGAGGAAAATTTATTAAAGGAGACTGTAAATGAGTAGTATTAGTTTCACATTTTAGTCTCCAAGCCCCCGTCAGGAGTAGTTGAAGAGCAAAGGTTCTGATTCTTGCATACACTAATAACATCACAATGCAAAATAAATTTGAACAATGGTGCAAATTGCATTTTTTCTGTTCAGCCTGATGTAAGATGGAGAGTAGTATTGATGAGAAAGCATCTTAGATAGACTACCTTTGCAAATTGTTTAATATATCAGCATTAGGTGCAGTTTAGTTATCCTCTAAACAGAAATGACCTGGTGTTGTACTGAAACGAAAGTTTTTACTAAATGGCTTGACTTGAATGCAAGGAAACCAGAACATTTTGCTTCCTTGTTTTTTCCCACTTATATCAGTTGCTCTAATGAGAGACATTGCTTTCTCAACATGCCTTCTCCTCTGTCTCTTTACACCAGCATGGCAACAAGAAAATTACTACCATAAAATTATGAGCTACATTTCAAAAATGCAGCAGGACAGAAAATTTTAAAAATCGTTTTTCCTCCCCCTCTCTCCCCATGCTCCTCAAGCTCTTTTGTATTGACACCTTTTCCTGCCCTGCTTACAGTGAGGTTTATTTCTTCTCCAGCAATGCATTTTAGAGGCGAGTGGATCGCAGTTGTGCGTTAAATCATGAACAAAACCAATCTCACTCCCTCTCCCTCTCTCCCCCTTTCTTGTTGTCTGTCCTTTTTACTTAAACATAGCTTCTAGGTTAATGATTCATTCTTCTAAAAGGCTGCTGTGCCTAGCAGATTATACTGTAAAATCTGCCATTCTGTTTATGTTTAAAATACAAGATTAAAGCAGTGGTCATGCTGAGGGAAATGGTTCTCACACAGAACAAGAAAGGATCAATCCACATCTGCCGAATCCAGGCTGTTTTAGCAGAGTCTGCCGTTTTGGTGTGTTGCCAGACCCCAAAGAAACGCTGGTGAGCTTTGAAACTTCGTAGCCATTCTTAGACTGAGCATAGCAAGTACCTAAAATAAGGCTTATCACACGCTAATGTGCCTCTGAAAGTTGCAGTGGCCTAGCTGTCCCTAAATTGCAGGGAAAGCACTTGAGAAATCAATTATTGAGTCCTAATCAGAAATGAAGCAGTGAAAGATTTTAGTAAAAAGTAGCCTCTATGGTACCTTTAAAAGTATATGGAGCTAGAATTTGCCCCTGGAACTGTAGAATTAATATCCAGGTCATATATATTTAAATTATCACTGGCAGTAATGCTCTTTTTTTATTGTGTCATGCACTAGCATAAAGGCAAATTAGACCTACAGGGGTTTTTTTGTTTGTTTTGGTTTTTTGTTTTGGTTTTGGTTTTGGTTTTGGTTTTGTTCCTACAGTGTGACTTACCAGATCAAATAAGTTGATCCATAAAAACTAGTTGGGCTAGTTGGGCATGTAATGCCAGCCAGATATTAGATTGGAGACTCGTATACACTTGAAATTTACAAAAATAGCTCATTTGAAATAATTGCTCTGAAACAGTTATTTGGGCAGAAAAGCTGTAGGGATATTTCTCAACCATTTCAGATTAGTTATCTCAGTAAATTTCTAAGTATAGACAAGCCCTCGTGATGTGTCCTGCCAAATGAAGATTGTTCTATTCAATTAGCTTTCATTAAGGAAGGCAGAGAGGGGTAAAAGTAGATTCTCATTAAATATAAATTTTCATATTTATTAAGCAGAATTGAGAATACACAAATTCAAATTCACATAAATTTTGTATTCATTAAATGAAGCGGGCCTTCTAGAGAAGCCATGAGCCTACTCACTGGAGATTTAAAACATGTCTGGAAAAGGTTGTTTGGTGTTTGAGGGGCCTGGTCTGATGGGGACACTGCCTTTTGGATGAGGGTCTGAACCATGGTTATAAATCATGATTACAAATTACAGTTATGTCAAGGAAAGGCCATTCTGGAAACATCTTATGGTTTGTCTAAGATTTTTTTTTTTCTCCTCGAAATTTTTGGCTCTATTTTTAAGCAGGACAGTGAGTAGCTTTAAATAAAAGGCAGTACTTTGAGGGGCAGGGAGTGAAAACACTGTATGTCAGGTGTCAGCTTCTCCATAAAAATCAAAGCCATCCATAAAAAGATGACATCTTTTCTAACTGTGGTGTTTAAAGCAGAAGTGAGTTTAAATACTGCAGAAGTATGGTTTAAATAGGAAATCTAGACTTTCAGCCATCACGTCTGTGAGAAGAAAATGCTGCTGCTATTTGGTACTCAGAGTGGTCCTTGGCAGTGCTGTGTTGAAGCTGCTTTCCATCCTTACAGCGCTGGCCATGACCTTCCCCTGTTCCAGAAAACATGTCTTAGAGAAAGAAAAAAACACCTAAATTCTTTCTAAAACCTCATGACTAAAGAGATTGCTACATGCATATGGATTAAAAACTAGATTGTTTATTATGCATATTTAAATCTGAATTGGACATAGATTACTATCCAGGCCAGACTAAACACTTTTAATTTAACAAACCAGTGCTGGCCATACAGAAGGGGTGAAAAAAAAAGTTTAATATATCCTATATCATCTTTCCCCAAATGGTTTCTATCTATCATCCAAGTACCTAATCAATGTAGCTACATATAAAATCCACAGATTTTATAGTCCAGTAATAAGTACATGCAAATTATGTTGTCATATAAACATACTGGCACAAAAAGATGTATAATACCTATCAGACTAGTTAGCCATTATCTTAATTACGAAAGGATTATCCCTCTAAAGGCAAGGCCATAATATAATAGGAGTTCTGAAATATGAACAATCTCTAGCTATGTTTACCATTAATTCAGACTGCACTTATATTTCCATTTCCCTTTTCCTACTGTTTATTTTTGTTAATGTTTATGTGTCCCTTTGTAAGCAGCAGTATGGTACAGCATCCCATCAAATTCACCGTGAAAGCTCCAATGAGCCATTCTAAGTATATTAATCCTCCATAAAAATAAATAAGCTATATGAGAGAGAGCATTTCTATAAGGCTCGAGTGCTGGTACTGGCAGCTGGACCATGAGGTGGTGAGAATGTGTGTGCCAACTTTGAGATTCATGCATGAAAAAGCTTTTTACATTTCTTTTTTTCTGAGATGGGTTTTGTTGGTGAATTTTTTTCTCCTCTCTTAGTAAATATTTTTTGGTAATAATGACACTGTCTTTGTCCCTCTTTCTGTGGAAGTCAAAAATGCTTTTTCTGAAGGGTGGGCAAAAGATAGGGTTGTCTGAAAGAGATAGGTCACACAGGAACGATGTTTCACTGTTGGGACTTTGCAAAGGCAATATAGGAAAAACACCAAATATAAGTAAAACTTCATCTTTTCCTAACATTACATTTGCTCTGATGTATTTTCTGAAAGCCACCCAAGTATAACTATTTATTTTAACTAAAGTAATCAAGATTAATGTCAGCAGTTATGACACACGCTGTTTGCTAAAGAACACATAGAACAATTGCTCAAGGCAAGCTTCATTAAGAAATCAGATAAAATTAGTAAAACTGATTATATTTCAAAACTCAGCAGCGGCAGCAGCTCAAATTGCCATTCAGGAGCCTCCAATTAACACAATTGGTCTTGTTCACAATCAGCTTTGTAATCTCATTAGCCTATTATATTTTAATCATTGGGATAACTGCACAACAAAACTTATTTTATTTTTGCACTGACTGCTGATGGCATAAGTGAACGTGCAACATACTTTTTCTTTCTCTTTTGCTTTCCTTTCTTTTTTATCCCCCCCATCCAGAGAACAATGCAGACTCCTTAGAGTATTATCCTGGTTACAGATTATTACCATACACTCTGTCAGAGCTAGGGAATGCTGACAGCAGGCATCTAATTTGGCATCAATTGGCAGGGGACTAATTGCATAACTGACATTGCTAGTGAAACTTAGAGAATGTAAGGTAGGGACGGTGCAAAGTACCAGAAGAGAAAGAGAAAGAGAGGGGAGAAAGAGCAAACAAATGCCTGCAGACAGCTCTGTGGACACACACATATAACTCATTTGCCTCCTTGGTGTGCTGCCTTGTTTAGTAAATGTGTTCCAGAGATATTGGCCCTTGTAAAAACACAAAGTCTTTCTGTCCTTTAGGTACTGGCAGTCTGCAAATGCCTACAATACCAGTGTTTCATTGATATTGAGTATTGCCTGCTGCAATGAGATTATGTTCTATTGATGGGAACTGGGGTGTAACATAGCCATCTACAGAAAGCAATAGGTTGCCCTATTTTCAAGCTGAAAATGCTATGTATTTTATGAACTGCCTCTATCTTGCACACCAGGGATGTCTCTGTGGCTAAAGCCATAATAGGATTTTCCTAAATGATACAGAAATACAAATATTCTGACTGAGCACTTTTCTGGGCTCGTCTTATTTACCAGAAAGCTTTGATACAGTATTTTGCTTCCATCTTTTAAAGGACATTTTCAATTTCCCATTTCCCTTATGAGTGCTTCCTGTAAAGGTGTCAATAACCACTAATTGCGTTCTGCTTGGCCAGTCTGCAAATCAAAACAGCAGCAGCAGCAAGCCAATATGCATTCAAATCCCGTTACTTGGCTGCCTCATTCTCAACTGGAAAGATATGAGAAGGCAAACATTCACACAATTGTATGCCGGGAAATTTGGAGTTGTTCCTGTGATCTTCAAAGATACCTGTGAGGCTGCTCTGCATTCTCAGACTTTTATTTTAAGAGCATTACTGATGGGGATGTTTCAGTGTTGTTTCTTTTATCTTCAGACCCCAAAATTGCATGTCTTAGGTCAGAGAAAATGTAAAAGGAAATAACTTGCAGAAAGAGCACAATGTATGCAATGACTAAATTAGGAGCTTGCTCCCACAGGCAGGCAGGCCAGTGACACAACACGGAGATTTCACTGTTTTGGTGGCCTAAGAAATGGGTAGGTGGGATTTAGCTGTGCTGAATATCATACAGTGAAGCAAGCCATTGATTTGATTACTTTTGCTCTTCTTTCATGACATATGTCAGCAGAGTGTTGATTTTCTTAAATCAATTTGTCATGCCAAAGTGTTGACTGCTTAATTTCTGCTTGTAATATTCAGCCTGGATTTTGGTTGAGAGCAGTCTGTTGTCAGCATTTGCTTCTGCAGTTCAAACTGCTTTGACTTCTATGTTATGAAAGTCAATTTTCTTTCCTGGTTTGAGGAATGAGCTGCCCACCAAAAGAAGTTCCAGAAACACTTTTCACAGGTATTTTTTTTCCAATTTCACTTAAAATTTTCATCTTAGGCAAAAATTTCCACCAGAGAAATTCATACACAGAGAAAACTCTTACAGGAAGGCTGTCCATAGGGGCCAAGAGAGCCAGCTCAGGCTGATTGAAAACACCAAGTGCCTGTGTGTGGCACAATCAATTTCCAAACTCGTTTTGTTCTGTTCTGACACAGAGGGGAAGGAGAGGAGGCATCTCTTGTGTGTCTCCCCACCGCAGACCATTCCGAACTGAGCCACACTTGGCTGCTAGGGGGCCACAGGTTTTATATTTCTGGTGAATGACCCCTCCTGATGATGCTGGGGAATTGCTGAGTCACAGGCTTTTTGTCTTGTATCTGTGTGTCCAAAAGCAGCAATTTGTCTCTCTTCGACAAAGCATAGGAGGGGCTGCTTGGAAGGATGATAAATTAGCATTGAGAGAGCATGGAAGAATGGGAGATCTTTCCTTTCATCTGCTACCTAGCATAGCAGAAGTTTAGAAAAGATTAAAACGTTATTGCACATTTTTTGGGAGGGGCAATACTTTGAAGAGATGATGGATTTTGTCATAATTTTGCCTAAATAACTTCCACTGTTAATTGTTTTTTGTTTAGCAATGAACTTATCACCTTCTACCCTATTCTGCCAGTTTTCTATGAAAGACATAAAATACACTTAAGAAGCTGGACAAACTACTGATATGATGCTCATGTTCAAACTAAAAAATTCTAGGAGAGGAGCATAAAGATACCAGCTCAAGCTGCTACTTACCACTAGATGTCCTACAATGGTACGAATGGCTAAGGTAAGTCAAGTCTGGTACAACGTTTTCACTGTGAGATATCCAGGGATGTTTCTTTTGTTGTCACAGTAGACTTAGGAGCTGTTGTTGTCTCCTTTCCTCACACTGTGTTTTGCCTAGGTCTTTGAATGAAAGCAGGCTCCAAAGGGCACTGATCTCTAGGCTGATGTGCCTAAACATATTGATGTATCTGCTGCCAGGCCTCCTCCCCATTCCCTGACTGTTCTACATTATCACTTCTTTACACAAGTCAATTGGTGAGGAATCCTACTTTTCTGTAAAGGTTTGCTGGGGTGGGAGCAGGGACCAGCTCATTCTTAGTATCAAATGGTGCTGTGGTAGGCAGATATTGCAGAGTGTCAGCCAAACCAAACTGATGCTGTTTAATGCTGTAAGTCATGGTTTCTGACAGCTCCTGGCTTACTGGTGTATTTTGTTCACCAAGCACATTTTGCATGAGTGGCAAAGGTGATGCTATCAGTGGTAGTAGGTGGACTCATCATGGCAGAAATGTACAGGCAGCAGCAGAACACCAGTGCAGCAGAAAGAGGTGAGGAGTGAAAGTTATTCTGATGTTTAAAAGGAGTTGAATTCTGCTTCAGAATCTGTGACTGAGCATTTCTGACCGTAAAGGAGAGCTTCTGCTGGTGTCATGTGTGCTGACTGTACCCTTATCTCTTCCCTTGCTTTCGAGGTTCAGAACAGAGTGCTGCAAGCTGCTTGTCACCAGCTGCAGTCAGAGTGCACGTGAATATTCTCCCTCACTGCACCTGCAAGGTGTATTGGGATGAGGTTAAGCTGTCACCTCTCACACCCATGACACCAGCAAGATACACCCAGGCAACAGACTGAAGTATTTGAAGCTGTGGTAGTGTCTCCATACATACACATCTGGCCAGCTGGAAGAGATCTGTCATCTCATGGGAAACACCACTATGATATGATGTCACCTGTCACTGTGGGTTTGAGAGTTGAAATGCATTCAGTATTTAGGGATTTTCTTAGGAAAATATTCATGGCAATTGTGAAAGGTTGGCGTAGCTTTATAAAAGTACCTAAAGACAATCATTTATGACTCTACTGAAAGAAATGGCTTCTTTCTTCACAATTGAGACTGACATATATTAATTTATTTCTTTGCCCTTTACCAAGGTGGTTCACATTTTCTTTATATCAGGTTCTTTGCAGAGGTAGACAGCCATTTTAAGCCAGGGAACACAGCCTAGGAACTCAGTACATTGTATGGCCAAGCTGGATTTTAAAATGCTTATACTTTGGTAGAATCATCAGGTTTCTCCCCTACACAGAAGCTTCTCTGCTCAGACCTAGGCTGGTTGGGTACCATGTGCCTTGCAGCCATGTGTGTCATCTCCTCTGCATGCCTCGTTCTCCCCTCGCTGTTCTTTGCTTCTGCCATTTCCCAGTCTTTTTCACTACTGGTCTGGGCACACAATGGCTCTGGAAGACCATAAGAAAAGCAAATTAAAATGATGTGCCTTGGATTTTGCACCAGCGGGCCTCAGTTCAGTTTCAGAAGTTCATTGTTATTCTTTTGGTATGATAGCGACTCCCTCAGCAGCTCAGACAGCAGCAGCAGATGGGCCTAAGAGTTATGTTTCTGAGTCTGCCTGCCCCTCCTTGCTCTTCCTGTCTGTCTGAGTGCTCACATTTTGTGCTGTAAAATCACACAGCATGTATCCTGACACCACCCCCAGCAGCAACAACAGAAAAACCCTGGGACCCACAGAAAATGTATCTGTGAGACCAAGAGATATCTCAGGATCCCAGGATCCTGCTTTCTGTGGTCCCAGGTTGCATTCCCTAGTTAAGCACCATCAATATCAATACTTAATGGTATTCTCTAAGCTCAGGCAGTGAAGAAAATAGGGTTGTTATCTATCAAAGCACATTTTAGTTTTTGACAAGTAAAAAGCAGCATGGGGAATGCAGTAAGTCTGAAATGAAAGCCTAAAAGAAAACTCATATAACATCTGGTGTCATTTATCCCCTGTTGGCCTTCCATAGTGTGATATGATGAGCTTGTTCTGATTTAAGATCAGATGATTTGGTTTGAAAGAGAGGAGTGGGGGATGCAGGCAGTCTGGCAGCAAATTGGGATACAAAATCTGCTCAAATAATTGGAAACACGACAGATTTTCTTTAACTGATGCCAGTGGCATCTTAGTTTATCCATCTCTCTCAGCTGAATTTGTTAAGTGCATTATCTTATTGGTTTTAAAGTTTTCATCTCACTTATTTGCAGGGGAAAATGTGAGCAAATCAGCCATGATGGATTGCCTAATTTTCTGGGCTGAATAAACCAGTTTTATAAGACTGTTGATTCCTGGGTTATTAGTTAATAGAAACATTTATCAATTTCTTTATAGAGAAGGGGAAAAAAAAACTTTAACCAATGATTGCATTTTAAAACTTTCATTAATGTTTCCACATAATGCTTAGTGTTGGACATGAATATGGTAATCACAGATTTAAGGTTGGCTTGAAGCAAATTTTTTCTGTCCTTCCTCTCTTCTCTTTTTTTCTGTAGAAATTAGGAGAAAAAAGTCAAGGAAAAGGATGTCATTAGATTGGTAATTATGTTGAGTGTTCTTTGATCAAGAAAAGGGGCAGAGGAAGAGAAAGATCATTTCCTAGCTAGCAAATGCAATGCCTGTATCTATTACCAATTTTCTCTACATAAACTGGGCCTGATTCTGTGAGCTTGAACCCTTATGACTTATCAGTCTCTGTCTTCTTCTTGGCTCAAGTGTCACCTAGATGTTAACCCTCACTTCTGTGTGGCTTGAGCACAACATTAAAGTTGTGCCTAAAGGTATTCCATGAAGCCTTTGAGGTACTTCGAGGTACCTGAATTCATACACCAGTTTTTGGGTGGTTGTCTATCAGCTGCTTTGCTGATAGAGATCCAAGAGGTATAATCTATGTAGTGACCCTATTAAAAAAGAAAAAAAAAGAAAACAAACAAACAAACAAACAAACAAAAAAAAACACAAAAAAACCCACACACACAAAAAAAACACCCAACCAAAAACCAAAACACTTCCTAATGAGAAAACCTCTCCCTTCAGTCTTACTGAAGTGTCATCAATATTTGTTTTTTGCAATGTCTGCAAGCAGATGAAGACCCAGTGGGCAATATAGCCAGTGTACTGCATTAGATGTGGCACTATACACTTCCCCAGCTGATGCTCACAGGGACAAGAATATGTCCTCTTGCTCTCATTGAGGTGTAGCTTGCCCTCATCTGGGGTAGAGCTGTGCCTGTTACCTGCACATTATAAAGCCCTTCGCATAAAGGGCCTTAATATAACTTAGAATCCTTGCACATTGATCAAACCGAAGTATCATTTAAAAAGACATCAAGTTCAGAGCAAGAATACATCATGTGTGGACTGGTGAATAATGAACTCATGTTCTAAATGAGATGCAGGATGTCCATTAAATTTTTTTAACACCTCTATTTCCATTTCCATCTCGTTTTTAACATCTCAGATACCTATGTTGAGCGGTGGTTCCAGAAGTGCAAAAGACACTTCCTTCAGAATAAGAATGAAGGAAGTTAAAAAACTTTTATGCAAGTAGACTTTGCTGTGAAATGTTATCTTTTGTTAGTTCAAAGGTTTCTGAAGATATAAATTCTTCACAACTGCCCTGAGGTACTGAGAATGTAAATTGAATACTTTACAATTTGTAGACTGTTCCTGCAGTAATGTGTATCTCCTCTGTGAGTGAGTGTTTAGGGATTTTTCAATTACTGTAGTCTGAAAACTCTCTGAGATTCTTTAGGGCAGAAAAAGGCTTCCTTCTCAAAGTTGAGTCACTGATGTTCAAATTAGCTGCCAAAAGCATTCTAATGATCTGTGTTCCAGATTTTGCTAAACAGGGAAAAAACCTGGCCCATTTCACCAGGGGAAGGAAAAAAAAAACCACACCCCAAGCCTTTCCTTCCCCACCAGAAGTATTCAAAGGTTAGGTATTTTTCCAGGGTCAAGAGTGAGATGAATTGTTGACAGTAAGTACACCTTGTTCAATAGGTCAAGGTCATTATTAAAGGATTCAAATGAACTTCTTTACATTTCCAGGGCTGTAGCATATGTGTGGCCTCCAGGCTCACCGTGTTGTTTAATAGCTTTTGTGAAGCTGTAAGTTAAATGATAAATTGGTAGAATATGTCTTTACATCCAGTCCATTCCAAAACTGTATACTCTTACACTTTTAAACACTGTGATCAAATGCACTTTACAGAGCATGGTACAAATGGTCAGAAATACCAGCATTATGCCAGCTGATTATGATTTAGCAGTGTTTACCATAGACTACTCTTGCTACAGTTTATTGCTGCTAAGGTCAATAGCTAATACAATTTAACAGCTATTGCATCTCTAACAAATAAAAGATACCAGGGTATTTCTAAATGCAGTGTGCATCAAAAATAGTGCGTTAAAAACACTGGGGGTGACAGCAGTCTATAATATTAAGTAACTCATTCGGACATCGTGAGGATCTTCTGTGGCAGCCAGCAGCGGTGACCACCCTGATCCCTCTGACTGTCCAGGGTTGAGTTGTTTTCTGGTTTGAGGACAGGTGGGTGGGTGATCTACCACACCAGGCTGCATCATCTGTGGTATCTTTCCTAAATCTATGCATTGATCATTTATTTCCAGGTGCAGCAACTGTGTAATTACTCCCCAGATGAGTTGATGCACTTCATTTGCCAAGATTTGGATTGCTCATGTGGTTTCTGCACAGGGATTGGTCATTTGGAGCCACTTCTGACACAGAAAGTGAGGAATATTCTCTGAAATTAGAAGGCAGCAGATTAAAGTGTGAAGAGAGGAAGTAATGCTTAGAATCATAA
Source organism: Illadopsis cleaveri (assembly GCA_013399915.1). Lineage (NCBI taxonomy): Eukaryota > Metazoa > Chordata > Aves > Passeriformes > Timaliidae > Illadopsis > Illadopsis cleaveri. Next base: position 149,057 of record VXBB01014393.1, read on the forward strand.
AATTCTTTAGATTGGAAAAGATTTCTAAGATCATGGAATCAAACCATTCACCTAGCACTGCCAAGACACCACCAAACCATGTCCCTCAGCGTCACATCCACACATCTTTTAAATACCACCAGGGCTAGTGACTCAACCACTTCCCTGGGAAGCCTTTTCCAATGCTTGGCAACCCTCGAAGACTTTTTTTCCTAATATCCAATCTAAATGTCCCCTGGCTCAATTTGAGGCCATCTTGTATGGCACAAGTGTCAACTGATGGAATTGATTGCCACCAAGTTACATGTGTGAGAACATTCCAGTTCTGAGCGTTGAAAAGGGAGAACTGAGAGAATAACTCAGATGTATTTGAAAACTGTTTCCTTCTTGTAGCCTTCAGAATGTTCAGCCTTAATCTGACTTTGTTTGAAAACATTTAGTGAATATTGCCAGTCAGTCTCCTCTCAAGTTTTCATCCCTGCCCCCGAGCCTGTTGCTCTCTGGCTTGTACTCTCTGTTCACAAACCTTGTTTTCATTCAGATCCTACCTATTACAATCCAAAGATTCGCCCTTTCCTATTTCATTACTCCCTATCCACCAGTATTAATTTGTTCCGCTGCACGCTTTACTACTTAGCTTTGTGAGACTTTCTAGTTATCCCAGAGACTTTGCAGCCATTCAAATTATGCAAAATGTGTACGCTTTTAAAACAAAAAGCACACAGCCAGCCAGTTTATGAAATGGTGTTATTGTAAATGAGACCCATGTCTTTGTAGTGTACAAATTCAGTTCACAGTCACTGGTGAACCTCTCTTCCCTGCCTCCAGCTCTGCCAGTGGCCTCTTTCTGTCCCCCCAGTGGGCTGGCATGTTTCTGGCCACGCTGGATGTGACACCCACTCTTCTCTGCAGATCTACCAAGGGTCAAAAGTCCTGCAGCATGCTCTTCATAGACCATCTACACTATTCCTGGCTTTCAAGAGTGTGATCCACAGGGAGGAGATTTCTCTGCATAGGAATTCTTCATAGGATACAATGAATGCATAATTAAAGAGGATTTTAATGCAAGGAAGTAACAGAAACATAACTTTGGCCATCTTGTCAGAGCTTAGGCACACCAGAAGCTTTACTGTGACTTTGAAGAAAAAGAAGTCACAACTGATAAGCCTTTCTTAGCTGATCACTTCTTAAACAAACTCCTGTGATAATTACCCATTGATAATGTGGAAAACAGGGAAATAAGAACACTGACAATTAGGTTATATTCCGCAGTTAAACCCCCTGAGACCCAGGAAATAAAGAGTCAAGAGTGGTTTGGTGAACACACAGCAGCCACAAGAGTATTTTCCATATGGGTTTCTTTGCAACCCAACTTTTTAACCCTGGGTCTTTGCCTTTTCTCCAGCAGTATTTAGCTGCACAAATTATCCAGGATAAACTGAGTAACTGGGCCAGATTACGCAGTTTGATGTGTTTATTTCTGGGTGAGCAGTTTCTGGGATCTGTTAATGTTTCCCGGCTGGATTACGGAAACGCCGAGTTTCCCCCTTTCCTGAACATCTCGGTGTTCTTCCCCACTGGTCCCTTGCCGGCGAGGATGACATAATCTGCCGTCGGGCCTGTTCCCTGGCAACCATCCCATTTCTTGGTTCTTTCCAGCTGAAAGCCAGTCTGAGTCACCCTGCACATTTCCAGTGTATCAAACAGACATAGGCTCGAGTTAATCTTGTTAGCACAATGAGGCAGTTTTCAAACATTGCAGCAAATCAAATCATCCCTAAGGACCTGGAGGGAGGAGAGGGCGGAGGGAGGGTAGGGGAGAAAGCGGAAAAGGCTACCATCAAAGGTGGAATAAGCACAGAGGGAGCTCGGCTTCTACCTGGACAGCAGGCTCCTCCATCAAGGTACGGCCAGATCCTGCTCTTCCCAGCTCCACTTCCCTTCCCATCGCATCCATGCCGTGCGCAGATCGGAGGCAGCAATGGGCAGCGACAGTGAGAGAGCTCATCTATCTGCGAGGAAAGAAGCAGCTTTGATGGTTCCCCAGTGGATGTAATTGCGCTCATTACTGCCCATTTACATTTCATCACTCGATTATCGCAAATGCCTCATTACTGTTGATAAGGGTTTGCTGCTGAACTACTTGCTAACTATTCATTCCTGAGCTTTGCTGTCATCAGGCAGACCCGTGTGAGACAGGAGAGGACTGGTGAGGGCTGGGGGAGAGGGGGGAGCACTGAGAAGACATGAGGAGGGGGAGGAGAGACAGGAGGTGAGAAAGGTCTTCTATCAGATTTGATTAAAGGCTGTGATTTAAATCGATATTTAATAAAGTGGCTGCTGCCACATAACGTGTGCAATTCCCCATGCAGGCAGAATCATGAATCCGAGGGCCTTGCTGCCTGCTACATAACTCAATTGGGTTTTGTGCACTGGTCTGGCACCTGTGTCCCTGAGCACAGCGCCTCCGAGGTAATGGGTTTATGAGCCGATGAACAGAGCTGATAGGTTCTAAATGGATTAACTAGGTGTCTGCAGCCTAGTGATGAATACATCAGGAAAAAAAAAAAAAAAGAGAGAGATAGAGAGAGAAAGGAAAAAGGGAAAAAAAAATTGTCTGCATAAACAGAGAGTGATAGAATGTGTTGACAGACACTGTGGCTGTCACGAACCCCACAGGGTGAAACACTGCTCAGCTCCTGTCAGTCAAGTGCTCTCTGAATAGCAGAAGACAGTAGGCAGCAAGGCTTCACGAGCCTGCAGGTGACAGGTAGCATCACCCTGCTGCTGCTCCAACAACTGCTGCAAAAGGCTAAAATGGAGCATGACTCATCTCACAGCTATGGCCAGTCTGGGAATTCCTCAAAGGCACTGCCTGTGCCGTTTTGGCTGGTGGGCCTGCCTTCCACTGTGTCTCAAGCACATGCTCCAGCCAACCTGGGTGTGTATTTATATCCCTGGGAGTAGGTTATTGTTGCTATTGTTGTGGTCTCGCAGTGGCTCCTCCAGCAGGGTTGGAATTCTGCAGTGCTGAGCCCTGCACACAGGCACCCACTGTAAGGTATTTCCTGCCCCTCAGTGTTTCTAAAGTCCATAAACCACAAGGGCCATGAAAGAAATATTATTGTATTCCCAGATGGGAGATATAGCAACCAACAGATTAAATAATTTGCCCAAGATTCCATGGGAGAATTGGAAATTGAAGCCAAATCTCTTAAACTCAGGTCTAATGCCCTAACTGTGGAATCCTCCTTCCTCCTGTGGGCCATGGAGTCCCACAGTCCATGACTGATCTACAGAATATGTTGTAAGTGGAAAATAAAATCAGATAGACCTTAATTATGACCTCTGTTTACCACCATTAAGCTACCAACAGTACAGGGTTAGGTTAGAAGATTTTGTGGGTTTATGACTTTTCTACCACCCCTTGCATCAGCTCAGAAGATACAGGTATTGTAAGTTCCATAATCTGCCACAGCACTGAAAAAAAAAAAAAGGCCACATTATTATATGCAGACACTACACAGATAAATGAACAAGTGTCTATGTCTGCTCTCACAGTTAAACAGGAGTTAACCAGTCTGGTTTGAAGTAGGCAGCTGTTTTTTAGAATATGTTGCCTTTATACTAAAAATTGAAAACTGAATACTTTCATTTGAAAAATACCCACAGTGCTCATGAGAATTATATTTTGGATTTTTATCCCACCATTGTTCTTGCTGTCTGATTCTCCCCAAACAGATTACATTGCATATAATTTTCACCTCTTTCTGAGCTGCTGCAATGAATTATGGAATCCATTGGTTTCCCATGGGAAATGAAGTCATAAATATCAGTACCCCAGATATTTCAAAATTGAAATCTTTAGTTAAAAGAAAAAAAAAATAAGAAAGGAATATTTTGCAAGAAATAGCCTATTTTCCTTTTTTTTTTTTTTTTTTTTTTTTTTTTTTTTTTTTGTGAAAAATGGAGTAATATTTAGCCTCAAATATGTTTAACATAGAACAGGGTAGACATAGCAGATAGCTGCTTACTGTATGGTTGCATATAAACCACAATTTAAAACCACTGTCTGATCGTGTTAAGCCATGATTTCAAAAGTCTCTCTAGCCAGAGTGCATCCCCAAGAGTGAATTCTCTGAGGTACTGCTCTGCATCCACATTTGCTAGTTGCTTTTTAAATTATTGTCCCAGTTTTTAGTAAGTCTTTTTCTGAAAGTTCCTTTTTTTTCCCTACAAAACAACTTCTACAACAAAATCCTATGCAATTAGAGTGGCTTCAATCATTCAGTATTATTCAGACCATCTGGGTTAACTATATAATGCCATCCTGGCTATAGCAGACTCCATTCAAAAGTATTATGAGAAGAAGCAAGTTTTTCTGTAAGGATGCATTTTGGAAAAGGAAAAGTTATGGACATGGAGACAAATACATCCATCAGCAAACGATCAGGTAACAGTTAGTTTTGTGTAAGACAATGCAAAAAATCTCCAATCATAATGCTTGTCTGACTCACTGAATTTGTAAGGGTTTACCTTGTCATTTTAAATCCATTGTGTATAATCCAGCCAGATTTCAGCCACACAGATATCTGAAGACTCTGGACACAAAAGTTCCTTCTGAGTTCTGAAGTCTCTGATGTCTGTGATAATTAAAGATACAGTAAAATACCATAATTTACAAACATAAGTCTGCATTAAATGAACAGCTATTGTTAACAAGCAAAGTGCATCTTATTATGTCTATATGTCTTAACAGTTTCTTCCTGTTGGTTACTTTGGTTTTACAAAGACAGATTAGATTACAGAATTTCCCCCCTGAAATTTAAGAGAAAAAAAGTGAGCCAACCACTGCAAACAAGAGCATGACCCACCAAAAGAAAAAATACTCTAATCTGAAAATACCAGTGTGACAGACATCAAATGCACTATTGTTTGACTCACCATGGAGAGATGTGTTGTGGTATGACATGACTATTGATAATTTTTTAATGAAATTTTCAATTCTAGTCAAGTTCTGCTTGTTTTGCTCAAATTTTTACTGTCCAATTGCTGATGTACTGCCTCTTACCAGTGAACATTTCTGCTTAGTAGTTGTCCAATTGAGTTGTGACTCTATTTCACAGATAGATCACTTGTTCCAGCCTTAAAAATATGAGTGCTGCCAACATTCCTACCATCAGTTCCTCCATCGTATATAGAATTAGAAAAATGTATGCACTCAAGTCAGTGTACTCAGCACAGAATAAGAAGAAAGAAAATGCAGCTACTTCTATTTGGCTGATCAGGAAATACCAAAAAAAAAAAAAGTTATAGGGAAACAAATCATGTATCATTCTAATTCCTGGTGCAATTTGGAAAATGTACAAACCTTATTTTTAATATTTTTGTCATAGTGATTCCTTTCATTAAAAATATTGATTAAATATTCATGCCCTGTCCCCTGACCTCTCTCCCTTGCTTTCCCTCCAGAATAAAATGACTGTGATGGAGGAAGAGTAGTTGCCTCCTGGCATTAAAACATGGACTGTGTGCATCCATCTGTTCAGTGGAAATCATAGACCCTAGAGTCACACGAAATGGTGGCTCAGAATCAGAGGGAGATGACCTTGGAAGCCTCTCTGTCAAGACAGTTCTGACACTTTTGTTGTCGCTTGTGATCCTTGATGATTGTCTTGCCTTCTGAAGGACCTCAATTTTTTGTCCTCTGGAAAACTGAGATCAGTCAGAAATATTTCCTTCCAGGAGGTAACATGCCGTTTGATTGCATTTAGTAAAGGCTCTCCTCCTTCGGGTTGCTGCTCTCTGTGGTTGTCTCTCTGTGGAGAAGGTTTTTGGCCACCCTACAACCATGATCCCTCCAGCTTGACCTTACAAAGTCCTCTCAGATGCTTTAGCCAGCATTCATATCCTCTCGCTCACCCATTCCTGCAAGAAACATTAATGTCCTGTCCTTTCTTGTCTAACCCCATGAAATATTAGGGATACATGTATGTGAGTATATTTGTGGTCTGAGGAGTGGTCCACGAGCAGTTTCTTCTATTGTGAAATTTTGCACCACTGAGATATGCAAAATTGCCTCTCAAACAGTTTAGGGTGCTGAGCACTCACAAGTTGTACCTCTGGAAGAGCAATGAGGGTGTTCAGCTTGCCTGGGTCTTGGCCACAGGGGGTATAACACAGGATTTAGTCATACCTCATCCAAGAAATATTTTGCAGATGCAGTTCAGTGAAGGCATCTGGACCAAGAGAGATAATTAAACCAGGACAGAAACAAAGACAAACTCCTTTCATAACCTAAAGAGAATTTGACCAATTGAGTGCCTTTGTTAGTATCAGCTAAACATTCATGCATGGAAATCTGATGGTTAGAATAAATATTTGGTGCCTACTTGGTAATATTCATGAAATGTATTTACATGTTTAGATTTTTCCAAATCTGCATACCTAAACTTTAAGCATATGTGCAATCAGCTTCAAGTTCTCCAAACAAAAAAAGACCAAGAAAGGGGGGAAAAATAGCATCTGCTCCTCAGCTAATCAAACCACCCAGGGAGATTGTCAATAAACAGTGCAAGGACCGGGTCCTCCTGCCGCTCCTTATTTCCTACGTGTCATATTCCGTAGCGGCAGTTAACTGAAAGCAGATCATTGAAGATTGCTCACAAGGGGTTGCTGCTTTTTGGTTTTTTATTTAAGAAAGGCCAAAACGTGGATGAGTGGAAAGCACTGGCAAAAACACTGGGGTGAGGAGAAGAAAGTGTGAGAAGCAACTTCCTGATCATCCAAGTGAGAGGAGGGTAAAGAGTTGCTCCAGGTGTAAGCGTAGATTCCCCTGGAGCCACTGGAGAGACCTTGGTGGGGCTAGGGGAGCTGGAAATGAAGGAATGAAGTTAAGAATGGGAATCAGAGGGTGAGAGTATTTTACTTTTTCTTGCCTTTGTTCCTCACCTTTCAACACTTTTTTAGCTGCAGCTGGCAATAAATAATTAATAAAATAACTTACTAATTTATTTTTAATGAAAAAAATTACTTTTCACCAAATCAAGTCTGTTTTACCCATGAACATTGATTGTTTTATTGATAATTTTTGGTAGGCTTTTCCATCTTAATTTTCCCCCCCTATCCTCCTGAGGGGGAGAAGTGGGAGAGGAGTGCATGGCCAAGGCCAGCCTTCCACAGCAGGAAAGTCATGATAGCAATATATAAGAGGATTTCCTTGACAAAAAGAATTATAACATTTTTGAATATCAGGTAGCTGTCTATGACTATATGATATAGTTCCAGTATACAACTGGAACAAACCATCCAGTGTGTGCTCTGAAGAAAATGCCAACTCTTCCTGGCATGCCTAAATATCCCTTAAGAAGAGTTACTGGCCATCTTAATTAATAGGTTCTTGTGCATGTTGAAAAAGAAAAGGTGATTTCTATCTGTGCTGTTAGAGCAACATTTTGAGTGGATGGAGAGCTGATACCTTGAATTGAAAAATATTATAGTATACAATTTGCTTAGTGTTACATGCTGATTAGAACTGTATCCTAAATGGGATAATATAGAATAAGAAACATGCCAATATAGGGAAAGGTGAGGAAAAAAGGTGACAGCTGCTTTATCCATTACCATTTCATACTCATAACTGCCATTTTTGGGATTTTGTTTGGTTGTTGTTGTTTGGTTTTGTTTGGTTTTTTTTTTTTTTTGGTTTTTTTTTTTTTTTGGTTTTTTTTTTTTTTTGGTTTTTTTTTTTTTTTGGTTTTTTTTTTTTTTTGTTTTTGTTTGTTTGTTTGGTTGGTTGGTTTTTGATTGCTCTTTTTGGGGGGGGGGTTCCTTTTTTTCTCTGCCTTTATTTTTATTTAAGATAAGGCTCTCTCATGGTTTTGTACAATGCATGACATACAACCCTGTCAGATGTTATGTTATGTTTTCCCCTTGACTGGTCAACGTGGTAGAGATGCTGTTACGTTAAAACTGGAAAGACTCAACATAAGCAGGATGGAAAGTGGTTGGGGTATGAGTACTGAGTATTTTCCCAGTATAACTGTTGCAGAATCTCCCAGTCAGAAGAAAGCCTGTGCCAGAAGGGAAATGGTGGCAGAAAGAGCCAAAACCTGCAGACTGTGGAGGTAAGGTGTTGCTTTCATTTCTTGTACCCAGCTTATGTGCTGCCAAGTCTGTGGCAACAGCTCTGTGTAGTACCACCCTGTGGCAGTACCACTGCACCTTTGTAATCCCTTTTCCATCAGATCAGGATGTGCCATTCTGTGCTTTTTGACATGTGGGCTGCAATGGGGAGTTTGTGCCCAAACAAGGTATTTTGGTGTCAAACCACCAGGTCATTTTTTAGTTGCAATTTGCTGTAACACAGTGAGGAGGTTGCTGTAAGGTTACCCCACACCCTCGCCCTGGTTGTAAGCTGAGCTTAAAGCAGTAGCCAAGATGTACAGAGAAATTACTTCAGATTTATTTACAGAGACTCATTTGTGTTGAACTAGCAGTTTTCTATTGTGTCAGCAACTCTCTATTGCATTTATTTGTTACTGTGACATTAGGCAAGAGTACAATCCTATTAAACCTGCACATTACATTTCACAGAATTGTAAGCCTTTTTTATTTCACAGAATGAGAAGAAATATGAATTCTTACTGCTGAAAATTCCTGATACAGCAGACAAGACTAAAAATACTGCCACACTCAGAGTAGGAGCTTGGTGGAGTTTTTTTAAACCCGTGTATTTTTTAATAATTTAATACCTAAAATAAAATTTACTGTGTTTTGCATTCATCAGGATGATAAGGAAGATACTTAGACTTATATCAGTGAAGAACTGAGAGGCAAGTTATCACTCTGTTCAATTCAGCTGCCACATTGTCTAGCAAGGAATTTCTTTGTTTTGAGTTTATCCTCTGTTTTGCAGGTGATGTCTTAAGTTTTAGCTTTCATATTTTCCAGATTCTGTACTGCCTTAACTGTGTGACTCCAAACTTCACATAAAGTGTTAGCAAGTTCTCTTCACAGTTTAGTTAGACAAAGCAATCCTTTTCCAGCCTGAGAACCAAGGACACCATTACAACTTCAGGCCCAAAAAGTATAAACAACAGCAAATTGAGAGTAAACTGGGAGGATGGGACTTCATAACCTGAAGCTGTAATAAGACAATTAACCTCATTATATAAATGGACCAAAACTTATAAAAGTGTGAAAACTCATGACTCATGGTCCATCTTGGGTCCATCTTGGGTGTAGCCACAGCTGGGCTCTTGTGCTGCCCAAGGTGCATCCTTTGAAGGCCTTTTAATAAATACCTACATTATTCCTTTAACTCTGCCCTGCCTCTGCTCCAGGCAGCCTCTTTAGGCATCACAGGTAGATCATTGATGCAAGGTTTTAAAACTGATCTGTTAAATACCTGAGTTTAAAATGGCAATTCTTCCTAAGCACATGCTATGTCAGACCCTCTGAGCATTTAGATGGCTACAGAATGATGATGGCCCTGGGATTTCCCCACACATTCTCAGGGCCAGCTGAGGGGCTCACTCTCACTGATCCTGCAAAAACTCTCAGCAGAGACATTCTTCAGAACATCCTCAGGTAGCAAAAAGCACTCTATTGAATCATTGTTCAGGAATGCTTTGGTTTTCTTTAGGGACAGTGAACATTTTGAACCAGCAGTGCAGACTGTTTGAAAATTCCATGAGAGTGAATGACCTCAGAGCACGAACTTGCTTCCTTTACTTTTTATGAATGCCTTAGGCATAGGAAACAGGCCATGATTGGAAAAAGAGTGTTTAGTGAGACAGGCATTTAGTCTTGTCCTCATTTAAAGTATAAATGGAGGAAAAGTAAGATTTCTGCAAATCCCTTCCAAAAAAGGGAGAGAATGTGAAAACAGCTTTGAAAGTCTTACCACTGTGATAAGAGTGCATGAGATCAGAGCCTATAAATGCAGCTTTTTTTCTGCTAACACTATTAACTATTTTAACTAATATGATAAATTCACTGGAAATTATAAAGAAATGAGAACTTGACTTTTGCTGAAGACAAAAGTCTGCGGTACTGTTTGAGACCCTGAAAGGGAACCCAGGAAATTCTGGTTCATTTCTTGTTTATGTCATGCCTTTGGTGTCACCTTGTACAAATCCTTGTGTCCCTACATCTGTTCTGTCTCTCATAAAAAGGAAATAATACCTCCTCCCCTTGGAGATGTTCTGTAAGGATATGTTTGTAAGGCACTTCAATATTTTTGTGATCAATCCCATTGAATTTCTGGCCATGAAAAGTCTATTTACAAAAGATTAGAAGGTATGATTACAGGGACTGTTCAAATATTTATTTACTGGTTATTTTATTTGCTATGATATAAAATCTGTTGAAAATTTCACCTTGCCAACAATTTCTATACTGTTTGTAGTACGTGGCAGTGCAAAGTTGAGTTATGGCAAATTTTGAGCTTTAAAAAAGTGACTGTTGTAAAATTCTACTTGTGCTTCTCAGTGTGAGATTGTTTACGGCAATATGAATTTTCTGAGGCAAATTTTCCATGAGACTGCACTGATTTATACAGCTAGAGATATGGTCTGTTGTGTCTATATTAATAATAATTTTACCTGATGTTACAGCAATTTTAAATGTTGACAGCAAGGCTATTTGTTTTCTGCCATGCACTTGTATCTAGCAATGCCTGAATATTTACATCTTTGTCTCAGTTTTGCATCAAAATAATAAGACAAAATAGTGTTCAGTACAAAAGTGTTGACTCAATTTAGTTACAATTTTCTTTTTTTTATGGGTAAATAATTATGCAAATGAAAACAACTGAACGTGCTCTATTATTAATTTTTATCCTTTTCAAATGTGTAGATAGTCTTGAATCTTAAATCTCATATGGAATAGTTACATCAACACACGTTATTTGCAAACTTGCATGCTGTGAATCCTATGTGCTAACATAGTAATTGCTTGAACAGTTGAGATATTGGATGACCTTCAAGGTCTTAGCTGGTGAAAAGTTGGAGGTATGAGGAGTTCTGTGAGAGTTCAGCAAAGTTTATCAAGGTGTAATGCAGAAAAAATAAGATGACACATATATATCTTTTGGTACTTCTTGAGGTAATTTGCAATTTTTTTATTTGTCCAAATAGTTCCATTAAAATGTGCCTGCTTTTCTGCTTCTAAGGGAAGATTTTTATCCATCCTAACTCTCTAATGCAATACAGAAGGACTGTGGTAATATCAAATTCTAGCTCTGGTGAATTTCCTAGGATAAAATTCCTTGTGGAAGCATAAGTGCAGAGGCCACCAGAAATCAGGGCTCGGGAGAGACATGGGGTCCTCAAGACTGGGGCACTGGCAGCAGGGATGCCAACAACCCAGGAAATTCTGTGGTGAGGCTGAGCTGAGGCACACTGAGACAAGATAAAAAGACTTCTCTAAGGCAACAACAGGATTTTGAAGCTCTTAAGCAATCCAGTATGACCAAGGTCAGAAGGCAAATTTTTACTGGCTTTGTCCAGGGTGAGTGAAGAAAAAGAAGGCAGTGTTCCCTGCTAGTATTCCAAAGTTCAGGCTGAGGTTTGAAAGTTCTCCACATCCTAGTATAATTTCAAAAAGTGAGTCATGTTTGCATGTGTACAGCATGAGACACCTGAAAAATGCCAGCTCAGCCACAACCCTGAGAGTTTGATCTCTTTATTTTTAGTCATCACAAGATGGAGAAGAAATTTGGAGGTGGGAAAGTACTCAGAGTTTCTACTCATGTTTGAAAGGGTAAACTTAATAGTTTGTACTGGATGTTTTTCTAATCCATTATGTAAATATCAGGGCATCCCCAATTCCTTGTGCAATAACTCTGTTTTCGTGCACAGGAATATCATATCTTGAAGGAGAATAAGTTTAACAGCAGACACCTCTGTAGGTTTCATATTATAATGAAATATTTCTAAAACTTCTTTCTGTCATTGACTTTTTTTCTTTTTTTGAACTTAAGTATATTTTACATTACAGTATTTTATCACAGGTGCCCTGGGTATTAATGCAAGTTACTTTAAATATATGTGTGTGTGTATGAATACGCACTATTGTACTATTGTTCTCCATTGAAAAATGAAAGGCTGTATCACAGCAGTGTATTCTGCCTTCAGAGCAGTACTTTCTTCATCAGCATTAGACATCATCTGTAGAAGGCAACTCATGAGAATGAGACACCCTAATATGGCCCTTAGTGAAACAGATCTTTAAATTTTTTTTTTCCCCCATGAGTTATCATCATTAAGCATTTTCATTAGGACATATAGAGATCAAGTTCCTAGAATTGTGCAGATGGCAAGTCAGGAAGATCTGGTGAAAGTTATATCTAACATAAATGTATTCATATTTACAATATTGGAAAAGAAAATCTCAAGTTTAAAACCAAAGTTAGAGACCAGATTCACAGTCATGTTTGGCTAATCTCTCTCCACCAAAAGTGGTGATTTTTGTTTTTGTTTTTAATACTTCGAGCTCTTTTGAAAGGGTGTGTGGGGTTTTTTTAAATATTGCAAAAAAATGCTAAACACAATACATTTTAACAGGAAAAACTACTTGAAAATCTGTGCGTTACTTTTCAAGGAAAATCTTGTGTTTCTAAAAGGTTAAATGCATTACTAAATGCTGATGAAGAGAGAAATATAATGCAATATGTAGGCGGCCTTTTATAGATTGAGATGGTTGTACTTTAAGTCTTTTAACATAATAACTATTGTAGCATTGTTTTGAAATGTTTTACAGAATTTTGTAGCTGAGAGAGAAATAATCCAGAGCTCAGGGAAGACAGAAAACATCTTGTGGTGCAACATTGTAGGAAGGCAAATTAATATATGTGAATGTTACAAAGTTGGGACAACAAGTATTTTGTTTCCACTGACTAAAAATGAAATAGAAGAAGACTTTGCTAAGATTTATAAAATAAGAAGTGGCCTCTTAGTTTTTAATACAAAAACATCTGTATAGAAGAAAGGCTAGTATTTAAAAAGTGTCAAAAACTTCTATCTGATCATTAGTAAGTATTGGTCACCAGTAAGAGATCAAGTGTTGCTAATATTTTTTTTATGCAGAAGCACTCAGGATCCAGCAATAATACTCCAGATCAGAAACCACTTTGTGGTGACAGCTGACAAACACCTTCCTTCTTGGTGTCAGTCCCAGCGATACACTTGGAATATATGCTGGAAGATGAAACAAATACAGTGTGGACAGCTCAGAAAACTTCCAGTTTGTAATTTATTTTTCAAAATGAATTCAATTTGTTTGCTACATCAAAAAATCACCAAAAAGAATAGCATGAAAGACAAAAGAACGGGCCAACAATTGCAATTTGGAGACAGTGTAATTCCCCTGTGTGTTTCTTTGGAAATTGTTCCTTTAAGAATAACAGTGTTGTGTCAGCAGTCTCTCAGAAATCACTGCTAAGTTTCTGAGAGGAATGATTTTAACTGACATAGTTCAAAAGAGAATGAACTACGTCAATAAATGGTGAGGTGTCAGCAAAGAGGCTAAGAAGACTGCAAAGGTTTAAATTATCACCCTAATGTAACTCTCATGATGTAAAGAGCATTTTTTTTTCCTTTGTAGCTTATTAGCATTCTCATTCTTCTAAAAAAGGCAGGTGGAAAATTTGTAAATATTGACATATATTAGAGTTTTCTAGAATTATACTTGTTCCATAACTATCATGTTACAGGGAAAGTGTATAGTTGATAAATGGAAAAATTTCTGTGCCACAGATAGCACATCTGTCACTCACGTGTCATTCACTTGGGCCTGCATGAAAGTGATCAGAGAATTTCCTACACTTACCACCTTTGTCCAAAGATATTTCTTTTTAAAGCACTTTGTCACATCCTTCAAGATCTATGTGAGTGGTTGTGGAAATCTAAATGAAGTCTCCTTCCTCTATTTATTTTAATCCAAAATGCAGGCATATATGTGTGTATATAAAAAATAAATATTATTAATTATAAAATAGACTTCGTAGATGCGTTTCAAAATTTAGAATTCCGAAATAAAACAATATTCCCAACAGCATTTTCCTCATTTAAAATTATTCATATGCATTCCCCAGAGTACTGGGAAAGCAGATAGCAGAGGCTTTTTATATACAGCGTATAATTGACAAAATCAGGTTCCCGGCATACAGATAAAAAGGTGTCCCATTTCTGCTGGATCCACTTTCTGAAAACCTGTGATGTGTTTTTTGATTCACTCACTGAGAGTGATGCTCAGAGATGGGATGGGATAATTTTGGGGAGAGAAGAGACTTGTTTTTCAGGAAAAGTGATTACTCGGTATCCAGAGATCATCTGGGAACCAAGTGAAGACAGTATGTGTGTGGTCTGAGGTCAACTGTCCCCATTGTTCCGTCTAGTCTGTCTCTCAATAATGAACTAGTCTTTCTGCAAGCTTTGCCCTTATAATAGAGCCAAGAATAGAGGGTGCTCATTTTAAACAAGCATCTCACTGATGCTCACATTTGCCTCCACTGAATGTCAAGCATGCTAAACTATTGCTTCTGAAAATGCTGCCTTCTTTTTTCTTACCTGTTCTTCCCTCTGAGAAGAGACAGGGAAACAAAGGTCTTCTCCTGACATGAGAAGGGAGAAGTCCTTTGCTGTGGAACTATTGGCAGGTCCAGATCTTTAAGTTGGAGGAAGGTTTAGGCTGAGAGATCTGGCATGTATGGTGCTGCAGACATCAACAGCTGGTTCTGCCTCTGAAGCAACAGCAGCTGCATCTGGGGAAGAATTGGGCATGCTACGTTTTAACAGGGATATTCCTAAACTTTTAATCTTCTGACACTGTGTCTCTTGCTTTGGAGAAACAGTGAGCAGTGAGTAAAGTTATTTAACAGTTTCTGTCAAAAAATTTGGAACCTAAATGGCTATTTGACTTAAATAGTTGGGAGATATTTTTCTGGACAACATTTTAAGTCTGGAAGCTAATGTTATTTTATAAATGTTTTTCTTCCATAAGCAGCAGTCTAAAGGGGTTAGGTTTGGTTTTGAGCATTACCTCAGACAGTTTCCATAAACACATTTAGGAAGATGGTGGCTGGGCTGGTTTTGTTGGAAAATACTGTTTCCCTTTTGTGAAATTTTATTCTAAATTATTATTTAAATACGTGTATTGGAGCTTGTCACCCTAAAATTCTTGAACACATAGAAACCTTTCAGAATGAGAGAAGATAGCACATCTCTGTGTTTAATAGTCCTGACAGACTTTTCTTCTAGGTTCATTTCTAATTGTTCTTTTATCCCTTTTATTATTTCTGGCTCCAAAATTTCCTGTAGCAATAAGGTCCATATTTTAATTACATGTCAAATGAGAAGATATTTACTTCTGTTAACTTTAAACAAGCTGTAATAAATTCATGTTCTTCAGAATGACAAACAATTATAATTGTTACCTATTCATTCTCTCCATGACATTCTCTCCATTTGTAGTATGCTCTACTTTTCTAACATCCTAATTTATTTCTTTGTGAATCGGTAGAGTCCTAATATGTAGTAGGTCTCCTACACTGCTTTCAGTGGCATCATCTTTCTTTTTCTAGGAGACAGAATGCCACAGGGAAGTATTTTAACAAGATGTTTGTGTTGTTCTGGTCTGGGCTAAACTTGGAGCTGGGAGTGGAAACAACTCATCTGATTTCAAGGGCTTTGATGTAACCTAAGAGTAAGATAGTTCTGTATGTACTTTTCTCTTACCTTTTAAGTTTTAATACATTAGTGGAGCAGAATATTTGTGGTGTTCTAAGAGAAGTGCAGGCCTGATTCATACACACCTCTCTGAACAGTGTGGGGGCAGCCACCTTCTGCAGTCACAGCAGTTTTCCACCCAACCTCAAGAGAACCCTGATGATGACCAGTTTGCAAAATCTAGTGAGTGTACAGAGGGAAGTGTGAGTTTATATTAGATATTTTATGCCAGATTGTGCTTAGTTTTAAAAGGACATCTGAGTAATGGTGTGTGAAAGGAGGTGGAGATCAGTATCACAGGACAGTGAGGACCTTGAAGAGCTCTCCTGGTGCCATGTTTCACTATCCAACACTTGGTATGAGGTCTGTTTGGATCAGACTTCTTGCTGGAGTACCTAGGCTCCAGACACCCTCCCCTAGTGAGCTATATCCTGTGACAATTGGCATTAACCAGCCTGCAAGAGCCAGTGAGAGCTGGCTGGTGAGCAGGAGGCTTCTATAGCAAGAACAACTGCAAAGAAAGGGAAGATACGTAAGTCCTGGCAAACAGAGATTTCACTACCATCACTGCCTACTTCAGAGCAGAATTTCTGCTTGTTTTAAAGCAAAGTGATGTCTTTTTATCACAGCTGTAACTCTGAGACAGTAGGTGAAAATTCTTGGATGCTAAGAAAGTTGGATAAGTGCTTGTTCTTAATGGGTGTTTTTAAGAACTGTGTTCATAGACATGTTATTCTCTAGGTGTATGTCATTCAGTATTGTCATACTAATATTGATATTATGATTCCTAGGTTCAACTGAGCAAGAATTCACTGTATTTTCTGCTATGCACTTTCAGTGAAATAGAAATATCAGTTCAAATATTTTGGAGAGTTAGATATTCTTTAATAAAAATACATGAATAATCATGTATTCAGGTCTTTTTCAGTCATCTGGGGGGGAGCAAAAGGAAAGAAGGAAGAAAAGTAGGGAGAAAACTAAAAAGGTGAAAGTTGGGTGATAGTTTTCATTTTACTTGAGGGGGGAAATGGAGTACTTTATTAAAATCAGAATTTCCATCCAAAGGTTTAGGTTTTACTAGTGACAGGCCTTTTGTCTAGATCTGCAGCAGTGAAATGGATCTAGTCCACTTACTTGATCATAATAATTTTTAGGCAGACAGGAAAACATACTTGCCTATGAAGTCTGACTGGCTAAAGTGGTAATGTATTAAGCCCATGGATTGAGACAAACATCTAAGTTTTTTTTTCCTAGAGTTGTGTTTGTTTGTATATTTGCATTGTATTTAAATTTCTTCAGCCCACACAGCAGACTAGACAGACAAAAGAGAAGTAGGTCTGCAAGAATGCCACTGTCTACTGAAAAATACTGTAGGTCTGCCCTCTTCTGGGCAATAGGGTTCCAGAGGCTGCTGTGACAGGTTTTTGGTTTCCCCTCATACTGTTTTCCAGCCAACGGTGTAAGTTTTGTAGGCCTGTGAGCTGAGACATCTCCTCCTCTCTTCTCCTCCCTGTTATGTCAAACTGTGAGACGGTCCTTCTTGCACCTATTAGAAATTAACAGAAATCAGGAATTAGGGATATGAGGTCATCAGTTTGCTGGGAAAAGATAAGCTCTGCCCTCCTTCACTGTGAGCTCCTATGGAACTTGGAGTGCTCCTGCGGCAATGCTCCGGGATATGCTTAACACAAATCCCAGTCTCTCCATGTGTTGAATGTTCTGCCCAGTCTTGAATGTCATTATACAATGTCTTCTCACAGGTAACATAAATATCTGTGTTAAGCCTGGATCAGAATAAAAGAATCATAAGGAAAAACAAAATCCAAAGAAGGAAATCTAAATTTAAAGACTTAGCATAAGGAAATAATCTCTCTAATTATGATATGCAGTTTCACCAGGCTCATTCTGCATCCAGAAATCCAAAATGAGCATTTGCTCAGAGCCAGTAAAATCCTATCTCTTCCATGGGTAAGTGAATATGAAAGAATTTTACTGTCCAGTTATTTTGGAATCTCCTATTCAGTCACTTAACACATTCTGATTCTCAGTTGCAACCATTTTAAATCCTCAGTGGTTTTGAAAACATAAAAGTGGGGAGTTTTGTGAACATTTCTTGCTCTAGACCACCAGACTCTGGATCCACCTGGACCCAGTCACATTTGAGGGACTCTGCAGTAGATTTAGGGCGCAGCCTGTACTGGAGATGGCATGGCTGGCCTGCCTGGGTTTGCTCGGAGGGACATTGTTCAGGGCCAGATTGTTGGATTATCCCAGTGTCTGTTGAGGGATGTTTGCCATTCCACATCATGGCCTGACATCTTGTTATAATCTACCTTACTTCTGCATGCTTTGTGAAGACTTGGCAGTTTTCTTCTCACTTAGTGTGTATGTGTGTATCAAACCTCTGGCTGTGGATGAGAGTGCCTGGAATTAAGAACATTCGCACCCCTCATTTTCCTTTTGTGAAGCTCAGTTTTCACGGTTGCTTTCCGAAAAGACAATTTGCATATTTCATCCATTGTTAGTAAACAGATTATAAGGCACTCGTTTGTGTGCTAAATCACAGCAAACTGTGCTTTGTGAATCTGATTCTCATCTCCCCTTCATTCTAACCTGGCTGAACTCCATTGATTTCAGTGGAATTACTGCTGATTTATGTTGTGAAAGTGAGGGGAGAATTCAACAAGCAAATTTCCCTTTTGCCCATGAGCATGCCAAAAAAGTCCTAATTTACCATTGTGAATCTCTTCCAATATAGTGCTGGCTTAATTTCTTTTGAATTACTTGGCTTGAATGTTACTGCAGTGAATCAGGCCCAGGGTTCATATAATTATCTTTGTGTGCTTCTTTCTTCTCTTTTTTTTTCCTCTATGTAGATTACCTCACAGGAAGACTGAATTTGCTGTCTGCTTTGTAGGTGACTTGCATATAACTCTATAAGGAAATGCATTTTTTTTTAAATCACAAGGTCAGTTCAACAGATATTGGCTACTAAAAATAGTGATTCCAACACAACAAATCTTTGTTTCTGGTTATGTTATACTATCTAAATAACCTGTAATTTCTTCACAGCTTTTTACAGTAGTATCTCACTGTGTACTATAATTACTGAACTATTTTGCTGTAACATGGCTTTGGTAATAATGTGAAAATGCTGCTCTGCTTGTTCTTTTATCTTGAGAAGGATATACATAACACAGCATAGCTAAGTGTGTGATAACTGCTTACTCACACATAGCTGTATCTAGCAATAACTACACAAAACTTAGTTTTCAGCAGCCTTTTCTGTTTTTTGTATGTTTACGTGCTTGTTGTAAATACAGTCTGGAAATTAACATACCCATGCATTTAAGAATAAAATACAATACAGATGAGTCCATCTTTTAAAAATCCAAGTGAAATATACACACAAACTGATAAATACCATATTAAATCAATATAAAAAACTGGCAAGATTAAGTGAAAGATTCATACGTTATCAATCTTTGGCAGAAAGCAGAATTTTCTGTTTGTATGAACAAATTATACCATTTTGCATCATGCTGTTTGTACTTACTCTAGGCAACTTACAAACATAATATTGATGAGGAAAATCTCTTCCATGATGCAGGTTTCTTTAGTAGTGGGTTTTTTACACTTGACAAATGAACAGGGCTTACACTCCTAAATTACTGAAGTGGTTTGAAACATTTCTTCTCCACCTCTTTTTTCTGTATACCCTGCATACAAAGCATAAGATTAAAATCAGCTTGATGGCTGTGTGATTTTCTGCAGCTGACTTGGGTGGAAAGCAGAAAATCTCATGTAAAAGATACCCTCAAATTCTTCTCTTCTAAGAGAATCCATGTGAAGAGGAGAGGAAAACACTGGCTGAGAAGCAGTAATGATGTGGGTTTTCACTATGCTACAGTCGTAATCACCTGTATGCGAGGTAAAATTTTGCTCCACACTGCTCTACTGCTACCCCGGAGTGGTTCTTGAGGCCGTTATCTGGATCCATGATTTAAGCTTTCACAAGCAGTAGCTCCTTAGGTCCCTCCTTCCTGTGACAAAGAACTAGCTGAAGCATAAATTAAAATAAGACCTCATTAACTTGGCTGTTACTGCACGTACAGTAATCATTAGAAGAAAATCTGGAAGCAGGGAAAGACTAAGAGCACATCCACATACACACAAGAAAAAGAAGAGATGACCTGAAGCTTTCACAAATAAACCATCAATGTATCAGTTCCGTAGAATGACAATGTTAACATTATTACAATGAAAAATAATTAAACTAGAGCGAATTGAAAATAGCACTTACAATTCTGCCCAAACACTGCCTAGTGAGTAACTAAGGACAATTATTGCCATTTCTTACTCAAGCTCCACACAACAGAGCTATTGAAAAATAATTTTCCTGCAACCCACAGTAAGAACAACCATTCCAAATCCCCCAAACACAGGAGATGACAACGTGAACATCTTTAAGTTTTGAATCTATAATTTCATATGCTAAGTAGGGAGAATAAAGATATGTTTGAAATGTTAAATGCTTTTAAGCATTTCTTAATTTAGCATGTCATCATGTCAACAGTATTTTAAATGCTGCATTGGATTTTCAAAGAAGTAGCAATGTGGTTTTTGAGTTACACCCAACTTTGTACATTAATATTTTCTCTCTCATGCACTCATAAACACATCTGAATTTAAACACGCAAACCATGTTTGTGCAGAAATATGGATGGATGGACGGATGGATGGATGGGTATCTCCCTCCCTTAGTGGTTTGTATGAATAGTATGTTTGTAAAAGGAGTGGAGGAACACAATTAAAGGGTCAATTGTTCCTAAAGAAAATAAACACTTTCTGGTAGACTTCCAGTATCTGTTGCCACATACTGTTAACTGTATGTGTCCAATGTCTGAAAAATAATAACAATAATTAAAAAAAAAAAAATTGGAAAAGTCTGGACTGTCTTTTGCTTCATTCCTGAAAGGTGCAGGGCAATACTGTTAAATTTCTCTCTGTTTTAGGACAGCATCTGTCACATTATAGGACTGGACCATCACTGCATACAGAGGATAAGTAAGAAACAGGCCAAGAGAAATGAAATTGGTCTAATACCAGTGTTGCAATGATTGAAAGGAATGAACTACAGCGCAAATAGAGAAAACAAATTCTGGGAGCCATGGGACAACATAGAAAGCTGGAGGGTCAACTTTTTTACTCCCTCTTTACTATCAGAACTAATATAGATACAGAGCAGGCTGTTTATTTAACATGGTCACTTTCTGCTTGATGTATTTACTAGCAGGAATATCAAATAACATTGTCCCCTTAAGTATTCCATGTACCCCCTGTGCTCCCTCTGTTCCAAGGCCAGTCATAATCAATCAGGCCATTAAATGCCAGAATCTCTTCTCACAGCATCTAAGGCTTCATGGAGTATTTCACAAAGGAGAACAAAGCACATAGCAGTGACTGTGAAACAAACAACACATGGAGCAGTAAACAAGTAGTGGCACAGCTTGATATTCATACCACCAACCTCAGTCACCTGCTAAGTTAGCTTGTGAGGAGTCCCAGGGTCTTTGTGTAGCCAGTGAGGAGGGAGAACTCTTCTGTGAGAAAATTCAGAGAAGCAAAGAAAATCTTTTCATCTGCTCCCTGGCTTGTGCCAGATAATTTGGTGTGGGTATTATAAATACTTACTATAAAGTGGTAATAGGAAAACAACTGCTGCCATGACTGGAACAGGTATCACAGTCCCACATCCAATTGCTTCCTTTCTAAACTGTGGGAGAAATACATTCAAACTCAGCATTGTCCTAGCTAGAGGAATAACCTCTGGGAAAAGCTTCCTTGCCAATGCTGTGGTGGATTCAAAAATTCCAGGCAGGCACAAGGAGTCCTCAAAATGTTTGTGAACAATATTTCTATGTTGAAGAGAAGATATGTCTACAGGAAGTAATGGTGTTATAACCAGAGCTCTGTGATAGCTCAAAGAGCCCAGATTTTCTACTACACAGTTAAAATATCTTTGCAGTTGGGGTCTTTAATTTATGTTAAATTGAAACAGAAGGAGCCAAGTCTATGTTGGACCAGAAAGAAAGATGTTCTGTTGCAACTGTTAGCCCTGTCTGGCAGTAACATTCAGATATGATGCAAGGAAAATGAAGGAATAAAGTCCCTGGATTTGAGAAGTAAGAAGGGCAAGACTGTAGGAGCACAGGTGTTGCTCATAAAATGTGACTGGGAGAATTTTCTCTAGCACCCATGCTTGGAATTCCAGCTAAGAGAGGATAACTAAAATGAATGGATAAACTGCAGATGGTGTTTTAAGAAAAGAGAGTCTAGTTTGAGAATACAGTAGAAATTATGTAAAGAACAGATTCAGTCCTCATTGTTGATAACTAATACTGGTAATTATCTAGTGTGAATCTATGTGAGTGCCTGTTTCTGCCAACCCTGCTTCACATCCAGGCTACAATACTGGCCAGTGATTTAATGGTACAATCTGGCTCAAGATGGGCATTGATTCAAAACAGCCAACTCAGAAATGAAATATACGGAAAGGAAAAAAGCAAAACAAAACTCCATGTGAAAGGAAAAAGATCCAAACAACTGATGGTCTTTCTGATCCCTGAATGGATGCCAGTTGTCCTGAGGCAGTGAAATGGCCAACAGATAATTCCAAACTTTGAAAGGCATCCATATCACCACTTGGTCAGGCAAGAGAAAAAGAAACAGCATATTAAAAAAAAAAAAGAGGAGAGTTAAAAAAAAAATACCCCAGCTCTCTGTCAACAGCCTTCATAAAAATGTCTCTTAAAAAAAATGGATCTCAGGATGGATTTCCATTCAGTCGGCCAAAGCCACATTTACCCACCAGGTCTGTTCCCTACTCAAGCCAAGTTTACCATCTCACAGCAATCCTCATGACTCAGGAAGCCAACAGGGATGACTAATGAAATTGCAGTTCCGTGAACTATGGCAACAAGCATGCGGGGCACAGTCCACAGAGGAATAAGTAGGAAATTCATACATGGCTGCCTTGTGTTTGCTTGCTTGTGGGGGAAAGAGCCCCGACCATCCACATGCACAGAGGGAGCAAGCAAGCTTTCCAGATCAACTGGCTCCTTCATGACGAGAGCAGGACACGAGCCAAACATGTCACTCTCACTTTCTGCCTCTTTTATCTCTCGCCACAACTAGGGACTGCAGAGAGGAGATTGTTCTGGCTGGAAGCGAAGGGACACAGGTGGTACCAGCAGCTGCAAGCTCTTTAGCTCTCGTTGGCTCCACTTATTAGAACATGCATTGTATGTTTAATACATCGCCTCCCGTGGTGTGGGAGCAAGAGCTGGAGGCTGGGGGTGCTGCACCACGGTCTCTGGTATTCCTGGGGAGGGAAGGCAAGGTGGAGGCTGCTCCTAGTTAGAGATAATTAGAAGCTAGGGCTCCTGAAGAGACTTTGGTAACTCCACAAGAAAACCAGCTGTCCTTGATTACAGTGATGTATTAGTCACTCTACGGTTGCTGTGCCAGTCAGCATTTTGCATACAGCAAATAAATGCAGAGATATTTTCTAGGCAGAAATATGTGTGAACGAAGTTCTATGCATGGCTTACCTCTGAGGTGGGCTGATTTGTTTGTTTATTTGTTTTTATATTGCTGGCTGTAAAGAACAAAGGATTTGGGGAGGTCTGAGCTAGGTCTTTTTATTTACTTTTTAAATCTAAGGATCACTACATTTTTAGTCTTGCCAAACTCACTCTGTGTGTGATAATTCTGTTCACCTATAACACACATGGGGGAGATTCTATCATGAACAGTATGATTTGAATCAGTTTAAATTATCACATGCTTGAATAACTGAGTAAAATTTTATGAACCACTATTGACACCCATGGGAAACTACTTTCCATGCTGCTTATTTCCAGAAATATTATCTGAAAAATATTGTTTACTCCTTATAATCTGAATTTTAAAAACTAGGTGGCCATGATGTGTTAATTTTATTCAAGGTTTTAAAATAAAAATCTGGGTAACTACAGGTCTAGCACTTTTGACTGTGAAAGTTACTGCAATATGTTTTCAGAGAAAATAATAAAGAAGTGTGGAAAAAAATGGGTGAAAGAGGAGAAAAATGCAGCAGAGGGTCATCAATGTAAACTGTTACCATACTCATGATACTGATTCTACTGATACTACTTCTTGGTAAGATTTTCTTAGACAAGTGAAGTGCAGAAGATTTGTGGACTTGTGTATCATAGTGGTGGAAAATTACCAAGACATAAAGGGAGGATTTGGTCCTCTGAGACCAAAGGTCTCAAGGTTCTGCTTTGAGGTGGAGCAGAACAGGTTTAAGGGCATATGACAGTATTTTGTGCTGAAAGAGTAGGTATTGCAGTTACAGGTTCCTGCAGGCTCAGTCTTATGACAGGTTTTACTTAATACTTGCATGATTGACCATGTCATATAAAGCAAGAGAGTGCTAATGAAATTTGTTGAGGTTTTCCTAACCTTGGGAAACCTTGGCTGCAGAGATATTTAGCATACATACCAAAAAGGCAGTATGGATGGGAGTCTTAATCAATGGAGGGAGAATGCTACCAGTAGCATGAAGTGCTTGTTCACTTACCCATGAAGCAATAACTGTTGCAGGTGCTTTTTGTTAGAACTTCTTACCTGGAAATAAGAGAAGAGAAAGAATTGGGTGTGCAGTCAGTAAAGCACATCCACGGCTGACACCCATCAGGCTGATCCCATGAAAGAGGCCTAGGATGTACTGACAATGAATTAAAATCCAGAGTTCTCAGTAGAAAATCCATACCTATGTCAAATAGCTGAAAATAATTCTGATCTACAGAAACACGTTAAGTTTTGCTGGCAAGATGAAATGGCACCTAAGTTTCTGAAATGCTTGAAAACTGGTATTCAAGTACATGTCAAAATAATCACAAACAATTCATTTGGCACATTCTCCAGATTGCCAGATTTTACTCATACTTTTCCTGTTCTGTTAAACCTAAACATAGTCTTAAGCACTTCTTCACCTATGTTGCAGGACGACTATGATTTTTCCTCAAACTTCTGTCCCACTCTCTCCCCAAGGTCTTTTTGTGTCTAACTGGCCACAAGGGGAAGCAGAACAGTTGTAAGGAGGAAAGACACTCACAGAGGACAAAAAGAAACTGCTACTTGCCATCAAATGAAAATAATTTAGCCAAATGCAATCAAACTCTTGATGGGGACTTGGGAGGGTTTCTGCAACACCACAATACTTACCTGCCAGATAAACAAGACAACACACATCCCCTGAGCTCCTTTAGTCTCCTCATACCTTCCACTCCCAATAAGCTGTATAGTCCTGAAGCAGTTTTGTTTTATTTTTGAATGCAATGTGCAATTGTGTAATTCACTGTGTCATAGTTAACAGTCCTGACATCTAATGTATGCCTTTCTTTAGGAGAAGTTGAGAAAACCGTATTTGAAAACTTATGGTTTACCCTAAACAGGCACAATTGGGGTCTACCCTCATATCAGAGTACTTTTACTACATTGTTTACATCCTCACAAAGTATTTTTCTAGTTCACTAAACTCTGAAGTATATTAAAATATATGGTGTCAGGCTAGTGTACTTTAAGTCCAGTGGAAAAAATCAAACCCTCCTGTATAAATTACACCCAGCTTCTTTGACTCACTAATAGGTTTTGTTTGAGGTGTTTTGTTTCGTATTGTTACCATCCTGGCCTGGAAGATAAAAATGCCATTTACTAACCAGCTTTTCCTTTATCTCTCTTATCCCTCCCCCAGCACGAAACTACAGTGGAAAAAAAGGAAGCATGAAGTACTTTAATTTCTTACTCGATGTCAGTGGATCATACAGTCTCTAGAACCAAGATTTCCATGTGCAGATTAACATTTCCTGAGACATTAAGTCAAGTAATTATGAACACAGCTTGATTACAACATGTAATCAAAGCCAGGCTTGCTGTTTTGGACCAGTTTTTTCCAGCCAGAGTAAACACTGTTATTACCAACTCTTGCTTTTCCTGGTTTTCATCTTGTTTACAGGCTGGAAAACAGAAATGTCATAAGTAACTGAGGGAAAACTAGGCTAAGTAGAGACTTGTCACGGATTGGGCCTCATTTCACTGACACCCTTTCCCAATACTGCAAATAGACTCCTGAGGGCAAGCATCAATGCCATGCAAATTTAACTGGAAAAGTAATAAACAGAAACCTACTTGGATGCTTTTCTTGCTGCATATAACCCAGGAAGCCACCTAGAAATTTAATCTATTTCACTGAGTCTGTTGACATGACAAATAGGAAATTAGGAAAAAAAAAGTAAAATCCTGTACTTTCCTGTCATATACTGTAGTCATTAGAGAACATTAACTTGTATCTGTCTGCAACTCCTCCGCATTTCCTTGTGTCCTATTCCTGTGCTATTTTATTCCTATGAAAGATAAAAAATTAACAGTCTGTAGATCAAGTAATTATAATCGTGAGGCCACAGGTTGATAGGGCCTATGGAGAAATGTCTACCTTTAAAAATGTAAGTATAATTACTACATTAAGTCTTGGAATAGATGGGAGAGAGGGGGAGCTGTGGCCTTCTGTCATGGCTGTTGAATCAAAACAAGGAGGGAAGGAAACATCACTAGCTAGGGCAGAGATCGACAAAAAAATGAAGGTTTAAAAATAACTGTGGGGCAGATCCTTGACAGTTTTCATTTATTACCTACCTCCTTTAATATTCCTGCTAGCATTTCTCTTTTGTAAGGTGTGCCAGGCTGACTGATTTTATACCTCCAAGGCACATTATCTGTGCCACTCATGTAATAGTGCAGCATTTTGCTAAAAAATACAAATACAAATACAAATACAAATACAAATACAAATACAAATACAAATACAAATACAAATACAAAGTTTGCACTGGGAGGAAAGCGTGTGTCTCCCACTCCCTTACTCCACAGCTGTCTGGAACCACTCCAGGCCTCAAAGAGGCTTACATTTGATCATGAAAAGTCTAGTCTGTAAAGATAAGGTGGTTGATTTTCTTTCCCCTGTAGACATAGTTGTCTGTCCAAACTTTCCTATTCTGTTTTCTCCAGGAAGACATTGAGGAACTTTTACATGAAAGTGGTGTTTTGGGGAATCAAAACTTGTTTTGTTCTTCTCCTGGGGAGTGACTTCCTTGAATGTGACTTGATCCCAAGGGATGACGGTGCAGATTGAGCAAGTAAAATGCATACAGAGGTTTCCTCTCCATATACTATGCTGCAGTTAGGAACTGCTGGAAGGAAGCTGACTGATCTGTTACCATATTTTCGGGCTTTAAATGAAACATTTGGAAACCTGCACCTTTGCAAAGGTATCCTTACTTGAAAATTACTCCTCTGGCTTCTGCTGCCTTGCAGCTTGGAAGTAAGGAAGGAAGGAAGACTAAGCAGGGTGGGAAGAAGCGAGTCAGTGGGCAAATGAAGAAAAGGGCAAACCTGGAGTGATATTTACAGAAAAGAGTGCAACTCCTACATCATGGCAGGAAGATGGTTAACCCATGGGTTATATGTATAAAACCACCATAATTTGGGAAATACAATGGTGCTAGTTGCTGGAAGTAGGGAAGAGAATTTGCATGATGTCATGCTAGAAATACTTTCTGCTCCTCTTAATTTCATTACTTCTCTTCCCTTTCTTCTAACTTGCTGGGCAGCTTTAAACAAGGCTTGTAACATGTCAAGGCCTCTGTTTACTCATAAGTGAAGTGTGTACAGTAATATTGCATACCTCAAAGGTGAAATGATTGAAGCTTAATTAACACTTCCTTCTACAATATGTGTTGAAAGATAATACACTACTGCAATACTCCTACTGTATTATTACAGTTTTTAAATTTTGTTATCCCTGCCCAACCTTTGTTGTCATCATCCTGTCTTAATATTTATTTCACAAAAGCAATTGAGAACTCTTTCAAAATGGGGGGAAGAAAAGGTAAAGTCATGCAGTAATAGGGAGGTAATAGCACTATATTAGAAACACTCACCTGTGGTGAATTCCAGCCTTATATAGAGCCTTTCAATGTGGGGCCTCTGTGGGATGTGAGCAGTACATAGTTCCTAGAGATAAGGATTTCTCTCACTGTGCTGCTGGTTTGTGCAAACACAAGGCCACAGAGTGGGCCATGAACTAAAATCTCAGCTTTGTCTTGGAGTAGGTGCTCAAAATAAAGTCTGCCTTTTGACACTCCTAAAAAATCCCAGTCAGTATTTTGAGACATGCATTCATTTTTTTTTACTACATTACATGGAATAGAGAGCAGACCAATACATACAACTGTGAAATATATGAAGGAGAAAATAAAGGATGTAGTAAGTGGCTGGACTTGCTTTGTAGCTGGATGAAATTTTGGGCCAGTGTTTGTCTAAGGGACAAATCCTTGGCATTTATTTTAAAATCTGGAAAAGAGAAAGAGTTTTTGCCCACATGATCATTTTCTTTTCTGATGGGACTGGAGACCTGCCAGTGCTGGATCAGCTGAACCAGGGCTTGACCAAGTGTTTCATTGCCAGGAGCCCTGTTCCTGGCAGCATCGCACCCTTCTCAGGCTTCTGCCCTGAGGTGAAAAGGCTCTTTGCTCCAGCGGGAATGGAACCATGGCCTGAGTGTGGTGAGTGCTGGTGGATGCCAGACTTCTCTCCTGCAACTGTGTTTGTGGAGAAAAGTGTTCAAAAATCTCACTCTTTACCTCACACCTGTGTTTGAGCATAGCAGTTCTGTGGCCTGTCTGGCACCTGCAGGACAGCAGACTGTGAGTTAATGAAAGTTTGCAATCAGAAAATGCATCACAAAAAGAGAAAGTGAAATGTACAAGTGAAATGGGCAAGTAATATTTCTTGCTCTGTTTGGATTAATAAAATTAAATAATTGCTTGAAATCAAGTGCAAAGGAATATTATTATTGTATTATCAGTATTAATGTTTATGTATTCTAGAAGGTAACTCCATCTTAGAAATTAGACAGCTTGAATTGAACTGGAAGATTTTTCTCTTTAATTTCAATGTAAGTTTGAAAGAAATTAAGCCTTCTAATTTTTGACAGCATTCTGCCACCAGCAGGAGTAAGAGAAATTAAATAGGAATCTCTTTTTCTGGACCTTTGACTTCTGGAATATTTTTGAAAACTCTTCCTGGCTACTGATGATGTAAGAGTGAAAATCAGAGTATGATTTTTCAGTCCTCAGTTGTGCAAGTACCTTCCTTTACAATGCAAACTCTGCAAACTTCATATGAAACTAACTGAGAGGGAATAAACAGAGAACCCCACAGTGCCATTTTTCCCCATGATCAGAATATAAATTAACTTAAAGATTTCTGGGAACTAGAAATACATTGCTGCCATTTCTCTCTTTATAGACCATAGCAATAAAACCCTCTTCCATTTACACAAATAACCTAACTATTCAACTTTCTGGTGGTTATTTCATGATTGAGACACTGATCTGAGATATGGGAGATCTGTGTCAGATTTCTGGCCCTGCAATAGATTCCTGTGTGACCTGGGGCAAGGCAATTAATATTTCTGTGATTTCACTGCCTGACTGTAAAACAAAGATGGTATTTCTTTTGCCTGTCTACAGCAGTACATTGCTAGTTACCAGCAATGTAAAATTTGGGAAAGAATATAATTCCCTTTTTCCTGCTCTTCATCTTCCAGCACTTGAGTGTTAGTACAAGTGCTTGTAGGATCCAGCAAGTGGACAAAAAAAAGGGGGCATTTAACCTGTATCAATCAGATCACGAAATGGGTGGATACTGAACTGAGGATAGTGCTGGGGACATGGGGTGAAGCAAGAAAACTCCAGTTGATCATCTTTACTGAGAAAAAGCTAAATGGAATTGTACCCCATCTTCTAGTTGCACATGAGCCCCACCAGCACAGTTGTTGTTTACAGCACCGTAGCTAGACAGCCAAATTGCTATTGGACTCAAATTGTGATAGACTCTAGAAATGAAAGCATTTGTTAAATGACTATTGTCCTGAACAGCTACTTTAGAACTGGATATGTTGATCAAAGGAAATATCTCGGTTTTCCACTTGGGACAGTGAGTACAGGCTAATGAAGTAATTTGCTGACAGTTGAAACTGCATCAACACTAAGAACTGAATTCAGTTCCCTGCAATCCCAGCTTAGTGTTTTTCTCGGGGGGCTCTCTTTCCTCCCCACCAGCTTGAAGATTGCGCACATAAATTAAATGGATTCAAACTGTACCTTTAGTGGAATTAGCAAGTGTTTCTGCCAGGAAAACATTAATCTCCAGGGAATAAATTTTGGACAGGGCCTCGCAGCATAGCACAAATGCAAATACTATTTCAAGTATATGTGGTTATAAGTCAGAGGGAATAAATATTTCCTGCCCCAGAAAACAGAGGCATTCCCATTCTGCAGGCTAACACTGCAGCTTCCAGAAAGAGAGTAATGGTCAGAAGTGGAAGTGTATGGGTTAAACAGCATCCCCCACCCAAGGGCTCTGCACTCCAAACCAGGTGCCTCTGCCCCCATCCCTTCATCTATCAGTCCCTCTTGCTGCCCTGCTTGAGGAAGCCCCAGGGTTTTTTACAGCAAAAGAGATGTCACAACTTCCCATGGGCTTCCCTTGGTGCCCGCAGCTCTGTGTTGGTCCAGACAGTAACTGTGTGTTCTTGCAGGGCTGACAAGACCTGCCCTTCTCCCACCTGAGTGTGGCAGGCTACAGAGCCCTGCTGAGCCAAGCAGCTGGGAATCTGAGGAGCTGGAACAGGCTCCCCATCTCAGATAGGCACATGAAGTGTGTAGCTCTGCCCTTCACCATCTGTAACTGAAGAAATGGCTTTGTCAGTGGATTCCCAGCATAATTACGGAGCAAGGGCACGGCATCTTCTCCTCCAGTGGAACTCTACAACCTACCTGCAGCATTAGTATCTGTGTATGGTTGATTGCTCTCTGTTGGGGCAATCATCTTGCTTTAATTTAGGACACTAATGATATCATAAGATAGTTTGATGACAGTGTAATTCTTTCGATGTTTGTTGTTACTGGATATAACAGCTGGTTTTGATACTATAAAACACAACATTCCATGTCCTCCCAGGGAGTGGAAAGGGGAAGAAAAAGGGTGGTAGTAGGGAGACAAGCAGAGGAGGAGAGAGAGAGAAGGAAAGGGAAGTCATTCAGCGCTTGCCTGATCTGCTATTTGGAGTGAATGATAATTTTTTAGTACAGCAAAGCTGGCAGCAGTGCTTTTGCTATCAGGGTTTTTACCGTGCTTTTCTTCTTATCTCTCAGCATGACCACTGAAATCTGTGAGAGCACACTACGAGCCATGGTATCCTGTCAGGTTTGAAATTATTTCCGACAGGCTACAAAAACAATTGGGCCCTCACTTTGGCTGCTTTTACACTAGTTGAAGTCTAATTTATAAGATAGATCATTCGCTCCACTGGTTCTGTCCTTGATACTTTTCAAGCTATGGCTGGTGTTGGTGACTTTTGTTTTGTGATTCTTGCATCTTCTGTGGGTTTTTTGATTTGCTTTGGGTTTTGGGTGGTTTCTTTTTCTTTTCCTGCTCATATCCCTATTTGATAGGCACAACTTCTTTATCCAAATGCATTATTTCCCTGCTACTTCACTGTAGCTACTTCACTGTTCATATCAGCTGTGACCTTCACAATACCTCACGGCCTGCCTGAGCTGAGATTTATTTAATGCTCTCAGAAAGCTCTCCAGTTAGATTTTTAATAGTATTTGTTCTACCTTTGTGTAGGAAATAAGAGAAAGCTTATTTTCCCTTTAGACCACAGGGCAACGAACAATTACTGCTAGGGACTGCTAAAGAATTAAATAATCATTTAAAGCTGCAGTTTTGCTGAGCTCCATTGGACTTGTCTAGTTATAAGCCCACTCTTTGTTATGTAAAATTGGATATTAAATTGAAATCATACTTTATTTATAGAGAAATACACAATGAGACTGGCCTTAAATAAACTAACTGGGCTACTCTGTTCCCAGCAAAATGCCTTTGAAAATCTCACCTCTATGGGATTGACTGTAAGAATTAGATATTCCTTTTGATCCTTTTGTCTCTAGCATAGAATACAGTGAAATAAAATTTCAGTAAAATATGAAAAGTTAAAACTTTCACCTCATCTATGCTCCATTGTGAATTGAAACCAGGTTATATTTTTATGACTACTGAAATATATCTATATTTAAAAAATATTGTGTGCAATATTGTTTTCCTGGCAACATTATGAACACTTAGCATGTAAGATAGTTGGGAAATGACACCCATATAAGTAAAACAACTTTGTTCCTCTTCACACCTTTACTCTTCTACTTTATAAAAATCCATGTGTTCATTGAAAATCCATGAATCCTTTGTACTTCACATTTTTCAAATATTGTGCATTAATTACATCATAAGGGTTTCTGATCCTGCAGCACTGAGCCACATATTTAAATGAAACAGCCCAGCAGACTTCATGCAGCTCTTGGTATGTGAAAAACCTAGTAAAAAGAGCACTGTGGTCAAACTCAGGAGATGAAGATTTCATCCTTCTTCCTATACTTGCCTTGTGGTTTTCTGGGACAAAGGACTTGTCTCCACAAAACGCCTTGTTATGTTTGATGGATTACTGCTGTAGACTGATGCTGTTCTAAAGTTTCTGTTTCAGCATCCATTAAGCAATGTCTGTGTTACCCAGCATTTAAGTGAAGTGCATGGACAAGTTTTTTGATGAAAAGCATCCTGTAGCATGTAGGTATTATTAATTACTGGCCAGATCACTGCACACTTTGTAAAGTGTTTTTAGCCAGGCTCTAAAATCAGTGAGAAGACACAGGAACTTGAATTTCTTCTGTGCTAAAGAACTTTCCTATAACATGGCAATAGTTTTTAGGACTTCTTGGGAGAAAACCCAAAGCGAAGAAGATGCCATGAAGATGCCATTTGTTATTTTTGCAAAACTGATACAGATATACCATGCTATGCCCATGCCTCTCAGCAGCAAAATTGTTCAGCTCAAGAAATGTGAAATTTCTGTTTCCACACTTCCCTTTCTATGATCTTTTTGACTGATTCCAAGGTGACAGACGACTGGGTGGCAGAATGTGTGATGGATAGCTTGATTATTTTAACAATTAAATATGTAATGCAGAGCTGGAAAGGTTCCATGTAAGTCTCATTTTCACCCTGGTTAAATATGGTGTGCATAATTAATTTTCAAATATGAAAGGGCTCCAGCAAGAAAAGAAATGAAAGAAAGTTGAAGAGATGGTGAATATTTTATTAAATGTCACTCATTCAAAACTCATTAATATACATAGTCCAGGAGTAACCATCCCTTATGAAGTTAAATGCAGCAGTGCTTATTTTCTTGGCAGATCATCCAGTTTATTGCTGAAAGTTATGGTTTAATACCATCTATGGACCAAACCCAACCTTGTGTGCCTCTCGGAGGGGTCATCAGAAGGTGAAAAGTCGTGGCTTTCTGTGGGGAGGTCAGAGGTAGCGCAAATTTAAAAGAAAGGAGACTTTGTCTTTTTGGTCAATGCACAAGTTTACTTAACAGTAAAGCCAAATGAGCCACTTTTCCTCATCCACAAGGGATTAATCTTATCTGCCTAGAGCCACCTCAGAGCTCTGACCTAAGAAAAAGAACTTCTTCAGCACTCAGTGAAGTGAAATAGGCATGCTTGGGAAGATTTCGACCCGCCTGTGTCAGTCATGCATCTTGTGCAGAGACCACCAGTAAACTTCCTTCTCCCTTTGTGACCACTAGTGACCAAGGATGAGTGAAGAGTCTTGTGTTCCTCTGCTGGTAAGGTACTTATATGCATCTGAAGTTTGGACACCTGAATCCCAGCATTGGCCTTTCCCTATTTAAGAACACAACTTCCTGTTTCTTTGTGCTCTTTCTTCAGCTGGAGATAGTGATTTCCCCATTTGTTTCTGAGACCCTGGTTCACACAGCAATTGGTTAGAGGTGAGGAAAATGACATAATGCTCTGCCACTGTTTTGGACTTAATGGAGGTGAAATCTTGGACATTCATCTCGAAGGAAAATTCATTACTTCAAAATTTATGTGTTCTAAATTACAATATTGAAAATTACTCTTTGTGCTATTCTCCTTTTTTTCCTGGCTTTTTATTTTTTCATAATTTTGAAAGTGTTCTTAAAAATAATCAAATAAATGTTCTATTTCAGTCTGTTGGATCAAATCTACCAATCCCTTTAGGGCCCTGTTCAGTATTGCTCTGAGCTGTTTGAATGCCACAGATGGACAGGCTGTGGTCCTTATCTTTTCCCAAAGGAACTACGCTACTTTGTCAGACCAAAAGCTCCAGATATTCATGTTCAAATACGAGCTAATTACATCACTTAACATAATAAAATTAGGATTTTAAAAAACTGTTTTCCTTTCAAAAAATTAGCAGGGAAATCCTAGCTAGTTCTGTAACTTAACTTGCGAGCAGTATGATTCATAGCTAGAGAATGCTTTGAAGATATATTGTGTTATGTAAATGCTAAGAAATAATAATTATTATAATTAGAATACTATTAACTATAGGAGGAGAGAAGATTAAACAATGGGCTTCATTACGAAATGCTTTTGAATGAACTAAGGCTGAGGACATTTATTAAATGCAGTGCCATTCCTCTGTATAAGAAACATCCTTGCTCCTGCATGCTGCTTTCTGATCTTAATGCACATCCTTAGTCTTTCAGCATGAATCAGATATGAGCAAGAAGCCCAGTATAAGGAGGAAAAGTGAGAGTAGTAACAGAGGCATTATTGTATTCTTGCTGCCAAGAAGAGACTGTTTTTATCAGACCCAATCATGGTCTCCAAATTCCTAGATATGTAATCCAAGAGACTTTGAGCTTGACAGTGAAGTTGGAGGGAACATCCTGGTCCATCTGAAAAGTTAAAATTTTGTTACGTTGAATTTTCCATGTGTTATTTCTTCTCACCTGACACTGTGGACATGAACTTCAGAATGCCTATCTTTGCTTTCCTGAACATTCAATTTTTAAGAGCAACCACCAATCACTATGATTATTATTTACTAATTTTGTTTGCTGTAGTCTAAAAGGGACTAATCAAGCTCAGAACACCTCTGTGCTATGTGCTTTTATTTAGCATTTTACCAAAGCCCAGAGTGACGGAAAATTATTTTCCAAACTGCAAGGAAACTAATCTTCATCAGCTTGCTAAAATAAGGATTCAATCTCAAGTAAGGAGAAGCAGTAATATCTCATCCCTTTGCAATCACTGTCAGCCTACCAATTATGGACTCCTTTATTTTGGCTGTTAACAACAGTGCTACAAAGTTCCTGGTCGAAATAGGGTTTCCTCTGCATCTCTGGGCACAGCTGCCAGTAGGCAACTCCACCAAAAAGGGTGTACTGAAAAATATTCCACTGTCTCCACAGTCCCAGTTTACCACAAAATGCACTGCTGTACAAGAGAGGAAGAGGAAGAGTGAAGGGGGCAGCTTCAAATTTTGTGTAGACAACTGTGACTGCATGAAATATGTCCCCTGTGGTAGTCGGGGATATCAGTGATGTTGACTTCAATGGGCCCAGACACTCATTGTCTGTGGCTGATGGATGGAGATCCAGGCTGGGTGTGGTGGGCCCAAAGGAGACAAAACTGGAACATGGTGTGTCCATGGCTGGCTGGACTTTATAGAATCGTCTTTATGTGCGCTTTTAGTTTAGGACAATCTGTGGCTCCACACATTGTGAAAGTATATGCATACAGGAAAGAAAACTGACGTCTGGGGCTCCTTTGGAGCTCTTTGTGTAATGATTTAGATAGGTAATTTCTCCAGCATTTGTATGACTGGTCAAGCTCACATTTTGTTTCTTCTCTGTCCTCACTGGCTTTATTCTGCTCCTAGCAAGTCAATGCTGAAACTTGTGCTGACTTCACAGACGGCACAGGCAAACTCTGTTCTTCTAGAGAAGCAACATATGCTAAAATTTTTGGTTAATTTCCATCAAATTGTGTTATATAACGAATAGTAGTATCAGTAATTCTTCTTAAGAATCTGAGTTATCACCTTGTATCTCTGCAGATTACTGAGTCAGATCTAATGATCAAAGAACTTGTTGATCCTTCACATATTTTTGTAGCATTTCTTATGGGCTTCTCTGTAAAAGACATTATTTTTGGTATATTTTATCTAAAATTGTGGGTTTAGTTGTTGGTATGTTAGTCTTCTATAAGGAGAACTACTCTTCTAAATGTGTCCTCTGTTGTTATTTGCCTTAGATTTCCATTTACCGTTTCTTCAGTTCAGGAAAGTCTTCTGTTCTTTAGAATATATTAACAAATGCTGACCTCCCAGCGTCGATTGTCCAAGCCCACTAATTTATTTACTTTCCCATGATTCTGTCACTGAATCCAGCTTGCTCTCCTATAGCTATATGGAGTTTATTGTAAAGAAAATCTTAATGTTGCCAGTAGATAAAATAATCTTAAAATAAGTAACATCTTGAGAAGTGAGACTGTACAATTTTTTAAGCAGCACCATGTGCTGTCAATATCAGCAAGAGACTGTGCAGCCACTGGCTGTTGATAAAATGGAGATCAGTGATTCCCTGAGTCAAGGTCACAGACGATAAAGTGACAAAGGCCCAGAAGCAGGGACAGAAAGCTTAAATATCAGATCAGCTTTTGTGTCTTTCAATAGCAAAATGATTTCAATATTTAACTTCCTTTTCTGCCTAAGCCTTCGAGGTCCACAGTGGGGAAGAAGTCACTTAAGTTTTCTTCTTCGTCAGTTTTAAATCATTCCAAGAGATGCAAATCACTTCCTAACAGAGACCCCTCCTGAGCTGTGTTTGCATTTTGCAGAATAGTAATAAGTGCTTTTTAAAGCTTTGCACTTCATAAAGAGGCTAACATCTTCTATTCTCTTTTTCAAGTGACTCTTGAAAGAATATGTGGTACTGTAACTTTGGAACATTAACATGAGAGATAGTCCCTTATTCTGCAGGGAGTTTGAAACCAAGATATTGCAGATTAAAAAGAGCATCTTGAAGAGATTTGCTTATGTGAGGTTATTACGAAATATCATTTTTATAGATTTTTGCTCATGTCAGAAGCAGTTTATTTACAATAATTGATCTATTCTAACAATGCTTCTGGTTAGTTTGGTGGTTTATTGACATTATTTTTTAAATATTCTTATTGTGCCTGGTCCTGACTGGATGCTCTTTCAGAATTCAGTTAGCATTTTTTACTAAATACTCATTTTAGGACTGTGCCAACATAACAAGAGGCAAACATTTGCACCAAGGAAAGAACTATACCTAGAGCTATACTGAATGATGTATCTCCTCTAGATTGCATTTAAATAACTATCTGTTTAATCACAATGACCAAATCACAACTATGTACTGCTTACATTTCTTCTTAACTGAAACTGGCAGTGTAGGGATAGCACCTAATTAGCAAGAGTGTCCTTGTCTGATGGAATAACTTAAAAATTCCAATAAAGTATTTATTTTCCAACAACATTTATACTAATCTTAATAGACCTCTTCCAACTGCATCCCAAAGACAAGATGGTTTGCCAAGCAGGTGGTGGAGAAAAGTTAGGCTGGCCAAAACCCCTGTTAAATTCTATTTAATGACAAATTTTGAGATCTCAAGATCTGTTTCCACAACAGTGCAGAATGAAAGCAAAACCCCCAGTAATTATTTACACAGACTAGTGTGCAGCAACTGCACAGTAGCCTCTATGAAACCTATTGCGACTCTCAGCTGAGATGTGAGAAATAGAAGCATGAAATGTTGGAGAAAAAAAAAAAAAAAAGAGATAAAACAGTGCAAAAGTACAACAAAGAAGGCAGTAGTGTCTCTCAGTATCCTATCCATCTCTCTGAGCCTGCAATGGCTTCTGAATGCATTCTGGTCCAGAGCTGTCACAAGCCTGAAAGGTAGTTTTCAGTAACTTCATTTAAAATTCAATCTGAATGGATTCTAAGAGCAAACCATATGGCTTCAGGATCTGGGGCTGTGATGGTATTTTACCATTGTTTCACGTGAGCTAGTATTTTCTAGCTAAAAATTCAATCTGCTGGACTTGTGGACATATCTTGATGGCACCTTAGAGCACACTGTGTGATCTGTGGTCTGCAGACTTATTGTAATCAGGGAGTCATATTTTTAAACAATCCTGATGATGTGCATCTTTGAGATTCAAACAAACTCTGAGACTTTCTAGTGAATTTATGAATTACTGACTTCAAGGCCTACTAAATATTTGTACTTTCTTAATATCAGGTAAGAAAAGAAAAGTTTTATTCCATCATATTATCCAGTTATTTTGCACTATGTAGGTTGGAACTACTTTGCACAAAGATTGTTTTCCCTCTGATTGCTATAAAATGCTCACCACAATATAATCCTCATTTGAGCCTAATGACATAACTGACATTAACTGCGTGCATACAGATTTCTACCATGAAAGAAAATTGCCAAGTGAATGTCCTGGTCCCCCAGTTAGTTGTTCTTATATGAACACGGACATACAGATATACAATTAAATATGTATTTCTTCGCATCTGCATGCACATTGGAGATTTTATGTACATGCTTTGAGAAACAATTATGCAAAAAATGATGCTACATGCATTTGTCTCTGGTGAAAAAACACTGAGAATTTATAGAGGGAAAGGCAGGCACTTGAGTATCTTGTCTAGCTTAGAAGAAGAGAGAAAAGTTTCAAATTAAACCATTGGCTCTAGGAGATTCAAACACCTGCCACAAGTCAGAGGAAGAAGAGGACTATAGAACGTGCCTATTTTCATCCAGTCAAAAGGCTCCTTCTGGCTACATGTAATGCAGACAAAACTGATTCTGGAGGAGAGTGTCTTTCCATCTCATTGGGAATACCAAATGAAAAATACAGTTTGCTTGTTCACCACCATTGCCCCATAAACTGGGAGAGCAGAGGTGTGGGGGAAGGTGAAGGAGAGAGTTTTGGCTGAGCAGAAACAAGAGGGGGAAAAATTAATTGAATCAAGTAGTTGACCAGCTGTCTTCACACCATCTTGGCTTCTGAAGGCTCGAGTAGAGTTGGGATGCTGCAGTGCTCTACAAAACACTCCCTCACCTTGGTTTTAAAAGGCTTCATTTCGCCTTATCACATCAAAGCAAAGCATCTGCATGTTTCAGTTGTGGGGCATCATGTGTCTGGCTCCCCTCTGGCTCTCACTAATCCCCTGGATTATCACAGCTCTCTAAAGCGGCTCTTAAAAACCCTGTGAAAATAGGACTCCAAGTGGGTGTGTGAGCAGTGGGGACTGAAGCAATAAGGCTGCCTGTGCCTATGGAATTCATATAATCACAGCCTACATTACCCAAAAAAAGGTGTTGAAAAGTCTGCTTTTGCCCCAGCTGATCCCAGACAATGCTGGCTCTCAGTCAGACAAAACAAGATTGAGTCCGGTTCATTCATTTGCTGGAGCACATCTGAACCGATGCTACGAGTTATAGCTCATGCTGAGCACATGAGGCAGTTCTCCTCAATGATCTTCCATCATGCAGGTTTTTTTGCTCACTTTTTCAAAGTCCCCATCTACAAATCAGGGAGTTCTGCAAGGTGATGATGCCCTCCCAGAGGGGCTGTGGTTTGTGCAGGGTGGTCTTTGGCACAGGCTGCAAAGAGAGGAGACGACATGGGAAATCTTTACTATGGAGGTGGCATCTGACTCTTCTATTGTTGGTGTCTGTCCCTTCAGATCTGTGGGGAGGAGATGGTCTCATAGGGCTGCTACCCCAGCAGTTCAGGTGTGAAAAAAAGAGGGCTCCAGCCCGTACTGTCAGTCCAATTCCTTTCATAATCCTCAAATCCACTTCAGAGAAAAGAAGGCAAGCAATGAACACAAAAGGCAAAAGTTTCATTGTATAAAGGGGCAAGAAGTTTATACAGACAGTATGGCCCTTCCCCTGTCTTAGATCTGTTGGCTGCTCATGCCCAAATGAAAATGTAATAATCCCCATGAAAGTCATGGTATTGAGAACTAAATGATAGTAAACACTAAAATCTTCAGTAGTTCATGAGATTTTTTTTTTTCCTTTTCTCTCATTTAAAAATAAAACAGATTATGCATGTCTGACATTGACAAAAAGTCTGGAGAACTGACCCATAAAGTAATTAGAAGAGGAATTCACCCTCTGCCCTGCCCCCCATCCCCAACCTTTCCAATCTCAAAGCCAGATCAGATGAAAGGGGAGCTCTGTTTACTTCCTGATCTGTCTAATTTCAGTAACGAGGACCATCCCGACTTCATCTTCCCGCAGCTGCGAGAAGTGAAACTCAAGAGGCTGCCCCAGGCACTGCAGCACCTTCTCAGAACTGCTTGACCTTAATGGATTAGCGTTTCCCTGAGCAGGTGGCAATATAACAAGAGGAGACAAACTTTTACACTTAGGAGACCTCTGGTAAATGGCATCAAATTTCAGAAGGTTAAAACAGAGCAAAGAGGCTTCTGATGCCTTCCCACCTTAACCCTGTGCCACCTTAACCCCCTTGCTATGCACGTAAGTTACAGCTTTCCAGTTAGTCCATTTATTAAGGAATCAAAGTAAAAATAACCTTATATTCTTAACATGTCCTACCCTCACAAATCCTGTTGAATTAAAGGAGGGAAATGCATGCTTTGATTTCAGTCTGCTTATGTCTGAGTGTCTGAATAGGGTGTTAGGAGTATTACTTTAGGCTCTTCATTTTGCAAGATTGTGTCACAGTAAGTGCATCATAGTCAAAGCAAAAATAACATCTTTTGCTTTGACGTTGTAATTCTACCAAATAATTCAGTGTTTAAACTGGCAGTGCCAAATGCATTGTACTGTGTGCTTTCAGGAGGTAGAAGAGCAGAAAAAAATTGCTGGTTTATTTTAAAAAAGAAAAAAGTATTTGTTGATTCCTCCTACACACATCAACCCTGGTAACAGACCAGATTCTACTTTATCCCAGTGTACTTTCCACTGTCTACCATGATCTGTTTGTTTAAGGATTCATCATAATAATTACAAGTCAAAACTGTCAAACAGATGTTCAAGATCTGAGAGCCAGGTGTCAGTTACCATATCAAAACCTAGAGACAGAGATACCTCTACTCA
Source organism: Illadopsis cleaveri (assembly GCA_013399915.1). NCBI lineage: Eukaryota > Metazoa > Chordata > Aves > Passeriformes > Timaliidae > Illadopsis > Illadopsis cleaveri. The sequence continues at coordinate 189,948 of VXBB01014393.1, forward strand.
GGCTTCTTTACACTAGCTCTTCATTTGCTCAGCACCTGCAGCTCCCACTATGATGACTTACAAGATCAGATTGTGCATGTTTTCAAACAGGTTAGTTGCTAGATTTTCCAATCAGCAGCTAAGAAATGTGAGATTGCTTTTTACCAGAATACAAAGGAACATTTCAAGGAGATAGACAAGGCAGTAAAACAAGAGCAAGTAAAATGTAGTGATAAAATGTCTCTTTATTTGTTATAAGTAAAACTGCTACCTTCTGAATAGTTTTTTCTTGTCAATAATGTGTAGGAATTTTACATAAATATGCACATGCATATGTTTATATATTTAATTTTCTATATGCCTTTGAGTCTACTATTACATATACATGTGCATATATGTTTGTGTATTTTTAATCCAAATAAGATGCTATCAGATATTTATTTATAAGGTATTTATTTTTTGGGCTCCAGTAGTTAATGCATTTCTTCTTCAGCAGAATAAGTTTTGTGTAAAGTTGTCATGTCAAATGATTTCAGTGGAAAGTACTGACATACTGTTCACTTAAAACCTGCAGTCATTCAAGATCAAGGACATTGTCCCTACAAGAAAATAATGTTATGAGAAGCATTGCTTCTGGGATCACATCATGTGTTTGTCCAGTGACATCCAACTGTTCTGAACACATCTGGCTTTGTATTGTCCTGTCCCCAAAGACTTGCATTGCCATATACTGTTCATGAATATTAAAAGCACGATTATACTTTTCACCCCAGCATAGTTCATCTGTCTATCCAGATATGTATGTCAGCTATTTTAACTGAAACTGTCTTTCTGACTAGTACTTCACATACTCGTATAGTATTTGCATGACTTTATGAATACATCAAAATTGTAAAGCCGCATGTCCTACACGCACATTTTTGAGTTTTTTTAGTAAGGGTGAATTCCCCAGGGCCTGCACAAAGCAGGAGGAGAAGTAACTGTCAGACAGAAAGATCAGAGAAGATGAGATCAGTGGATTTCTCCCCTAGTCTGATGGAGGCCCCTCAGACAGCACTTGCTGGTGCTGTGTCCATGCTGGTTTTGTGAGCAGTGATACACAGCTTTGCAGGTATGTCCACCTAAAAAACCCCTCCTGTCTTCTAGAAGAAAAAAACCAAACTCCTGTAGAGCTTAGCAGTAGAGGCCAGCAGTTTTCAGCATGTGGCTTGATTTCCCTCTGCACAGTGAATCTCCATGCCCTCAGACCTCCTCTGTGGGCAGCCCAATGGGTGCATCTCCTGCCCAATATACTCAGATGCTTTTTCTGCAACAGACTGGAAAGGGGAAGGTATTACACGAGTGAAGTAAAGGCAGAAGCATTCAAATTAATACACAGCACATGTCTTTCAACTTCATCAGAAACCTCACATATATGTGAGAGTCAGGGAAATCTCAGAAATTTCTCGCATTCCCTTAGATTTGGGGGTCTATAAACTAATTAATGGATGGCATAATCTCTACAATGCAATAGGTAGATTTTTTATTTGTGACAGATATAATAATGACAGTTTCTTTCATTAAGTTTTAGTAATAATCTTTATTTAATAATTAATACAAGTATAATTTAATACAGTACAAATTAAAAGTATTCTTCATTTCTCTGTAATGTTTCAGAAAGCCCTGTCAAAGGACAAATGATAGTAATTGCTTACAAAATACATACATTAGTCAGATTATATGTAGACATTTACTTTGCAATACCTAAGGGCCTTATCCTGATGACAGTTTACAACACTGTTACTATTCTGAAGAGTAAACTTTTGATTTGTCAAAAGAAACCAGTGAGATAAAGCCCACATCTTTGCCTGTTATAACTATAAAATATAGGCAATCATTGCTGCTTGAACACTAAACTTCATGGTAACGGCTGGTCAGATTTCACCCAGAAATCCTTCAGCAGTTACTATTTAAATTATGGTACCAGTCCTACTGAATAAAACAATACCTCCCTTTTCCATAGTTGGATAAGAAGTGCGGCAGTGCCTGTATTCCCTAGCTCGGCCAGCCCCGGCACCACGGCAATACAGTGGGTCTTGGTTGGTCAGGAGCGAAGCATGGCGATGGTGAGAAGGAAAGGAGGGACTCTCAAGAGGTGCAACCACAACGAGTTTATTGGTACTCCAGACATGGAGTCCTCACCTCGGGGCACCTGCCTCAGGAGAGACCAGGATCGCCCGAGTGCATCAACTTTTAAAGGGGGGTGGAATACAGGGATGGGTTCAGCCAGGGACCAATGAGGTACAATAGGGGTGTGGCTCACAACACAATAGTCATACACAACAACCATACAGTGGGAAGGGGAAGCCTGGATCCTGCCCAATCACTCAATACCCTTCCTGGAACCTTCCAGATGCAGGGAGAGGCTCCGGAGTGACGGACAGGACCAGGTGGTTATATAACAGATGATTGACAAATAACAAGTGCTGGGTAAGCAATTTGGGATAGACCAAAGGAAGGGAACAAAAAGGGGGTACATGGAATGGACCAACATACATAGAATAATCCAGAACATGTACAAAGCAATGGAAATCCAAAAACACACCACCACAAAGAAGTAAGACTTTTTCCATGAAGATCTATGCAGACAATTCCCACCAGCAAAGGCTCTGTTGACGAACAAGTCACATTATTAAGTGGAACACGTGCAACTCCCCAAGTATTTGCACCATAGTATTACACTGACATGTCACAGTCTTGTGGTATTCAAATTAGCAGTGCAGATAAGCCATTATTCTGCTGTGAGGTTGCTGCATCTTTCAGAGGTTATCCCCAGGCCAAAATGAAGCTTCCACCTTCAACCAAATCCTTCAGTTATGCCAAATGCCTGCAACAAGAAGCAGTAAAACTGTTCTGACATGATCAGTTAATGAGCCCTATGTGTATCTTTCTTAAACTATGGTTTGGTACTTAACTCTTCTTCCAAAATCATAATATGATAGCAGTTATGATTTCTGAGCACCTTATGATTTTGGTAGAGGAATGATAAAATCATTTCATATGGCTAAATCTTAGCATAAAGAAAGTTAAACATTATTTTACATTCATTCCAGGAGTTAAAAGGAAAAATATGAGTATCTTTCAGTCTTTATTTTAATTTCTCATTGTTCTGCCATATAAAGGACTCTCAAGAACTGGTGCATGACTACATATGTAATATTAGGACGGGTCTTCCACTGCAAGTGAGTACTTGCTGTCTTTAAAAGAGCTAATAATTACGCTGCGTGTATACCAAAATATTTGGTTTTCCTCGTAACCATTAGAGACCATGGCATTTTCGGTTCAGATGCTTCCTACCCACAGATAGTATCTCAATTTTGGCTGGCTTTTCAGTCAAAAAACAGGAAAGGAGTGGCAAAGAACACTGAATTTTTAATAAAGCTATAATGACTTTAATCTTCCTTGCTCAACAATTGCAAAAGACTGGAACATCAAAGAAATATAAGTAAAAGATGAAGAATATATAGCACAAAAAAGAGACAAAAGTTGTCTCTTAGCTGTTACCTTAGAAGTGTTCTGTTTTCCAGATTCAGACCCAAATCCAGAAGTGGTCACGGTTAAAGAAAAAACTGGGAACCTTTTACAAAGAAGAATCAATTCTGAAATGGAAAAGAGATTGGATCTTTTTCAGGACAAAATTGTGTAAATTTTGTACTATGCAGACTTCAAATGTTGTAAAACCAGCTGCTACAAAAAGTGTCTGTGGGGAAAAGGCCTGACTTGGGGAAAAAATCAGAGTGGATAAAAGCTCTGTGAAAGAGACCTCTTTCCTCACCTTAGGAAAGATGTTTATTGTGACATGAGTAGGCATTTGGAGCTCCTAGGTGTTGCACCATATTTGTGCACCTCTCCTGATGGGAAAAAAAAGAAAGATATTTGCATGGAGTTGCTAAGAAACTTGGTCCCAGGCCTAATGAAGATAGGAAAATACTTGCTTTGATTACTGTGCATGCAAATGCAGGGTCTTTATGCCCTGTGGATCAAGATGATCAAACTCATGGATGTAACAAGCTTTAAAAGGAAACATCACTCTTGACACCTTTAATCCAAGAGATCTTTATTTATGTTGTCAAGAAGCTGCGTATTTTTATAATGGCCTAGGTCTTCAGGTGTTGCAAAAGACATTTTTTTGTGAATTTTCAGAACTAGACATTTTAGAAAACTTGATTGTTTTATATTTCTCCAAGGTAAATATAAAAGGACTTGAAATTGGCATGGATATGGGACTTTAGACTACTAAATGCAAAAATGCTATCTTCTATAAATCTAAGGACATTTTTGTTGCTTGGCATGTTTAGAGAAATATAGAACTTACTTTTGGGCTTTTTAATTTTACTTTTATGCTTTTTCTAAAATTAATTTTCATTGTTTTAGGAAAACGTTCAAATAATTTCATGACCATCTACCTCCCAAAATTTTTTCATAATTTCCAATTGGCTGCAGTGTGCTTTTTTACTTCCTGCCCTAAACTATGATATAATGTCACATCATGGTCTGTCCGTCAGCTGCCAAACTTGTCCTTGTCCCTGTCTACTGATAGGAGACATCAATACTGTGTATCAGTTCCAGCAGAGTGCCTACCACATCCTCGCATGAAGGCATAGGGATCAGGTTTCCTGTTGCCAAACGTCAGCTGAGAAATTTGTCCTGCCTAAAGATCTGGGTTTATTTATCACATCTAGCATTTTATTTGGAAAGCTTTCAGGGAAAACATCGTAAAAGAACCTCTTACCATGCCAGTGGACTGAAACACCTTCAGGACTCTTTTTCCCCTCTCTTTTCAACATTTCTCTGTTGCTTTAAATTTAAATTGTCTAAGGCTTCTGAGCACACAGTGAAACTTCTTTTCAAGAGATTTTGCTTGCCTTGTGTTTCTCAAACTCTCTACTCTATCTCTGACTCATTCCACGTGGGAGTATTTGCAAAACTCTTTGGCTCACCCAGTCTTTGATTGACGTCACCATTGTCTCCTTGCTATTTTTATCCACCTTGTCAGGGCTAGTAAGCACAGTGCAGCATGTTGATTCCAAGTCAATTTTTCATCAGTGTTATGCAGCTTGAAGGTTTTAGTGATGTCTTTAAAGCTGCTTAGTTGATCTTTATGTGGAAGCTTAAATAAATGCTGTTTGCATTTAGGACTAGTAAATCTGGAGGATTTCTGTTCCTCATTCTTTGCCACCTCAGCAGCAGTAAGGTGCTTTGCAGAATTTCAGCCAGTGCCTACATGTCATTTATACTTTGTTATGTGTTAGTATTCTCATGATTCATCACAGAAGAGGGAGGGTGGCAGGGAATTTGTGAGAAAAAAAGAGGATGAAATAATACAACTGCACCTTGCCACAGTTTTCACATATAACCTCTGGCAAAATCACTCAGTCTTTCCATCACTGCTGTCCATGTCTGCAGCTGGAGATTCAGCACTCATTTCTCTCTGACTTGCAGAACTAGGTTCATGCCTGATGGAGAGGTGGAAGAAGAGCAAAGTTCAAACAAATCCTGAGGGAGAACCTGAAAAGTGGGGTTAACCTCTATTCTGTTGCTGTCATCAAAAAAGGACCTGTAAATATATAGGTTACTATTATGTTTAATTAACTCTTGAAGGCTCCAGGCACTATGGCTCAAATCCAGCTTCCACCTCTGCAGGCTTTGAAGTGCTGGAGGAAGCGTGTCTATGGTAGCACAATCAATTTCTTCTCACAAGGTGAGAGGACTTTAATGAAGGAAAGAATGATCGATGGATGTTTGCCAGAATGTTTGGCTTTGCTTCACAAATGTTCTCATTGCTGGCATTAAACCAAGCCAGAGGATCCATTTATCCACCCACATGTTACTTACTCGTGGTGGGAGGCAGAAGAACACGGTAGAATGAGAAAGAGAGATCACATTTCCTCAGCTTTCTATCCCACAAAGTAATCCATTCCATTTCCCAGTGTACAGGTCTTACCAAAATGCCATCTTTTTTTCTTGCCACACTCTCTTGTTTATTCTACCTCCCAACCTACTTGCATTGTGGTCCTTGTACAGCCCTGCAAGTAATTGCAGGATTTTGCCCAAAGAGCAGAGCTACTGTCAGGGCCAGTGGGATCAGCTGCACAGGCTAGTCTAAAACAGCTCAGCAACCACTTGCTAAAATTCCTGCTTGTTCAGCTGGTCTGTGCGCTCAGATAGCCTTGATCAGCTGCTGATTGCTACTTCAGCTCTGCTCCCTGCTCCTGTGTGGAAGACTTCCTATAAGACAGCTTTACATTCTTGGCATGGGAGTCAAATTCTGGAGCAAATCTCTTCCAACCAATCATACTATGCTTAACAACTTCCACTCCTTGATTACTGAGGAAATTATTAGAAGAAGAAAGTGTGTAGATCTTTCATCGTGCCTGCCTTCACTTAAGGGAGGTCAGGAACTGTAAGGGCAGGAGAGATATGAGGAATCACTTAACTTTCTTAAAAGCTCTTATTCCTTTATTTTCTCTATTTGCATCTTGTCTGGTATCTAATTACTTCCATATCAAGTTCTTTAACTCAGCATGCCACCTCCTCTGCAGGCTTTTAAAATTTCATACAGGTCTGTGTCTGAAAGTGCAGTTGTGAGACCCTTTTTTCTCTTCTCACAAACACAGCATCTGTAACTTTCAAAAACAGATGCAGCACAGCTAAAACTTTCATCCACATTTGATGTATTCCACTCCTGTCCCCGTGATGTCAATGAAATTGCACAGCATAGTCAGGTTCACTGCAAACAAAAGTCCTTTCTGCAGCTGGTCCCTAATGTGCTTGTTTGTGACCCTCAGTAAAATATTTGAAACTAGAATAACTGAAAAGGGTTTAGGTAATTTCAGGTGCTTATTATTGTGACTTGGGCATTTGTGTGATACGAGGTGAGAGTCAGGTTAAAAAATATTATTTGATGCAGAATGAAGGAAGTCCTCAAGAAAAGAAATGAAAGTGTCTTGAAGGTCTCTTCCAACTTACACATTCTGTGATTCTGTGATTCTGTGATTCTGTGATTTCTCTTTAACTAAACCAAACTGTATTATTCATACCTGCATGGCGTTTCTGTTTTTTGGAGCAGATTTCTGAGGCAGAGAAATACAAGTTCCTATTGTTCTATTTTAATTCATATAGAAGAATGAATTAGCTGGGAAGGTGTATGGATAGTAAGAGTTTTGTTACCATGGAAATTACAATGGTTTTTAAACTGCTTGTAATGGGAAGAAAATCTCTTTGATGAGGACTTGGTCTCTTAAGTGGTGCTGAATTTAGACACCTTAATGGTGAAAGAAGCAGTTAAAATCAGTGCTGTCAGATAGCAGCATTTATTGGACCAAACAAATAAGACTAAAGCTCATATTTTAAAATACATTTTCTTCAACTTCCAGTGTCTTTGACTTCAACTTTAAGTAAGTAAATGCTCAGTTTCCTGAAGACTATCAGAGTATATCAGTATTAGTATCAGAGCCTGATCTTGTATGAGAAGTTTTGTGCTCAGTATTCAATTTGGCCAACACCAGGAGATCCAATATTTATAGGTTGAAAAAATCTTTATACATGCAAATCAAGTAGTTTGATAGCTAAATGCCAACAACTGTATTTGTAACTGATGACACCTACATTCCTTTAGGCTAAGACTGACAAGTCAAGCCTTTGGGCTTCATTTTTCAAAAGCTTAAGGATTTGTATGCATACTTCCCAGTAAGAGAAAAATAAACGGGGCACTCAGGTTCTATAGTCAGCTTCAAAGATGACTGCCCAAATTCACTCAGCCTCTTCCTTTCTCTACCAGTACAGAGAATGCTTGGATGCCTTTTGGAAACAATTGCTCTGAGAAAATGAGGAATTTTAACTAAACTGTGCTTAGATGAATGAATCAGGCTGGACAGAAAAAGAGGCAAAAGTTGCTCTCTGATCTTAAAGTGAGGAAAAAGACTGATCCCGAGGAAGAAGAAGTGACAGGATAAGCTGATGGAGTTCTTCCCAACTCCCACATACAAGCTAAGTACAATGATCTGCCTCACGGCCCTAGAGGACTTCCAGTAGTTTCAGGGAGAATGGATCTTCTATTTCTTTTCTCCACAGCAAAGTTTTCCAACAGCATAGATAATGCTCAATAAATGAGGCTGTATTTTTTTCCTGACTATTGGCTATTGCAATATTCCATTTTATTTCATATTTTCTGTACCATGTAATTTAGGCCTTGTACACAGTGTTAATACATGCAATAATTATAATTCTCCTTGACTGCATCATATTTAAAGGTGTAAGCTTCTCAATTCATCTCCTTGAGGCAGATTACCCAGGAGACAACCCGCACATTACAGATGGAGCTACTCTGATCCCATTAACTGAACACTGAGGAGAGCATTTGAATCACAGACTCCAGAGCCTAGTGAAACCCTGATCTCATTAAAAGCAAAGCTGGCAAGACTGTACCATTGGGGTGCCACTTTGGGTGTGCCTTTGAACTTCAGACTGCATCCAAGGGGCGAGTGTTGAGTGGAAATGGGACTGAGACCTCAGGATGAGGTTCCTTACACCACATCCACCTGTGCCTGTGAACTTCTGATCCTTTCTACCAGACACCTCTCAGCAGTTTCTGAAGGTGCCAGGGGGCTCAAACCACCAAAGTGAGGCACAGAAGGAAAATAAAAGAGCAGACAACTTAAAACCAAGTGGATTAATTAAATAATCTATATATTTACCAGTGATAATTCTACAGTAAAAAGCCTCCGGGGTTAGACATTTTAAAGGGATTTCAATTCCTTAATTTGGAAGGTTTGAAGCCCTGAGGATTGTTACTCTTTTTGGTTTTTTAAGTGATTTTGTGGAATTGTCATGGTGCAGGCTTTGTCTTTTGGGCTGTTTGCTGTCAATACAAACATCTTTCAAGGACAAGCTGTAAGACACCCCCACTGTCATATTACAACATGTAGTTCATTGATTTCTGTAGTGCTTAATGATCTACAGGTACACATACTGATCTGAAAAATTAGGAAATCTGGACTACATTTGTTGCCTCATCAAAAAAAAAAAAATCCCATTTCTATAACTAGGATAAGAGATTTGTTTATCAAATTTTGCATTTTGTTGTCTGATCTACTGCTATGGTGAAAAATATTCTGTGTAAGAATTAAGTCCTGATTATTACTATGGTCATGTGCTAATTCTGGATGTGAGTAAATACATTGCATCTATACATTGAGTAATCCTACTGAAGATGAAAAAAACCCCCAACATATAGATCTCACTTACCCTTGCTCTCCTTCCTTCTTTGTCCCAAATGATCTCCTTAAAATCTAACAATTTTACACATTTATCATTGGGAAACACAAGCTCAAATATACTTTTTGTTTTCCTCCTCACTTTCTTTTCCCATTCACACCTCTCCTCCCACCCCTTTCAACCATGTTTGTCAGAAATGAGAATCTAGTATCCTGTTTGACTGGTAGGCTTTTCCAAAGCATGGCTCTGGAATTGTAAAATCATGACAGTGGATACAGAGGCATAAAACTCTTCTTTCTCCTGCAAGGAATGTGAAAATGTTTAAGATGAAAAAGTCAGTGGATCAGCTGTTTAAGTATAAGTGTAAGCTGTATTCAAACTCCACTTGGACATTTCTGTATGGAAAAAAAATGGCAGCAGGGTTAAAAATAGTGGCGTTGCAAGTGTACCTTGAGCCTCAGGAAGTTCATTTTTCCTTGTTATGATACACCTGTTAGTGTCCCTGTTAGTTTGAGTCTTCCAGTACAATGGAAAGAAATTACAAATCCTATAAGAAAACCCAAACCAAACCAAAAACCACCCAGTTTTTTATTTCTATTTTTCTTTTTGGATGAAAACACAAATCTTTCCACACCAAGAGGGAACAGGGACACAGTATTATGTTTTGCTTTTAGGCACTTTAGAGATGGAACAAAGCAAAGGCAAACTAAATGCCTAAACTAAATGAGAGTTAAACTTACCTTAGGGAAGAAGGGAATCAGAAGCTAGAAACAATATTTGCTTTTAAGCAGTGATGTGCTATAGATAAGACTGTTTTGTCCCAGCCTCCAATAAGCACTCTGTCCTTGAATGCTCCCACAGGAGGGGAGGAGGAGAAATCAGCCAAATAAGTAACATCTCCTGCCATTTAAGTCATAAAAATTTTGCATAGTCAAGGTGAGGTGAAAGCACTGCTTAGAAAGCTGGCAATATCACACTGCTGTGAAGGGGATTTATCTGCACTAAGTTATATATTCTTGTAAGAATAGATCAGACGAGCTCTGGGTGGGTGGGGGAAAAGGCTCCTCTCTGGAGTGAAGCGCTGATGCTTCTCAGAGGAGCAGGAGACCAGTGTGACAGATGGGAGCAGCTGCCTCAGAGTTGATGGGAAGGGTTTCCCAAAACATCAGGCAGGTTTAGCTGCTGGACAGTGAGTCATAGCAAGCCAAACATAGAAACTGCAAAGACATAGTGGGCAAGACTGGAGTTGGATTTAACCTTTTTCCTTTCTTTTTCATGGGGGATTTTAGTGGTGGGGTTTTTTGTTTAGTTGGTTCAGGTTTAGGGGGGTGTGTGTTATTATTTATTTATTTAATCTGTTACCTATTTGGCATATGTGCTTTTAGCAACTTCTAGTTTAGACAATCAAAATTACGACTTTTTCTTCCTATTTTCTCCATGCATCTCATTCAAAAAATGGGCAGAGGAACCTCAGCTGCAGCTTCAGCTGCAGTTGTGTTTCTCTCACAGTTACACTTCCCTGGAAATAGGTAGGTACTTTTTCCTTAAAAATGTACTCTCTTTCGGCAGGTATTACTGTATTATTTTGACAGTGTTATTGTACAATGTGTGTTAGAGCTAGTAGACCCTGTGGAACATGTCAGTATACTGAAAAAAATACTTGCTATCTTAATAAATCCAATTAATTGCAGGGGCAAAAATATTCTTATGGTGAAGTATTGTAGAAAAGGAAGGGATAAGTCATTGCTCACAGCAAAATTTTAGCCTCTATCCAGAGAGTCAATGTGTGTGGGAGAGATCTGAGGCAAAGAAAGCGTCTCAAATTTCCCTCTGCTCTGGTTGCACAATTCTAGAGAGATGCTTCCCAGATCCACTCGTAACATGTCAGGAGTCCTAGGGTGGCTGTACCTGCATAAGAGTTGTTTTATTCCTTTTTCTTAGAGAATTACTACACAGCTGGAAGAGAACAGCTTATTACATTGCTTCTCCCCATATCCCAGGCAGCATATCAGTTTAGAGACTGCCCTAGTGTCTTTCCTGAGGTCTTCAGAGGCCACACAGCAGAGCTTCTGTGGAACTGACACCTTCTGTGCGTGGTGGGGTTGAGTTTTGTGGCAAGAGGCTACTTCCCTTTATGCAGCAGAATGAACAAAGCAGGCCAATAAAAACATGCATCCATTGTACAGCATGAAAGAGGCTTCTCTGCAAAGAGTGTTGTTTGTTTTCCTTTATGTCTTCTCCGCTGCCAAAGACAGACTTTTTCTGCTCCTTCTCTCTCATCACCAGCTCCCACTCAGTGTGCCTCCTTAGCACGCTCTGTGATGGTGACACACACTCCATTGAACCCTGCTGGAGTCTGAAATTCCTCAGCATGAGACAAATAAACAGCCTTTTTTTATTTTCTTCTTTTTTTCCTTTTTCTTTTTTGTCTAACTTCCCAGACTGACATGCTGTAAAATAAAATAAACAAGGATTTTGAAACCTACGTTGATCAACACTGGTGTGGTATGCAGAAACTATGTTGTGAAACAAATGCTTTGAATTAGGACAAATGCAAAGGCTTAGGGCTGATTAATAGCTACTGCAGTCAAAGACTTCTGAGATTTTTTTTCAGTGCTGTGGGCCAGGACAGAATTTCAAACATATTAATTAGCAATAGTGTGCATGTTTGTTGCTGAACCACTAAGGCAAGGAAAGTAAGTGCTAGAACAAGCCAAGAAATGCTTTTGGATACTCTGTCAAAAAGAAATCAAAGCAAGAATACCACTGTCAACCTCTGCATTAATCAGTCTGTAGGAGTGCGTGACTTTGAAGATAGGGAGGAATGAAAGCCTGATAGACTAAGGATAGATTTCACTTGCTAGTCATGGACCAATATTTGGTGGATTGATTCAGTTTGACTGATGAAAAGCTCTATCAGCCTTCTGCTGCATCAAGATACAAACATGTCCAAACAGGTAAAAATGTTCATCTGAATAAACTGGTTGTCGTAGTGGTATATGAATAGGATCTCTACAACAGCTGGAAGAATCCCTCACTGTAAAAATAATATTTTCCTCTTTGATATGGTGAATTTTTGCATATAGATTGAAGAAATGTGGATTTTTTTTTAAATCAAACTATCCACTAGGAATGGGTTGATTAGACACCCTTTTTACCTCCTCCTTGGACTGGGATTTCACATGATGAAGACAGAGGTAAGAACAGAAAGTTGCAGAGCCTCTATTATCTCTTCATCCAAAGTTAAGAGGTGAGGAGCTGGCTGCCAACCAGAAAAATCACCTGCTCTAGTGAGCTGGTAACTGAGTAACTGACAAATAAATCTGGTGATTACAAAGGAAAGGGTCTCAAGGTATTTTGTCATCTCATGTATTGGGAAGCAGAAGTGTTCTACTACCTCAGTGGCTGCAGGAATAGGATGGGATGCTAGGTGCTTAAGGAACATCAATGCAAGTCTATATGCAAGGGGAAAGGCAAGATCCTGAAAACCTAAAAGGACTCAGATGAATGCTCAAGAAAAAAACTCAGGTAAGTGAAAGCATATACTTATATCACTATTCCCTTTAGCTCCATTTAGCTTTTCTCCTAAAGCAGGAGCTAATGGCATGAAAGCCCTCAGAGAAGCTGTTACGTTACATGTTTCAAAGCATCTGTGAAGAGGGGAACTGTAATCCAGAGCCTTTGCAAATCTGGTGAAAAATGATAAGCCCAAACAACTGTTACAGTGAGAGAGCAACACAGGTCCTGGTTCCTTGCTTTAGCAGCTGAAGCCAAAGTGCCCAACTTGAAAGAGTACATGAAACATGAAAGAAACATGCTCTGGTATCTTTGGGCAGGAGACCTTTGTCCACTATGGTGGGACCCACCACTGTAGACTTGAAAGTGTTTGCCAAGAAACAATTACTAGGCCCCTGGTCTCGATAATATTGACACCACTGAGAAGTTTCTCCATCTGATTTCTCTCCAGTCTGGAGCAGAAGCAGATATTTAGATGTCCTCTGAAATTTGTTGAGCACTCATTCAGGGCAGGAGATCCATTCTGGGGAAAAAAAAATGTGCCTGTGAAACTACTCTGCAAGGCAGTCAGGCTGGGAAATACTTTCAGTTTGGACCACATGGTGCTGTTTGATCTGGGAAGATGTCTAACTGTTCAGTGTTGTAAAAAAAAAAAAAAAATCTTTGGCCTCCCCTGGTGGAAGAGAGTCCAGCAACAAAGACACTGCCAGTTTCAAACCAAGCACAGTAAGAGAGGCAGAAGTCAGTACAGATACATCCAGAAATGGTATTGTTAAGGCTCCATCTCCTGGAGTCATGCAATTATGCAAAACACTCATGGTTTCATGGTTTGTTCTTTTAACACCTTGTCTTATCATGGTTGAAAAGTCAAGTTGGAAATGGCTGGAGAGCACAAGGCAAGCAAAGGCAACCACAGAATTCATTGGTTGGTTGGTTTTCAATTGCATGATTTGGACAAGGGGTTGGGAGGAAAGCCTCTCCAGCAGTAGTGAGAGTTTCCTCTAAACGATTCTGTAGCAAGCACTAAGCAGCAACTCTCATGAGGTTGCTCTCATCTGACCCCTTGCTGCTGTGATATTATTTACTCCATGCCAGTCCTAAGTGAATGATAAGTGAACTACTTGGAGGTGTTCCAGCAGAGCTCTGTAGCACAGGACTGTATTGTATCATATGAAACTTTTAAGTGCTGAGTAACCACTGCCTGAGAACGCACCTCATCCCTTGTGTTCACTTCTGGAAACCAAAAGTCAAAATCTGCTTTAAAACACAACTCCCTCCTGCAAAACCTCAGCCATGCAGCACACAAGTCCATCCCCACCACTACAACACTCGCCCACAGGTCAGACCTGGTTCTAAGTTCCAAGTGCCACAGATGCCTTTTGCATCTGTTAACACCATACCTGTTAGGAAAATGGACAATTACCTGTGATTACTCCAGCTTAAAATATTATGTGGGGGCTCCATAAGTAAGGAGATCAAACTGTTAATGAAATCTATGGTACTCAAGGAAGTCACAACTTTATCATAACACTAAAGGTTTCTCATATTCTCTGTTTTAACTGGTGGCTGATGGCTGTTGCTTTCCTAAAGCTTTCCTTTCTAAACAAATAACATGCTGAATTTTCTGCTGCGAAAACTGATTTTACTAATTGTAATATTTTCTTCCATGAACCTTTGGGCTGTTGCTGCAGTTATTAACCAGGTTGATTTTTCCAGTGACAATTTGTATCAAGATATTAGAGTCCTAATCAGTTCCCAGACACATACACACCTATCTTCCACTGGTTTTGAAGTGTGATGGCAAATACAGTATTTTGCTTTCTAAGCTATAAAAGCATTTTTAAAAGTTCAAATATACTTAATCCATAAAACTAATTTATGCCTGTGCAACTGGAGAAACAAAGGTTACCAATTAATGGCCTGAGTTATTTAAAAATTACCAAGGTAGGCACTTTTCCTCCCGATTTTTGATGACTTTTCACATGCAAATGTTGTCCTATATTGTACATGCGCTTACTAAAGGTAGACTGACACAGATATGGAAATCGTTGCACAGTATTGAAAAGACAGATTTAATGTGCCCTCTGACTAAACCATGAGGTTGTGGTGGCATAAAGTACATCTGTTATGTTTGTGCATTACTCTAATCACATGAACGGCTGAGAAAAAGTCTGGGAAAAAAATTCCAGGCCAAACAAAATAAATGCCCAAACTTCTCATTGATTTGGGATGAGGAACAAGTTTTCACTGCCTTGCAATATTTCATGGCTGGCACCATCAGCATAAGATACAGTTACAGAAAGAACGGTTTTATTTAATGAAAAATGTTACTTCAGTCTCCTGAAGCTTCCTACATATTTTTTTTACTTCTTTACCTTTTTTATGGGACCAAATTTAGTAAAACACCTACTTGCATGTTTAATATCAAAGACCTCTGAAGCCTATTTACTGAATAGCAGTGTGCTGAATGTTTGGTGGCTTTTAATTAGACACATATCTAAAATTTGGTTGGATCATGTCCTTACCTATCATAACAGCAATAAGACGCAGCAATGTGTTTGATTATGTTTTCTAGATTATTACTGAAACTAGTTTAAGTAATGTGATTTTACTGAGTTATTACAAAATATCATCTCAGGGAGCACACTGAGACAAAAAAACTGTAAGGAAGAGAGTGGTGGGAACTTTGAGTCACCCAAGCCCTTCCACTGGATGTTTTATTTATAGAAGCAGAACAGCTAGACTGAAGACTAGTCAACAGCAGGGCACATTATGGAATGGGAAAATAAACGCCTTCTTAGAGGTTTTCATAGACACATTGAAGAAGAACATGTGTGGATCCAGAGAATGGATTAAGCCCTCCCTGATCATAGTATTTTGTGTGAATAATATCAAAGACTTAAGCCTTGATCTGGTAATACAAGCTTGGTTTTATTTATGCAAATACTATTGATTTATTAGGTACCCTTAACTCTACATCACAGACAAGGAAAGGGGAGGGAAGGAGTGAAAAACTACTGCTTATTCACAGCTTTAAAGAAAGTCTTTAAGGCATTTTGTTCTGGGGGGTGAAATTATCTATTCCCCCAAAGGTTCAATGCAGAGTAGCTGAGCTTTTTTAATTGGTTGAAATTACACTTAAGCTCTGAGGTTTTTCTCTCCTCTCTCTCATCTCTTTCTTTCTCTCCTCTTTCCTCTTTCCCTCTCTTTCCTGCCTTCCTTCTTTTCCTCCTTTTCCTTATTTCTTCCTTTCTTTCTCTCATAGGTTTGTATTTTTTTTCTTTTACATCCTACTAAAAAGAGTCTCAAAATATTCCTGATGGACTGAGGCTTCACAAGGAGAATAATAGGCATAATAACTATCATACAGTTAGAGTGGAAAAGAGGCATGCTGGGTATATCTGTCTCCCTATAGATGCTGTTCCATTTTTATTCAAGTGGAAATTGCAAGAGTTGCGTAGATGGGTCCTCTGAAGATCTCTGAATCAAACCAGTTTTAATTAATCTTATCAATCATTTCAGAATAATCAAATTAATGAAAAAAATGTGGTTGACTCTTTGATTCCAGCAGCAGCTACATTTTATCATATGAAAAAATGGTTTTTCCCTTTGTATTCTAAATGACTGAAATTTGAAAAATAGATTTGTTAACTTCATAAAGGGCAGTAAATGTTATTACAAAAGTGGTTGGTTAACTTGTCACTGTTCTGTTCTGAGGTTTGGAGTAACACTCACAATGGTATTATTGATATAAATAGCATCTTTTTAGGAGGAGGAAGGCAACATGTTCCTTTGCAGCAGTTCATTTATTAAAACCTCAAGTAATATTCACCCTTTCAAAATATGGGAGCTCCCTGAAAATAACGGGTATATTAATGAGGGGCATATAACTCACTGAGCTTAGAGATATTCTATCATTCTTTAGGACCATAATAGAGATTTTGATAGAGTCAGGTGTATGATGAAGAGCCGTGGTTGCTGCATGGCACTCTGCAAAAGAAATGGGAGTACCTAGCCCATCTGCTAACTGCAATTTAATAGCTTGACTTCTGGCACATGGCTGGCAGAAAAAGCAACAAGCACTGCTTTATACACTGAGCAATGTGCAGTCTACACTAGTTCCATTTTATTTAGACAATAAACTCCTTGGGGCAAGGTATCTTTTTGTGCTGTGTTTGTCAAATACTTTGCACGATGAGGCTCTAGGTTTGGGTCTAGGTGTTTTTACACGGTGCAGAGATGCTCAGGCCAGGAGCACCTGAGCTCCTGCAGGGAGCAGAGGCAGCCCAGCTGCAGCCCTGTAGTGCTGTGCTTGCACGGCTGGGAAAGTGCCAGGCTCTTGTGTGGCTCTGACAAGGATGGTGCTGTGCCATGCCAGCCCCACCACACTGCTGTGGGATCTGTGCTGGTGGAGCTGTGCCTCCCACATGTGCCAGCTTGTATCTCCCCTAGCTCAGGCACCTTTGTGCCATGACTTGTATCCCAGGACAGAATGGCACTTTGCTTCCAAGGTGCAGTGACACTGCTAAAACACACAGTCCTGCAGACATTGCTCTGTGTCCTGTGCCCCAGGCAAATCCACACAAGCAGCTCCTTTTGCCAGACACATCCAAACCATTCCTGGTCTCCTGCCTGTTTGGGACTCTTGGTTCCACCATATGCTTGTTCCTGTGAAACTTGTATGCATGGAAGTAGCACCAGGGATTTCACCAGATCATATTATCTATCTAATCTATTCAGACGTGATTATGGTGCTTTCTTGATTGTATGTCTGAGCATCCTGTGCTCAGACATACAATCATAGCGTGTTGTTTGGATTGGTTTTAATGGGATTAAAGAGCGTTTAGAAGTTGTTTCTATAGGAATTAGACCTTTTTTTTTTCTTTTTTTATGCTATAAGATCTACTTTGGCCATAGGAATTTATTGATGTCCTGCAGGTCCAGGGTGTGTCTCTGATCTTGTGTTTCATTATTGACCTGCAGGTTTTCAGTAGCACATTCTGGATTTCATTTCTCTGCTCACCTTTTTTTCTGTACATTGCAACTCATCCTTGCTTTGGGAACATCAGAGCAGTTTGGGCAATGCAGTAGCAATGGGTGACAGTTAAGTTCTTGATTCAAAGTGCTGATGCCAATACTGTGATGTGGTAATACTACAGCAACATTCATAGCAATAGTCTTGAGTTCCCCACTTTCTATGGACATGATGTTTGCCCATCTCTGGTTCTCACCTTTCACAGTATCTTTCTGAGTGTTCTCTTAGAGCTGGGAGGCTGCTACCTGCACTTCTCCCAAATGAGAGAAGGAGAAGGGAAAGGCAGGAAACCAGCACATGCTCTTCTCTGCACAGCTCTGCAACTGCGCCAGTTATTGAGCTGCAAACACATTGTAGCAAAAGAGCAAGAGAGGGAAGGAGGCCATGCTATGGAGGGAAATCCTGTATCACAGGAGATTTGGGTCGAATAAAGGGTCCAGGTACCTCTGGTACTACCTTGTTAACATCCCTTTGAGCAACAGATGCAAGAATTCAATACCTAAGTTGAACTATTTTGTATTTTCTAAAGAATTTTTCTTTCTAAAGAACTTTTTAAATATAGCTTAGAAATGGAGTGTCCCACAAATATCAAGCAAAAGTAAACTAAATATTTTTACCATTTCAAATCATCCTAATTGAATGAGAAGGCTGTGTATAGAACTGTAATTCTGTCCAGAGGCTGCTTGTCAAGTCATGTTTTTATTGTAATTACCTGATTTGTTCAGCTTTAATCGTATTTACTTTCGAAGGTCAGCTATCCTGCTCTGAAATGGTTAGTGAAGGCTATGAGAGTACATAATACCCATGGGGAGAAGCAAAGACCACATTATGCTCTTTTAATTTTAACTTCACAGCAGAAGAGGTAGTATTTTCCTTCACTTCTTAGCAGTCCATATTTCTCCATCAATACTATTTATTATTTGGTACATCATAACTCCTAGAAGTGCTGCTTGTGTCTGGTCTCCAGCGAATGCTTCAATATACGTCCATAATCAGCATCAACCCATACCTCAGAGACCTTATAATTTGAAGAGGCAAAACAAAGCTCAAGAGAAACAGTATCATTCTCTTCATAGAGAACAGAGAGGTGCAAAATGTTGTGCTACACCCCCCCAACTTCACTTAACATCGCAATCACAGAGTTGTGAGCTCTCTCGACATGTACACACGAGTGTGTAGGTAAACAAATCGTGTTCTGTCTTCCTGTCTGGGTGAGACATGTACAGAAAAATACTCAGTCTCCCTCCCCCAGAATAATTTCTACAAACTGGAAGAAGAACAGTAAGTCTTAACAGTGAACTTAGAAGCAATCAAATATACATTATGAGTTTCCAAAGTTGCTCCAAGATTTTGTTGTTGTTTACCATTTGATAATATTACAAACTTAGCTGTCTACAAAAGATTTGAAGAAGAAAATAAACCCATTCCTCAGGAAGATGGGAGGTATTCACATTATTCTTCTACCTCAAAAACAGTTTCAGGTTGAAAACTAAACTTTGAGCCTCTAATCATTGGTGTTGGGATACCCTGCAAGGCAGACCTTTAATCATTCAATTAGCATATATAACAAAGTAAAAAAGAGCAGGTTCAATCTTTCTGTTTAAAATAAAACTGTTTTTCAAAAATCAAGCTGGCTAATTATTTTCTTTGTTCAGCAATCTTTGTTTCAGTTCATCAGTCTAATCTTCAGTTTAGTTTCCAAACTCTGGCCATGCAATGGAAGACCATAACTGCAAGGAGGGCTCATTGGCACCTGACTTGTTGGTTTTTCCACGGAACAGTCGTTTTGTGTGCAGCCTGCTGATTAACTGTGCTATAGCATAAATCCAGCAGAGGAAAATCCCCAAATAACAAAACAACCTAACATGTAAAACCAGCAGTAGACCTTTAAATACACTTCATTATTTCTAAAGTCTTTGTGTTCCTTACAATTTGAAAGAAAAGTTAATATATTCATAAACACTAACCTTAAGTAGTGCTGCATGCTCAAGCATAAATTCTATTATCAGTGGATCTACTGCAATTCTTGGAAGAGGGAAAGTTGCTGAGTACTTGTTGTTGTTGGCAGCTTCTTGTTGAATATAAGAACTTTCCTAGAGCTCATCTAAAGAGAAAGATTTTTGTAACTCTTTTCTCACCTTCATCTTCTCAATTACCCTTTCCCCTATTCCTAACCATATTGCATCACTAATTTTAAGTAAAATCTTCTTTACTTTTAAGCAAGATCTACTAACAAAGTTAAATTTCTGTATTAAATTTGTCTTTAAGGCATGAGCACAATAATTTTCCCAAGTAAATAATCTATGCTGTTTCCATTTTTGTAGTGGACTGTTTTTTCTCCAAAGTATGTTTGATTACAAAAAGATTTCTAGCTGGTTATTCAGCTCAAATAGTTGGACACTGTGTTACTCAGTGGTGTAGTGAAAAAACAGAATGGAAAAACTCACCCATTGGTTTTTCCAAAGTGGGCAACATGGGCAACAATCACTCTCCTACCGATTCTAGAAACAGTTGTATTAAATTTTCCTATGTTTACCTATAACTGCACTCTTCAGGTAAGTGGTCCTTTCTGGAAACTTAAAAAAATCCCATTGTAGTATCTCTGTTTCTGGGCTTGCATGAGCCTCTTTGACCCTCTGTTCAAGGAGATACATTTCCAGTTTCTTTTCTAGTTAGATTCTTAGAGGACTGGAATAAGGATTTTGTCAGTTTGCATTAGCAAAGCTGGGCAGAGGAAATGACACCACACCCGCTTATGCAAAGCATATTATAAATCCATAGGCACACCTCAACAGCATTAAACCATAATCTAAAGAAACCAGAGGAAGTGTGAGACAGGGAGAATTAGGTCCATCACAGGGTTTATCCTGGTTCCCTCAGGTCTTCACAGTAACTCCCTGTGGGAGTTTGAGGTCTATCAGCACATTATTTCCTGCAGCACACGCCTCCTCACCTGCTGCTGGCTCAAAACATGACTAAAAGAGCCCTAAAGGAAGCAGAAACAAGGTAAACCATGTAAATAAGGATACCATGGTTCATCTCAGCTGTGGTCTCCTCCTGCATATGAAAAATGCACCCTGTTGAAACACTGGACTCTTTCATTTTCCATTAAAGAGTTGTACACATCAAAGGACTATTTACACAAAAAGGAGACCAAGTCTGGGCTATTTTATTTACTGGAATATCAAGGGATTGCATATAGAACTCCTTTGCTTAGTGACATCTTAACATCAGCCCAAGACACAGAGGAAGATGCTGATTTCATAATAAAGAGAGCTAAAATCTAGGAATAAGGGCTTTCATCACTATAAGATAGGAATTCTGGAGCTACACTTAAAAAACATGAACAAGCAAACAAAAAAAGGTCTTCTAATTAGAACTGAGATAAATTATTTCTTTCAGTAAAATCCCTTCCCTAAAATTGACCTGTATGCAGTAATAGTGGAAATAGTGACAGCATTGCCAACACTCCACTTTCTGACAGACATAATTTCATACTAAAATCAGACCAAATTCTTTACTTTTGTATGTGAATAAAGAGCAGCTTTCTTCATGTAAACTGCTCCAAAGTTTACCCACCTTCACCTCTGGCTGCTTTTTTATAAAGGATATGCTATAATGACATGCTCACATATGGGACAATGAGGTTAAACTAGGCAAGCCCTTAAAAATAATAATAATAATTCTATTGTACACAGTTCCATACTTTTTTACATTCCTTTCAAACTGTAACCTTATATTTTGTTTTCAAACTTAGAACTCTTACTCTTTGTTATATTGTATGGTTAACAATTTCAAATTTTACCATGCCTCCTCCCTCACTTAGCAAGCCTTTGTTCACTGCTTCATCACTACCTGCATGTAGAGACAGGCAACCATAGTCTGTAGGCTACAGAAATAATGGCACACCAGATAACATCACCGGATCAGCTTCATGCTACAAACACATCTGAAATTTTCCATGCCTCACAACTACTAGCAGGCTTGGTAATCTTATAAGTATTAAGAAACTTCTATTTATTACAATGGGATCTAGTTATGCCAAGGAAAAAAACATCTTGCATGGAGAACATGGAGAACTTGACACCTGAAATTAAAAAAAGGGCAACTAGAAATGATAAAAAAGTAAGGTCAGAGATAAAAATGGCAACATGAAATAAGGAAAAAAAAAAAAAAAGAAAGAAAGAAAAAAGAAGAGAGAGAGATAATTAAGTACATATTCATACTACTAATCCCTTGAGAAGGCAGAATTTCACCAAACCCTGACTTTTCTAGGTTCAGCATTTCTGCCAGAAACTTCCCTGACTTGAATTTGAAGACAGTATTAAGCATTCATGTGGCACAAGGGATAAAGAAGAGGTATTATGTCTTTTAAAAGTAAGGAGTGACCAGCGGGTAATGCTGCAGTCATTTACCTTTTCAGCTTATGTTTTTAAGAAGATCTTACTAATCATGACCAGGATTTTTAAAAGGTGTGAGCTAACTGTTTTGCAAAAAATAAGAATAGAATCAAAATACAATACAATTTCATAGGAAATTTACAAGGGCTGAAATTCTGGGGACATTAAGTTACAAATTTATTGAGTACAAAGTCAGACAGGCCACCAGAAATCTGAGTCTCATTTCTCAGTCATCCTAGGCCCTTGAAATCCATATGCATTACTCTGTATGATGATCAATTATTTGTTTTTTGTTAAAATACCTCTTCAAAGAAGACATAAGATCTTGATTTGGTGCTCTGTTGTGTCAATTTATCCCTCCCAACCAGTACTGTTAAGATGTGCGCTCTAACTTCTATCTGAATGGGACTCCTCCCACATCATGAACTCTATTTGTCTTCTTAAATAGGACTAATTATCTGTATTCAAAATAGTTTGTTTGAACAAGCTTAGCTACAACTGATCCAGATCAGTTTGTATCCCTGTCTCCACAATGTATTGGTCACCTAGAATTCTCCATAGCTGCAGTTCATTATTTCCCAGTTACTGACTCCCAGCACCAAAAATGCTGAACAATAGTGGCCCAGTATTGATCCTTACAGTAACTTCTCAACGTTAGGATACAACTGTTCAACAGCGAGTCAGCATTACCCATTGACCACTGATGACTGTGATTTTGAAAGCTGTCAGGTGGCCAACTTTTAATCCATTTAACATGTTCTTTATTGGTGTTGCGTAGCATTGATTCCATAATCAGAATATTATGCACCACTGATTCAAAGGTCTTTGAAAAGTCCATTACCTTTAGAGAATATCCCATCAATCAATGCTCAAAACAGAGCTGTGAAATTATACTTTCTTCCTCAAATGTAAAAGATGCTTATTTTCTAGGAGTTGTTTCTCCTGTTCCATTAGAAATGAAGAAGGCTGGTAATATACCTCATCAGCAGATAGAAGGATACTATCCCCCTCATTTCCAACAGGGAACAGTAATATTTATTGAAGATTTTTGTCCTTTTTGCATCCTGAATAATACTGCCATTTCCCCTCTACCATCTTTTCTTGTCATCTTGATGGAAGAAACCTTCCAAACATTTTAGATCATCCAACACCTATTTGTCCTTTATTCTATCATATGTTTGTCTATTATGACAAACGTAGATTAGTACACTTTTTTCTCCATCTCTTGCATCAAAATATGATTTATGGCCATGAGTTCTTTTCAGAGAATTCCAACTTTTCATTCATATTTTTCTTTCTGGATTTTGTTTAGGATTTTACCAAATTTCTCTTCTTTAAATCACCATGTTGTGTGCATATATATTATTATCAATCATTATTATCAATCAATTTTTATTGGAGAGTTAGTGGCTTGATAAACCAAATCTCTTCATGTTGCCTCTTACTAAACTTGTTACCCGACTGACTGAATATTGGAAAAATTGGTATGACAAGAGACCTTAAAATATGGAGCGTGTAGTTAAAACGACAGTCCCACAGAAGACAGTCATTGAGGATGTATGAAAGGAAAAAGAGTTTATATGGTTTATGCATATAAACTGGGCAAGGAAGGGACACAGAAGAATCAGCAGAACTGAGAGCCATTGTGGTTCTTGCTTGCTGCTGTGAAGAGGGAACCTTGACAATCTATAGGTTCTTTCCTAGATCCTGCCCTTACCTTTGTAAATGGCTATTCTTCACACAATTTCTTCCAGCAAAGCTAATTGCTTTTGTCATTTGCTTTCAAGCTGAGTCTTCAGTTTGTAATGAGTCTTGATCCATAATGAATTTTCTAGGTTTGACTTTGTCAGGTCTTTTTCTGAAAATCCCATTCACGGAAATTATCTTGAATAAGATTATAAACATAAATTACCTCTTCCACTTATTGAAGCTTTAATTCCTGCTAGAACTGTATCTCATGTGCCCTGCCAGAGATACAGTTGCCTGCCCCAAGCTTGTAATTCCTATGTGAATGGGGCAATCAGTACTTTTCCTTAAATTATTAATAAACCTAACATCTCATTTGATTTCACTTTCTATGTTCTCTTTGTGGTCATCTGTGTTAGTATACTAAAGCGATAAAGCAGCAGCAAACCTCCTACTTTATCCTTTCCTGGCGTACAAATCACTTTCATAATATTTTTACACAGTAAACATCAATTAAGCTTGTAATATGTCAAGTAAACATGGTGGACATGCTATCTTCAAGTCAAAGCTTTTCTTCTCCTAATCAAATCCTTTAAAATCAGCCAAGCAGACATACATTTGGCACTAGAATCCCATCCTGTGATCTCTTGTGCCCCCTTCTAGATGTGACCAGTATGTGCTTGACAGCTGTTTGTAATTCCTACTTCTCTTTGGCCTTTGCCAGCCTTTCTTTTGTAACAGCTGAGGGAACTCTCGTACACTCCTCCTTGCTGACTTCCTGAGGCAGCAGCATGTGGAATGATCCTACCTAACAATCTCATTTCATCATATAACATAACTGTGCTTTAGACTGAAGCTACCCTATATTCAATGTAATCAAATCAGGCTCACTGATCCTTAGACAACCACTGGCAGTTCCCACAAGAAAGGAATTAATTTTTTATGCTATAAAGAAATCTAGTAAGCTATATATCTGAATTATAGTTCAAAAGAAAAGCATTTGGAAATATTTGTAATGAGCATCCTTTGATTACAATGGAACCAAGATTTTTTCTTTGACCAACTATTTTGTTTCCATTTTGAAATGCTGAAGAATGGATAATCCATCAGTACTGTCTACACAGTTCAAGAACTATTGTCAGGACATAGAAAAAATGCCTGAAATGTGAAGGCCTGACACAATGCACATTTATGTCAATAACAGTGCATTTTTCTACAGAAGTCATGGATTTTGCATCAGATTTCATCACAAAGGAAATGATAAAATGCTTGAGAACTCCAATCCTGTTCTGTTAAATTAAATGAAATTGCTATAGATCAAAGGAAAGCCCAAATAGTTAGTATGGAGAAACAATAGGATTGTGCATTCTTAAAGAAAATGGAAAATAGTAATCATATTCAGAAGAAAAATGCAATAAAGAAAACAATTTGATGTAATATTCTGTTGGCAAAAAAGATATCTCATTTTCAATTTAATATTAAAAAATTGCTCAGATTAATTCTCTTCAGTTTTCCAATATACATGCATGAGCTGCATATTGAGCTGTGCAATTCATCATAAGTGTTATTTGCCAATATAATGTCCAGACTACTGACTCTGACAAGAGGGAACAACTTACTTGATACTTTACATCCTTCATATTCTCAGTTCCTAACTCCTGTCAGAGACTGAAATAGTTCATGCCTCAAACATTGATATAAAGCTTTGCTCATTATAACAAAAACTGTATAAAGAAGGTATAACCAAAGAAGCCTCCCTGAAGATGCCTGACTGGNTGGGGAACCTTCATCACTAAGAAGACAAGGTGGAGAGGAACAATGGAGCATCGTTGGGATCCACAGAGTGGTGATATTT
>VXBB01014393.1:215915-266146 GCA_013399915.1 Illadopsis cleaveri
TCCCTGAAGATGCCTGACTGGGACTTTGGACTGAAATTCAAACTGCTGAGATTGGATAAAGGGAAAACCCATTCTTCAATCACCTGAAACAAACAAGTAAACAAGGAAATGAATGTGAGTCAAACCCAGCAGCTGTGCTAGGAATCATCTTTGGCTTTGAGGTAGGGGAGGCCATAGCCCACAGACCCCTTTGCTAGGAGAAAGTTTGCACAGATTTCGCCCCAACTGAGGAGGAGGGAGGAAGTTTGGGTGTGTTTTAACTTCTGTCCAGGGGAAGTGAACAAATCCTCCCTTACACAAACTGGCTATGGAACCCCCAACCCTGGGAAGACCACATCCATGGAACATTCAGGTGAGAGGCAGCTGAGGGAGCGCCTTAATCCATCAAAGGCCCCCCAAAGTGCCCCCCAGAGTCATTCCTGAGGCCTTGCACCACAGGACTGCAGGTGATGCAACAAACCCAGAGTCTGTTGTAAGAGACAATGGCAAACTCCTCCCCCAGGGAGGTGCCTGGATTTTCCTACCTGGCCTGAGCATATATTAACCCATCAGATTCTATGCTTTTCATGGGGAACCTTCATCACTAAGAAGACAAGGTGGAGAGGAACAATGGAGCATCGCTGGGATCCACAGTGGTGATATTTTCTTTATTCTGTCCCTGTTATTCTCTTTCTGTCCCCCTGCCCCTATTTCTTATTTCCTTCTTTCACTCTCTCTGTCCCATATTTACTATCAAATAAAACCCATATTATTGTCACTGGCCTTGTCATATGGTCTTGTTTGCACCTTAATTCAGGCAAGGGCAATATCTAAGAACCTTGGTAATTGGATCTTGACAACTCCCTATGTATGTTTCAGTGCAGTAGTGTTATTTAGTTTATTAAAAAAATAATAAAAAAAAATATGTAAAATGGTTGATATTGCCTGCCTGTGTCTTTTATAAGCACTTGTGTGAAGAGTATGTGAAGTCCACAGTGAGGGAATAGCAAAAATGCAAATACATTTTACAGTGCCTGAACATCAGTCCATGAAACGTGTACACTATTTGGTTTTCATCAGGTCATTTCTTTANTTTGGCTTTGAGGTAGGGGAGGCCATAGCCCACAGCCCCCTTTGCTAGGAGAAAGTTTGCACAGATTTCGCCCCAACTGAGGAGGAGGGAGGAAGTTTGGGTGTGTTTTAACTTCTGTCCAGGGGAAGTGAACAAATCCTCCCTTACACAAACTGGCTATGGAACCCCCAACCCTGGGAAGACCACATCCATGGAACATTCAGGTGAGAGGCAGCTGAGGGAGCGCCTTAATCCATCAAAGGCCCCCCAAAGTGCCCCCCAGAGTCATTCCTGAGGCCTTGCACCACAGGACTGCAGGTGATGCAACAAACCCAGAGTCTGTTGTAAGAGACAATGGCAAACTCCTCCCCCAGGGAGGTGCCTGGATTTTCCTACCTGGCCTGAGCATATATTAACCCATCAGATTCTATGCTTTTCATGGGGAACCTTCATCACTAAGAAGACAAGGTGGAGAGGAACAATGGAGCATCGCTGGGATCCACAGTGGTGATATTTTCTTTATTCTGTCCCTGTTATTCTCTTTCTGTCCCCCTGCCCCTATTTCTTATTTCCTTCTTTCACTCTCTCTGTCCCATATTTACTATCAAATAAAACCCATATTATTGTCACTGGCCTTGTCATATGGTCTTGTTTGCACCTTAATTCAGGCAAGGGCAATATCTAAGAACCTTGGTAATTGGATCTTGACAACTCCCTATGTATGTTTCAGTGCAGTAGTGTTATTTAGTTTATTAAAAAAATAAAAAAAAAATATGCAAAATGGTTGATATTGCCTGCCTGTGTCTTTTACAAGCACTTGTGTGAAGAGTATGTGAAGTCCACAGTGAGGGAATAGCAAAAATGCAAATACATTTTACAGTGCCTGAACATCAGTCCATGAAACGTGTACACTATTTGGTTTTCATCAGGTCATTTCTTTACTGAAAGAGTTCAGTTCTTAGTATCATGCAGATATATAGGTGAGAAAAATGGAGGTATTACTTTTAAAAAATTGCATAAACATGCTGACAATGGTTCAGGTAGACCTCTGCCCAAATGGAAGAACATGGACAAAATGATTTCTTCATCAAACTACAGATGTCCAGGATGTCTTTTATCTCCAGTTTCTCAGGCAGTGTCTGGATTCCATAGCCTAGCTTAAGTCCTAACTCTGCTGATTGTGTACTTATAGATTTTGGGGAAAATCTGGATGGAACGTATTTATTAAAAACCCAATCTGCAGAGTGCCAAAATCTAGTTTCACTGAGACTCCTGCACATTCCCATAATGCAAACTTATATTATCTTTCAAAATAGTAATGCGAGAGTCAACACAAACCACATTGAAAGAAAGAATTGTTTTCTTTTTGTGTATTTGCTCTTCCATAGCCTGGCTGCATCATAGGTGCCTTCCCTGTGTGTCCTTTAGGTTAATGTGATCCCACACATTGATGAAAATCTGGCTGTGATACTGTAAATGAACAAAACTAACTTTTTTTAGTCTCTAAAGAAGGAAAGATATTCCAGATTACAATTTTAGTGTGGAATAATGTGCACCAAGATTTCAGGCTTCACAGAATGTCAAGTAATTGTAGGATTCATTTTAGGACTGTTTTTCTACTCTAGTGCAATCTTTATTTAGCAGAACCATGGTCTGAACTTAGTCCTCTCATATCACAGGCAATATTTTACCAACACAAATATTGGCCTGCTGCAGTTAACACCACAAATATAATTCTTAATTGGGCTACAAGAATCTGTTCAGTCAAGAAGGAAGACATGCTCTAGATATAGGTAAAAAACCCAATTTCTCAGGGTAGCAGGCTGCCATAGACAGAGAAATGACACAGGCCCCAGTGCCCATTTCTACCTGTACCTCTGTGGATGGCTGCAGCTGCCATTTGAGAAGCAGCAACCCAATTTATGATCCAATCATGCTTCTCTCAACCAGGTTCAGGTTTTCCCATCTTACAGACACAGTGACTGTTCTTACCCCTCGCTTTTGGATCAATAAAACTAATTTTCTGCCTACTCTACCTAGAAGCCCTGAGTTGGCTCTGCCACCAGCTTAATTCTTACCACTTCAAAACTATTATGCATAAATAGATGGGCATACAACCCAGCCTACAGCCTGAATTTGCAATTTGCCTTTCTTTTTTCAGAACAAAATACCAAAGAGATTTTTTTCTCTCCCTGTTTGTACCATATCCTGGCTTCTAATACACAAAGCAATTCACTGGAAATAGAACTCATCTTTTTTTAAGTACTTTCATTCTTTACATTAATCAGAAGTTAATCAGAGTAAGTGGGAGTCCCACATTCCCAGAATAGCTCCAGAAAGCATTCAGGAAGCAGGAGTTACACTGGTGCTCTTCTGCAAAAGGTTGCCATGACAAGAGAACAGTTCCTTCTTCTAAGTCTTTTTTGATTGTTTCTGAGGTCATCTTGGGCAGCCAGCACTATGTGAGAGAAGAATGAGAAGCTCAAAATCATCATAATAATACCAAAATAGGCTGATTTTCACATTATGTAACTAAATGGGAAAGGAAGGAAATGAAGATAGCATTGGATTAAATTAATGCAGTTGCAGATCACTGTAGTCAGAGTAATCATCTTGTGTATGATTTAAAAAGAAGAGGGTGTTTTATTTTTTTAATGGATCCAGCTGCAAGCAATTGTGAAGGAAGTAAATAGTCTAAGAAAGAAGCAAATGTTTGTTTCTTTATTTCTGGGGGAAAATAAATAAATAAATGACTCAATTTAAGACAGTCAGACTCCACAAACAGAGCATTTGATAGGTCGTCACAAACCAAAAGACCAGCTCTCCACGAAATGTCTGAAAGGTAGTCTACAGAAAGATAACCTTCAACATCCCCCAAGTCAGTGGAAAAAGAAATCTTCTTTCAGACTAGAGGTTTTATCTGCCTGCTGGGTTTTACCTCCTTGGGCAACCCATGTTTCTCCACTTTCAGCATTTCCTCACTAGGTTAGCCCTGGTGACTACCACTCCTTCTTCACCTTCAACTGCTGTAGAAGTTAATCCTGACGATTCTCAGATAAACCTTCCAGTTTATTAATAAAACCACTCCTAACTTTTAAAAAAAGATCAAACCATGTAATCAGTTAGAAACTAAAAGCAGCAGCCACCAAGACCTGAAATTTAGGAACAAAGTAGGTCCTGGTCAAACTTGCAAGTCAGTAAAGGGCTGAAATACACTGCTTGTCTAACAGGGATCCCTGGCTGTTCAGGCAACTGGTCTCTAGTATCTCATTTTCTCACACTGAAGTTTCCTTGTGATCCACACACCAGGGAATTATTTCCCATCTTGCCTGTAGTGTACTCAGCCCTTCACAATGCATCAGCATAGAAGCACGGGGGGAGGTGTGAGAGGAAAGGGGAGAAGTTAATTAATTTTTCCCAAAAGCTATAGAAAATTACTCCTTTTACAGTTCCAACTGAAATAATTTCAACCTGCCTGGTGTGATTTACTGCATCAACCCATCCTTAAGGACTACAGTAATCAAGTTGTCCTTTAGTAACATGTAATTGTCACCTTTCCTCCATTGTCTTGCAATACAGGAAGGACTACCTAAAGCCATAAATGCTGGAGAGGGTTTATGGCTATGAAACAAATCCTGGGGCAGCACCGGTGTCTAACTCTTAGTTAAATAATTAAATGTCTCTTTTCTTTATTCAACAAACTGGTCACCTCTGAACATTTCTTGATTACCCCTT
Source organism: Illadopsis cleaveri (assembly GCA_013399915.1). NCBI lineage: Eukaryota > Metazoa > Chordata > Aves > Passeriformes > Timaliidae > Illadopsis > Illadopsis cleaveri. The sequence continues at coordinate 220,702 of VXBB01014393.1, forward strand.
GCTGTCCTTGTTGCAAGGCTTTCATAATGAGCAATCCCACTGATGGCAACAGTACCACTCAACTGCTTGTGCAGTCTTTGCAGATCTGAGCTTCTTGACTTGGCCAAATTCCCACACGATAGAGCAGTCACACACTGGAGAAGCACGATTTACTTTCTAAAGTGCAAAATGAAAGAGTATGGGAGAGAAAGGAATTATAATGGCAGATTAATTTCCTATCAGAGAAGACAGATCATAAAGGGTAATGTTTCTTGGACCTTTTCGAATGCATCACTTTGCAGCAGTCTGAACGTAAAATGATACGAAGAAATACAAACTATTACAGAGAGTGATGCTGTTTGGCCTGCCTGTTCAATGGACTCACTTTTTTGCTTTGTTTTTGTTTTAGTTTTAGTTTAAGGAGAGAAATTTAATTGATTGCCTTGGAGATTATTAATTTTACTCTGAAATTTGAAAACTGTGTTTGTCAAAAAATACTCTGGGATTTGCAGATATTAGACTGCTTGTTCAGAGTACTTGTGACTTCTCCAAACTATTCTGCACAGGAGCTCTTCTTAGAAGGAAGTACAGAAAAGTTTTGTTGATTCTTAGCACTGCTAACAGTTTAAACGTCACCCTGCAATAGCACTCATCAGTAGAGGTATCATTTCTCTTTCCCATTTCAATAATAATCCATCTAAACAAATAAGCCATGCATCTGTTGGGCATGACCATGCTGAAACTAAATGTAGAGAAAGTTTCAACTGGACTATGTTATAGGTAACATTAGTTTTCACAAACATGTTCTATCCGGTGGGTAAATCAACTTTTCTCCAAAGGATACTTTATGGATAACTGTGAATTTTCAATAGGTTTTTCTCCTGTGTCACTGACATAAACAGTATGAATTTTATTGTACCAAATTCAGTATCCAAATAAGACAAATAGAATAAAAGACCATAGAATTTGCAGGTGATTTATTCCATGAATTGCATCTGTGAATTGTCAACTACTGGAATGTTGTTTTTCTTTCACTGACTACCTGTTGGAAATATTCTGATGTTTTCAAAATCATTCTTAATCACTCTTAGTTTACCATCTACCCAGGATTAGTTGACTGCAAATGGACTAAAGCAGAATGAATTTTACTGGAGTATGGCTAATTGTCCATGTATATGTAACACATTGACCTTGAGTTTACTTATGGTTTTTAGTACAGATTCTTATTATGAGAAATTCAGATTTCACTTTTTTTTTCTTTTTTTTTTTTTGGATGAGTTACCTGGACCTTAATATCTGTCATTTGGACAAACATTCCTACCAATAAATCATTCACTAGAATGATCAGATAAAGTATACATGAAATATGCATTAACATAATTGAAATGAGTTAATTTAAGAGCTTGAATGAGTATTTGTTTTCTGAAGCATTTATCCAGCACTACAGCAAATAGCATATTTATTGAATTTTAATAAATGATACCTGATAAATGTAGGTATTCCTGCTGACACCACATTGGAGAAAAACTATACAAGATATTACTGAGAAAGAAAAACTTTTCATGGAAAAAAACCAAACCCACCAAACAATTAATTTATTGTATATCCTACACTGAAAATGTTCTTACTTGTCTGGGAAAACACAAACCAGTGTTGTTAAAAGGGGAGCTAAAATCGGAAGGAAAAATGCATGGTAGAATTATCATAAATGCCAGTAATACAAAATGGGGAGACTGACGATTGTTTGATAGAATTGTGAATTACTAGGGTGTGTTCCAAACCAGATTTATACAGTCATTGATTCTTTATATTCTACAGCAACACTGATTTCACACTCAACTTGTTTGCTCTTGTTTCTGAGGGGGGAAAAAAAAAGGAATGTTTCATATATTTATATTATTTATATATTTTCACCCTGCATTTGTGATATTCCTCACTTAAAAAAAAAATAATAATCCAAACTAGTAATTTGGTGAGGCTTCAAAGCCTTTTGCAGACATTAACTAGTTACATTTCACAACACTTCTCTGAGGCAGAAAATTAAGTTTTAAAATTCCCAATTGTTAATAAGGAAATTTAGGGACAAAGGTTAAGTGTTGTACTGAGGCCACAGGAAAAAGTATAAGCAGTGAAGTAAGAACTTGTTCCAGCCTATTCCTGTGGCTGGCTGGTAACATACCAGAGCACAGGACAATTATAAAATTTCACACACTTTATCCATAATCTACCTTTTTGCTCTTTCCCCTTTCTACCCAGATAAAAAACATTTTCAGCCAAGCATTTTTCCATATACAGTACTGGTATTTCTATTTCTGATATCTTGTTTCTTCAAATTAACTAACTTTTTTACTCTTTTGTTTAAAAGGCTTTGTTATCTTACAGACAAGTTAGTCTTCCTCTCAGGAATAAAAAGTGCTTGTGGATACTGAAAATGTGACCACCCCCCAAAGTGTCCAAGAATCACACTCAAAGAGACCACAAATGATGTCTCCACATCTTTGTTCGAGTCTTTGGAATAATGCAAATCAAGTTGTAAGTCAAACCAAATGGCTTTTTTCAAACCTAAAATGAATCTCATTAAAAATAGTTACTGAAATAAAATTAATTTAAGAATATATTTCCAAATATTTTAGACTGGAAATTTTGGAGTCAGATTAAATTTCTGTTTTCTGACTTAAATGTTTACTTACAGATTAAAAAAAAAATATTAATACATTAAATCAAAAATTTCCCCACTCTTTATTCTTATTATCTATGTTACGATTCCAATAAATAGGATAAGTTGTGGATTTATTTCTGTTACTCTTCACCTGTGTGTCGTCGCCCCTACCCCTCCTATGTCTTTTATATGTCCCTGTGTTCAATTTTCAAACCTTCCTTGACTTCGGAAGGCAGAAGGGAAAAGTGAATAGTGTGAATAAGCTACCACACATCCTGAAATATTGAGAAAATGGTAAATAAAGTACAAAGGTGGGGGGAAGACAAAATAAATGAAAGGTTTTAAAGTAAAGTGACTTAGAACAAAAAATTTCCCTGGAAGTACATTTGAAATGAGTATTTTTAAATTGTTTGGGGGTGAGGGGGAGGGAATCAGGTGGTGTCTATATTTAAAATTCTCCTTTAAACTTTCTTGAACGGAAAAGGTGAAGAGTATTTTGGGAAGCCTTTCCCATAAAGACACTTGAGATTTTAGGTGAATGCGGCAAACTACACAACATGTTTTAGGGCATTTTTACTACATTCACTAAAAATAACTTCCATTTTTCTGCATTCAGGTAACTGTGTTTATGTAGGGCACATCAAGAAAAAGCAGTTATCAAGAAGTTAATTGCCCTATAGTCCTTATATAAACTTGCTCTAACAGGCCAAGCTTACTTGAAAAGGTTCCCTCTCCTTTCAGCAAGTGTCTTTCGAATAGTTTGTGTAAGCAGTGTGTTTTGTCAGATGGCTCAGGCTGCCTGGAAATAGCCTTTCCTGAGCAGGAGCTGGATACAGACTCTAACTCTTCCACTGGATACACCCTGCACCAGGACACCTGCAGCCTTCCTTGAGGCAGTGCTGTGTGATAAGCACAGCAAACACAGGACTGCAGTAAGAGGAGCTTGCAGCAGACATTCCCGGAACCCCTAGAACATCAGCTGGGCTTGCACACATTTCAGTAGTGGTCAGGGTTGCCCTCATGCAGGCAGAGACTTGTTGGGGCCTGCCTGCTCTGAGAATCTCTCACAGGATGCATAGCCCCTCAATTGTTTCTCCCATAGCTTCCAAGAGATAGTGAAAGCCACTCACAGCATGTCTTGTTTGTACTGGATACATGTGGCTCTATCAACAGTCAAACAGGAAAAAAAATGCTTTCACATAAAATTCCTTTTTATTCCAGTTAAATTACTAAGTTAATTTCTTGAATACCTTATCACATCAATACGACAAATGGGATATAATGCTTTCAATACTTGATGGAGCTTCCCATGTTATTCACAACAACATATTTTAAATAATAGCTAATTCCTTTTAAAAATTTATCCATTTCAATAATACCACCAACAGAAGAATCACCTGAAGCACACATGAAGCACTTGCTAATGAATGTGTTGGCTAAATCCAAAGATTTAGCTTTAAAAGGCAAGTGGAATGTGTGCCAGAAAAACGCAGCCGGCTTCCATGTGTACTTTGCTTCGATCTGATACAATTAAATGGACCTTTGTGTGACCTCCCTGACCTATCCAGAACTCCCATTGGCTTTCAAGATTGACAGTAATGCCAGCGAGAAGCTTATGAAACAGGGCAAATCTGCTAAGGCACGTAAACCCCTTTTTCAATAGTGCCTCAAGCATTTAGGCACAGATCTTGGAAGGGATCGTAGCAGTAATAAACTTCCTAAAGACCACAGCCTCAATGCCTAAGTTTTCCAGTCTTTGACATCATCTACCCAGCCAGGGGTCTTCAGAGTCTAAATGATAAACAGGCTTAAGGTGCCTTGAGATGCACAGACAGAGTGTGCCCTACACATTTAAACGAGTGCATCCTTGACAAATCCCAAAAGCATGCCAAAATCCTGACTCAGGACTCTACTGAGCAGAGTTTCTAACTCACAGAAAATGGACAGTGATTGCAGTAGTAAGGCTGTGTTTTGTTTGTTGGACTGTGGGCTTTGTTTCTCATAATGTTTCAGATCATGGCCTTCCACTGAGCTGCTTTGTGTCCTTAGAGGCAAAAAGCCAGTCTAACTCAGTATTGGGGAATTATTAATCCCAGGGCACCATGGAGTTTGTGTGGTCAGTCAGGAGCAGTGACTATCCCATAATTGAAGGTCTCTAAGAAAAGCCTTATATGATTTTGACCTGCCATGAATGCATCTCAAGGGCAGGGTTATTATGCTTTAACTAAACACTTCACTTACAAATGCCTCTGCTGTTATCTAAGTTGTTGATATCTTGTTGAGGAGTGAACACAAGGGAGTGTAGTAGGAAGAGAACAACACAAGAAAGTGGAAATAATGGTGAGAGATAGAAAGAATATTAAAACAGAACAGAGAAATCAAATGGCAGGAGATGAAGAGGAATGAAATATGCCTTGCAAGAGGTAAGTCACACAAGGCATGAAGAGGGAAGTTATTTTGGAAAATGCATCGAACCCACCTCCATTTCTATTTACAAGCTGATTCAGCAGTGCCTGTCATTCAAATCATGTCTCAACAGCAAAGGAATTGTTGCGAGAAGCAAATCATAAAACCAACAGGTGCAGAGAACATGCTGCTGCTGCTATGTTTGAAAAAAAAAAATAAATTACAGGTCCCACATTTAACATCAACTACAAAAAGTTGAGGTGGAAGAAACTGCTATAAGAATGTGAGCCAGCAAGCTCTTATCCCTACAGTGGTTTGGTAGTGGTTTTTTGTTGTTTTTTTTTTTTTTAATTTACTCATCACGCTTTCCATGCAGGATCTCTGTGTGTGTTTGCATGGATATGTGAAATTGTCTTTTGGGTTTTTTTTAATCTACTTCACCAAATTTCTCACTGGTTTCACTAATGAAAGGTCTACTGCTAGAAGACAGAATCTACTTTCTTCCTCTTATTATTTTAAATTGCATTTTGTGAGCTGCCTAGGGACTTTGTGGCCACAACTGTCCTATTTACACCGCCTTCTTCTTCTTCCTTTTTTCTTTATTATTATTACTACTCTACAGTATTATTATTATTATTATTATTATTATTATTATTATTATTATTATTACTACTACTACTACTACTTCTACTACAACCCTGTGAATGCTCTGAATGAAAATGCAGAATGCCTCAGCCCACACGACTGGGGCAGCAGAGGTGTCTGGGTGAGGGAGCACAGCTAACTGCACTACCTAGCAAATTTTAGCCTTTTCTACAGCAAACTGGTAGAGATTTCATGTGAGCTGCACTTCTCCAGCAGCAATAGCAAGTCACCGGGTGCTAAACTGATACCGTCCCACAAGTCCCCGCCCTTCAGCCGCGGCAAGCACCCACACACCGCTCGGGCAGCAGGCAGAGGAGTCTCAGCCGAGCCTGCCAGCCAAATCCAGAGGTAACACGGTGAGAGGAAACCTCACACAAGCTGCACTTAGCGAAACTGCCATATGCCCCGACAAAGATACTGACAGCAGTGGCGAGCCCAGGGAGGGCTTTTATCATTAGCCCCTCACCCAGCAGTGGAGGAAACTCATTTAGCCCCATGCTGGACTTTCATTAGGAGCGACTTGCATCAGATGGTCGCAGCGTTCTGGCACTGGTGTCGCCTGGTCCGTTGCAGGAGACGTGTCCATATCTCACCCCAGCAGGGATCCCCAGATTGGAGCGGCTCTTTGTCGACAGATGCCAAGACAGCAGCGGTAGCAGCGACAAAGGCGGCTTGGTTCGGTGTTATCTTTTATGCTGGCATGTTGCAGCCCTGAACTTTTCAAGAGGTGGCTTTTTACTAGCTACTTATTCCTGTCGCAGAAAGAAGGGCAGGGAGTTTATATAGATGGGGAGAAATAATCTAAAATAAAATATGCTTGAAATTACCACTTGAAGCTGAAGCAAGCAGCAAAGAAGCTGTCACTGACAATCATTATTTCTAACCTTGGGACTGGAATAAAAAAATCAATGAAGCAAGAGATGTCAATAATTCTAGTAACTAAGATGTGATACCAGTACCCTCTCCTCCCAACATCCTAGCTGCTTATGGTAAAAATATACAAAAGTGAAAGCATAGATGTCGCAACAGAAACACTTTTCTCTTTCCAGAAATATCCTATTATTTTGGGACAACTGCTTGCATTTCTTGCAGGAGAGGATTTTCAAGGAGAAGTGAAATGAAACAGTATTTTTTGACACTGAGCTGTGAGTCCTTAGAAGAGCACAGTGACTCTTGTCAAATTTAAAAAACACCAAATCACCTTGACTGTTTCACTTCCTTCCTGCCTGTTTCCAAAACATGGATATTCAGGATTTAAATCCCTCACACATCTTGCAGTTGACTACCTCACCGTGCAGATACATTATAAACTGGTACGGGCTAACAACGACACCTCTAAATAAATCTCCTGATTTTTATCAGTGCATTTTAATGAACTTCTGTGTTTAATTAAAAACAAACACACCCAAAGGAGAAAATGAGCTTTTTAAAAATCTGTAGCTTCCTTGCCTTACTTTTCTCATCACCATGATAGAAGGCTCTCCTACACTATTTAATGCGTTTGACTTAGGGGATGGCAAAAGATCAGTAGCTTTTTACAGTCAGGGAACAAAAAAACAGTAGGAGAGACAAGGTCCTGGCTTCTTGAGTGGAGACTGCAAGCCTGGTTTGCACTCAGAGGGACTGATACAGCCTGTGTGAAAGGCAGGCACTGAGGGGCATGGGATGAGGCAGTCGGGAAGCTGAGTTGAGAGCTCTGGGGAGAGGGTGCAAGGGGCTCACAATATGTTGACTTGGTGCCTAACTCTTCCCTGCTTCAGGTGGCGACCCACAGCCCAGCAGTCTCTCCTGAGACAGCAGCTTCTCACCCGCAAAAGGCAGTGCTTCAGCTTTCCACTGAAACAGCTTTGTGCCACCATAGCCCCATGATCCCAGCGGATGTGAAAGCCTCTAATGCCCGGGCACCGACTGCAGCAGTGACTGCAGCCGGGCAGGCTCTGTCAGGCCCCGCTGACCCGAGACTAAAGTGGTTTTAATTCGCATTGTTTTATAGCTCTTCCTTAAGCCAAAAGCCCACTGGGGCGGACAGCCGGGCAAGCCGAACCGTGGCGCTAGTATCCTCACGCCGGCAGCAGGCTGCAGGCCCATCCTGCCGCTCCGCTTTTCAAATGAGATCGCGCAGGGGGAGCAGTCGGCAGCTTTGCTCATCTGCTTCATTATTTTAATATTTTATTTTATTCCGCCCTGCCTAGCAGGCCGGGCCGGGCCGGGCCGGGCCCGCGCAGGTGGGCGGTGTTGAGGCGCCACCTACCGGGCGGCGGCTGCAGTGGCCCCCTCAGCGGGGCGGCGGTGGGGGTGTGGGTGCGCGGTTCTGCCCGTACCGACGGACACTGCACTAAACAAATAAATACATCGCCTTATTTCCGCAGAAAGACCCCCCGAGCCCTTCTGCCTGGCCGCGGGGCCCGGCAAAGGTCGGAGGCAACGCCGCGTTAGGGGCTGGGCGGCGGCGAGGGGGGTGGCACACGGACAACGTGGTTCCTGGCTTTAATTGCTTCCATTTGGGCTCAGCCAGGGGTGGGCGCGACTGGACGTGGGCGAATGTGTCCTGACCACAGGAAGGAACAGTGTTAAACATTTTAATTATACGGGGAGTGAAACAAAGTAAAAGCAGAACAATGAAGAGCAAATATAAAGAAAGGGAAGCTAATTGATGGAACATGAACGTAAGAATTTAATGCAACCAGGCTGTATCTGTTGTGCAGCATGAAAGGAAGGAAAACAGTGCTATTGTCCTGGGAAGAAGTGAGCGCAGCCCAGCTCCCAGCCTGCCGTATGTGGCAGGGCTGCCGTGGCCCTGAGCGGGGTGTTTCCTCTGGAGAGATGCTTTTAACACTCAGCATCTTTAGGGATCTGGGAACTAACTATCTAGCCTTGAAATCCATAGAAATGCCAGGTACACAGCCATTCATTCTGATAATTTAATCTTCATTGGCAAAGTGTGGCTCAGGATATACTCTAAGCTACTCTTGCCACTTGCCACAGACCTACCTGTACAATAAAACATGTTTTGAAAAGGGCCACCCAGTTGCCAGGACACCGTTTTTAACACGTACAGCACTTGGTTATTCTTATACCCCAAATGTGGTCATTTCATGAGGGTCAAATTACCCCTGTGGGTTATCCCCTGTGATCAGAGTGAAAAAGAGGCTGTGCTAGTGATATATTGATATAATTCTAATGTACTAACACTGCCAATGTGCTAGTATCGTGCAATGTGCTAATATGATTGTGGTACATAATAATGCAATGCCAGTGCCAAAATTTGCCTTCTGCTCTTCCATGAGGAAGAGCCACTCTCTTCCACTGGCCTGCTGACTACAGAGGGAGCCCAGGGTGACCACCTGGCTGGTTTAACTGCTCAGCATTGGATCACAATGCTGCCAGGAACAAGTAACTTTAGGTCCTTAAAGGACCCCCTCTAAACTCTGTTTGGGTTTCAGGTAAACTCTTTCCTATTCCAAGCCTCTTTAGTTTTCCCACAATTAGTGTGAGGCATTACAACGTATGTGCATGAGCAGAAGAGATGGAGGTCAGGTTAAGGATCCTTTGCTTATTTGTCCCAAATGCTGTCTCAGCTTGTGTGACAGTTGGTGCTGTGATGAAGTTTTCATTATAGTCCCTGAACTTTAGCCAAGTTTTCAGGCCTGTTGGTGACACTTCAGAAAACGCAAGAGAATCAAAGCATTTTCAGCAGAAAGCATTTACGTGTCATGAGATACATATTTTAACCAGGAACTTGCAGTTTCTGGCAGACTGTGACTGGTTTAGTTAAGCTTCCATAAATCAAAGCACAATGCACAGACTATGAACATCAAAAACATCAGAATCCCACAGACAGGTATGTCAGTGCCTGGCAGCTTCGGCCAAAATTTGCAAAAAGGGATCAAAGAGCTTGTACTCAACATTTAGGCCTTAATGTAAATCACAGTCCTCCTAGTGGGGGTTTCGCAATTGCCTTTACTAGGAGGCAAAGTCATCCTTCTGTGGGAAGGCAGGAAGCAAGAAGAGTCATCCTTTGTATGAAAGGGTGTCCTAATATATTCTGCAGTCACTTGAACAAGCAGTTGTTTTGTGTGTTGTTTTTTAAAGCAGCTAACCAGCTAGTATCACTAAGTAGGTATACAAGCAAGTCAATAAAGCAAGCAATATGTTATTTCACAGTTGTTTTTTTAATCGTCTTAATGTTCTGTTATGTAACGCATGTTCATACCAAATGCACTACAGATATGAGATAATGCTGCCAGTGAACAGTGAGATGGTAAAGAATAGAAAGTGTACCTGTTTAAAGTTATACTTCTCCAAATTCCATTGTGATATTTAGACCTGAATGGTTTCCACTGAATAGTAAGACCTTTTCCAAATGTCACTTCAGGGACCAGTGTTAGGCTGTTTATGCAATGGATGGATCAAAGCTTAAAGTCTCAAGTCTTCAAGTTTTGAATTGTGTCTGATACTAGACCTAGGCCAGGATCAAACTAACCTTTCTCCAAATCTAAAAAACTTGAAATTTAAAAGCTGACTATTGCCAAACTTCATAAAATTTTTAATCCAGAAACATATGTATTTCTGATTCTTTCAACATTATCACCCTAGGAGTGTGTCTGAAAGTGGGAGGAATATTTAAGCACTGGAGACCAAATTCATTAACTTTTTTGTGTCTCCCATCTTGTAGTTTATTGCATCATAAATACTTGCATTGTGTAACACTCTATGTGAAACTTCATTAAAATAAGCCATTGATCATGGAAACCAGAGTCAATATGGTTAACCAGATTTTTTTTCTGTTTCTACTGGAAATCTTAATCCAGCAAAATTAATGTACCACCACAGAAGGCCTACTTTTGCTCTTCTGATCTACATCTTCTAACCACACTTATAGTCCATTTCAGTAATGAAACTAATTAACACAGCCCTTGACTTTTCCATTCCATCATGAATGAATGAAGGATGGTGTGTAAAACTATTTGGAATTATGGCCTTTTCAGGAACATTTCTTCTGACTCAAAGTTAGAGGATGTGCCAGTGAAAACAGCTATCATATGAGCAGAGCTTGAAATCTCTTCCTCAGAGAAGCTTCACCTTCTACTATCCTAGTATCCACAAATTTTCCCCTCAAGCCACCCACTGGAAGACTGTTTTCCCATTCCTCTCTTCCAGGAGTACTTGAGAAGGTTGCAGAGGCCAGGCCAGTCATCCTGATGACAAATGGAGAAAAATCCCTGTGCATTTCAGAGGAGGCTGAATGGGAGTATATCTGAAATCTACAGCACATTGCTTCAGTGGTGCCGGGTCAAAGCTTTTGGGCCCAGATGTTCTCTTGCATGTAAAAACAGAAATGCTTGCAAAAAAAGGGAACAAACTTTCTTCCTGGAGCTGATCATCTACATAAGCAGTAACTCCAGTCACCCCTGGAAGACTCTGTGGTATCAAAGCCGCCTTTCTAGAGGATAGTTTTGTACTTCCTTTGCTGAGGATAGTTTTTCACAGTATTCAGGTACACGTACTGCTAGTAGGGCAGAGGGCGTGGCACCACTTAACTGCAGGCAGCCCAGCTCTAATGGGAGGCTCTTCTAGACCCCACTAGAAGCAAACTGGTTTGCATTTTCCTTGGTACGTGCTCTGTACCATAATGTCACAACCTCAAGCTATGAAAGTGCAGCATTGATGGAAGCTCTGCAGTGGCTGTGTGGAGGGTAGTGAAGTGTCAGCAGTAAGAAGCAGGAGACATGCATGAAAATATTCATCTCTGGCCTCATCTGTTGACACCCAGTAGGATTGATGCATGAACATACTAGATGAAGGACATAAGCAGGCAAGAGACTAGCAAATATCTCATTAATAGCTGATACATGTGGCACCTTCTTTTGGAGGACAGATGAGCAGAAGGTACTCAGAAATAGTTCCCAGCATTACAGATGCAAGTAACAGCAGGTAAACTATAGCAAACTGTACAAATGTTGGTGGTCAAGCTCACTTTAAGGCCAGAAAAAGTGGAAAGACTAGGGAGTGTTGTGTGCTGGAAAGTATGTCTGTGGTCTTCACGGTTTCCTCTCAAATGGGCCATTGACTCTTGACCATGAGAAAATGTCTGTCTTCAGCCTAGCTCATCTTCTGAAACTGATAATGGGCTCTGAGGCTACAATGCTGAGGAGAAATAAGAGATTTGTAAATCCATTTTACCATCCATCTCACACCTTTTGATGATGGGGGATACATACAAGGGATGCAGTGAAGGTGAACATATTTTTATTGAAGTGCCACCTCCATTCATAGGAATGAAATTTAGCAACAAAACATGTGTATGTATGTGTCTCTGCATCCATGTATTTAAATAAGGTATGCTTCAAGAAGGATACACCGAATGGGGTTTCCATGATGAAAAAATTCAGTATGGTATAAGACCAAAAATCTCTAGTGAATATCACTGTGAATATCACAAATAGAGATTACGACCTCTTTTTTTTTTTTTTTTAATGCACTAGAAGCAATTTTGTCTGTACATATGATTTCTTTGCAATTTCTTAATGGAATGATGTAATGTGCATGTTTTACTGAAAAATCAGGATATAGCAAAGACCTGCTTTGAATGCTATTAATTTAAAATTTCTAGAGTTTATTTATAGAGATCTGTAGGGATTTTGTATGCAATGTGGTTTTACAGAATAAATAAAAAGTACCTCTTAAATGATACTGGCAACCAGCATCATCTATATATAAGGGGGGACTCCACATGACATCTCCATGGAAATGACCAATAATTTTCAAAATGCAAAAAAGTCTTATCTGCCAAATACTCAGTACCTTAGAAAATTTTTATGCAGGAGTGAGAGCCTATTTAAAAAAAAAAAAAAAATAGAGTCTACAAAATTTGGGGCAATTTTGGAGTTTCTCCTTTAGTGTAGAAGTAGTAGCAACGGGAGAAATAACCTGGAGAAAAAATAGATGTATGGATAAGAATGTAAATTCAGTACATAGTGGTGAAAGCATCTCTTCATGTTTTATATGGTTCTAATGAAAGACAATTGCTAATAAGAAGTGACTGGTTAAACTGTGTCAATGACCATTCCTATTCTGCATGTTCTACTGAAGCCAGGCACCCTCTGAGGACAGCTGGAGCTCAGCCAGAATGTGATGACCGTGGTCAAGGTCATAGGTCCTCATGTGCCAAGCAATACAGTCTTGTTCCTAATCATTACAAACTCTTTTTTATTTTTTTTTTTCCATGGGGAAACAGACTGGAATACACTCAGTTAGACACCGTTAGTATTTTTAATCCTTATCTCCTTTTGATATAAAAATAAAGCTACCAGTTATTTTTTGTTTCATTATTAAGCCCTTGGTTTTTACAAGGATTTCAGAACTTGGCCTAGATTAGGAACAAAAATAGTAAGAGCTCCTTTTCACAAGAAATAAGATTTAAAGGTATTAGGGGGCATATGCCCTCCTTTTTAGCAATCAGCACGGGGAGTTCTTTTTTTTCTGACCCTGAAAAAATCAACTACAGTAGCTCAAAATATGTTTTTATTGTTTATTTTTGTAAGTGCTGTTTGTAGTAATATTCTGCTAACACACATACACACAAGTCCTTTCACAGCCTTTTTCTGGCTAAAATTTGACTTGCTATGAATAGTTGGTAGGCAGCCCAGTGCAGGGAGATTGGACTGAATGTTGAGACAGGTGTATTTTTGGCTCAGCCAGCGCCCCAGTATGTAATTGTGGTCTCTGTATCAGTTTTTCCTTCTACCCTAGTTTTTCTGTTCTACTTAAACAAAAGCTTTGAGTTTTAAGGCATGACATCTCACTATCTATTTGTAGGTAGCCATGCCCAAAACAATGGTTTGTGCTTGAATTCTTATGCTCCATTAACATTAAAATAACAGTAGCCTTTCAATGGTTGCCTCTTCAGAGGAGTTGGGCAGTTTTTGACTTAATGCTTTAATATTAAACTGGGCTTTGTTTGGAGCTGTAGCAGTCAGGAACAAACTATTATGTGTGGGCATGTGAATGCAGGAACAAATGGAAATGGCTGCATGCAGGACTCTGGAAGTCATTATGTTCATGCCATCACAGGCTACCACATTGCAAAGTTCTTTCCAGAATCAGAGCCTCAGCTTGAAGAGCCATTAGACTCTCCAGATTTTGCAAAAAACAAAACCTGGCTATTTTTTTTTAGAGGTTCTGATGGTTGTGATTCTACATCCTGAACCAGTGCCACTGCTGAATGTTCAGTGGCCTCATCAGTCTCCAACACTGATGCTGGCCAGTTCCCTTTCATTCCTTGGTGCTGCCAACAATGTTCTGATGCAAGACTAAATCTCTGTCCTCAGTGAGAGTGTTTTTTTAGAAAAGGACATAGTGCCAGACAATATCAGACTGGGCCCATGGCTCAACCACTGTAGTACCTGCTCTCTGGCTCTCTGGCATGGAAGTAGTTCTCATCTTGATTTCTGAGTTATAAGAATTCAGTGTTCACACCCTGCTTTGTGTGGTTTACTCTGCCTTCCAGAAGAAAAGCAAAATAGTTTTGCATATTTTTATTACAGTTCAGAGAAATTTCCTCTTCACATTCCATGTCTTCTGGGCCTCATTGCCTAGGCACGTTTCAATCTGAGGTGCATTTTTTATCTTGCAGTTCAACAAGGGCCTTCCTTCTCCTTGCACTATGAGTCACATTAACTCCTACCAGCCTTTCTTATGAATATACACTATGTTCCCTAGTCTAATTTTAAAGGGGAAAATTTATTTCCTCATTAGATGTTTGAATTACCTGAGGCCTGTTTATCGTGACCCTTTTTCTTAAATATTCTTTAATCCTGCAATATCCTTTTGAAGTATATGACCATATACCACTGCTGAGATCAAGAATTGCTAGTGATTTATATAATGACATTCCATTATTTCCGGTATTACTGTCCAGTCTATCTCTAATTCACCCTGCTTGGGTTTGCCAAACAAAATGACAATATTGATCATTGCTTTTCTAGCAATTGTCTGCATCTGTTTTGTGTCTCATATAGTCATTATTAAAGGCAGCAAACGAAGCCTAATGAATTTCAGAAAGCCCAGTTTGGAAGTCATAGTACTTTTTTTGTGCAGACATGAAGACTAGGCTTGTCCACAGACTCGGTTTAGATGCACAAGACTAGATCATTTGCAAAAAAATTCCATGCAGACAAGCTGGACAAGTGACCTATGAAAACACTTTTCATGACCAAATTCCCTGCATCTAAACCACATAATACTTTTGCTACCTTGCCCCTTGTATCCCTTAGAAAATATATCTTTTTTTTTTTGTGAACCCAGCCAGTCATAGCAAATAAGTTCTCTTTGCTTCTCTTCCTGCACTCCCATCTTGTACTGTAGCTGATTCACAAGTAAATAAAGTAATCCCAGCTAGAATTGCTGCTGGTGTCTGCTCATTAATTCCTAGATTTTTATGATGTTAATGGCCATTTTCTTACCTTACCTGGACATGAGGAAAGCTTTGCAAATTGCCACCAGTTGATGAAACGCAGAGAAAACATGAAAGACCAACAGAAAGAGTAGTTTACCACTAGGCTGGAAGAGAAAAGACTGCTACTTTATTACTATTAACTTTTGTATTGCAAAAAAGGTATATGCCTATAGTCCATAAAAATGGACTATTTAACCTGCTTTTGAACTTCCCAAAAATATTCTCACACAAGCATCCATATATGAAGTATTCTGGTTGCTTCATATTTGAATTCCTGAGCTTAAGCTTTGGTCTTCTGGGACAACTGGGCACCAGCCCAAGAGCCTGGCATTTTCTCCTTTTTCCCACATCCAGATAAAAAGCAATTGGGACTCCAGTCTTGCCCCAGAGACTCTTAACTGTTCTGCATGCATGAAAGAGTGAGTTCCAAAAAACAAGCTGATAGAAATAAGCTATTTTGCCAACCACGCACAAGAGTTTTGTGCACAGTCAGCTGTGTTGTATGGGTACATGACTGCCTACAGAAACGTGAACTTGAGAGTTGTAGACCTAGCAGGTAAAAAACAAGAGTTAAACAAGAAAAGCTTTTCAGATCTTACAGTTCTTTTCATAATCATAATGTAGTTGGCTTCTCTGGAGAAACAGAACTAACTGCCTCTTTCTCCTCGATGGTTAAAACTACATTTCTTGGGAAAGACTAATAAAATGAACAATAGAGCCCTGAAGCCTGCAGAGCTTGGGTCCAGTTCGTACAAAGAGAAAACAAAAAACAACACCAGAAAAGGCTGTCTCTTAAATTTTGCCACAACAACCTCATGCCTCGAACCGCAGGAGGAGGTCCACACATAGCATGGCCCCTTAATTACAGTTTTTGCATCCTTTTGGTTGTATTTTTTGATGACAAGAGCAACTAGAGAAAATCAGAACAGAGAGTTGGGGATCATTCTGAGTAACTTCTTGCTTTCCCTGCCTTGTCTCAGGGGGTGGCAGTTCCTGGACTTATTTCTGCAATTTCCTGAACATTTTCCATGAAGTGCTGACTTGCAGTCTGCAGTCTGTATCACTTAGAGCAATATTCAGCATCACAAAGGATCAGATCCGGTAGCAGAATCCAGCCAATCTGGACTTACAACTTGTCAGCAGTAATCCACTGTGGGCAAGGTGACAGAGTACCAAAGATCAGCATGGCTGGATGGTTGGCACACGTGTCCCACATTTTTGGGGGCACATATATGACTGTGTGTTACATTAATAGGCTCTGACTTAGTCTTACGGTAAAGAACTATCAGCCTCCTTCAATAAATTCATTGTGGTTGAGTGCTCACCGATTATCTGTAGGAGTGCAAATGCAGCTGTTTGTTAGACATGAGACATTCATTTAGCCCTCTGTATTGTCAAATACATTATCAGCTAATTTATAGCAGGAGAATCTTTACCTCCAGTATGTGTGATGAGCCTCATTTGAACCTATTTTGCACCTATTCTTGCTAGCTCTGGGTAATGGGGAGTGATGTGTGTGAGCCAGAAAGAACTGCTTGACTTTCATAAACATAATGAGCTTCCAAGAGTGGCAATTAAAAAAAGAAATATGCATAAATTAATTTCTAATTTCTTACTGGTAAATGCAATGTATTTCGTGTTGATTAAAAAAGACACAATACCCATGAAATCCTACAAAACCATTTTTTTCCCCTATCAAGTTTCAGAAGATAAATTTGCTTTAATACTCAGTGTTTGAAACAGCTCAAAAATGAGACATGACAGTCCTAGAAATCCAAAAGCACCAAATACAAATTTCTCCAAAGGGATTTGATCTCAGTTTCATATTCAGCATTTTTTTCTTACTGGTTTATTTGGAGCATATAAAAGTATTAATTTATTGCTGCGTTTAATGTGGGGAGTGGTGAGTAGCTGTATTTTGAACCAACTTGTCATTGCTGAAAAAGTCAGGGCCACTTCTTCAATACTCATTGAAATTTTTAGTTAAACAATGACAGATATATATAACAAGCAAGCAGCTGAAGAAAAGCACACCTTATGTCAATGAAACAGTGCGTAACGTCACCTTCCTGTGAGGACAGAAATGATCACTTTTAACAAAACCACTCCAATTTTTCAGGTTTAAATCAAAGATGTGTGAGAAGCCATGTCTTTTCTTTTCCATCTAGAGGCCACAGAATATAGGAACATACTCCAGCCTCACAGGTTGGAAAGATTCAAATCAGATGGAGGGAGTCCAGGAAGAACTGCGAGGAGCTCAGAGCACATGGGATGTAAGGAAACCCTGGAGTCTGCCACTGGTTGTCAAAAGCAACTGCAAAAGAAAACTAAGCAGGAGAAAAAATGGTAAGAGTCTGGCTACTGATAAAGGAGTGAAAAACATCTTTTCATGTCCACTGAAGAGAAAGGAAAAATTTATTAAAAGTAAGAGCAACTTAGGTTTAGATTTCAGGTCAAAAATTTCTAGTGATACAAGTAATGAAACACCAGAATACATTGCCAAGAGAAGCTGTTGAGTTTCATGAGTCAGTCAAGATTTTTAAAAATGCATTGAGAAAATGCTTTCATGTATGGATAGTTATTCCCATCAGAAAGGTCAAAGGATAGACAAGATGTTCTAAAACACTGGATCCTACAATGAAGTCTATTTTCTATGCTTCTGTTATAGATATTTTTTCTATGGGCTGGGGGTAAACTAACCAGCTATAGACCTGAAGATGTTGGAAGAAAAAAAAAAAATCTTACTTTTTTCACATTTTCTTGCTTCCCTTTTAATTTTTTCTGTTCTGTTTTTTCTTCTGGATCCATTGAAAAGGGAATGGGTTTTGTCTCACTGCTAGACTAACCCCCTGTAATCTTTCTTCCACTTCTGTGCAAAGCTACTCTCTTTTTCTTGTGTGTTTCCACAATACATCCCTGTGAAGTTATGCTAAACCCTCCTTGATTGCACATTGGAATCACCCAATTTCCAATGACAGAAATAATCCTGTTTCTGCAGAAAATATCAAGATTTGTTCCCAGCTTCTGATCCTCAAGTTAGCAGGAGCAAAGTTTTTATTATATGCAGCTTTGGTCACTGTGAACTTAGCAGTGAAAGAGGAGACTCAGTCACTGGACTGCTGTGAGGTTTTTTTAAGAGCCAGGCCTATGCAAAAGCTTGAAATTACTTACTGTTCTTCCAAAAGACCCCAGAAGTTTTGTTACATATTGCAGTAGCAGTAGGACTACTTCATGGCACTGGGAAAATATTATTTACCCTCTTTTTTTTTAAAAAACTTTGCATGACAGTTCTCATAGTATACTAAATAATGCCAGCAGGATTTAAAATTGAATTCAGAATTATTTTAATTACCTTAAATGTTTTACTTTTTTTTCAAACTAAATGCATAAATAGGATCTGCTCAAACATGCCTAGCAGGAGGCATTTAAATGCCTCATGCAGATAGGCTGTTCCCTGCTTCCTTGTTTGGTTTGATTTTCCCTTTCTTGTTTAAAAAAAATCCAGTAGTGAATGAATGAAACATAATTATGCAAATATGCTAAATCCAGTTGACAGGCAGGATGCAGGCAATGCTAAAGCAAAACTGGTAAGCTGAGGGCAACGTCTACATTTCATTATTTGTTAAGGGCCAGATATGAAAAGGCATTTGAGCACCCAGAGAGACAGCTAGTCAGTAATATTTACAAAAACACCTCAGCGAATGAGGTGCATTATTCCTGTACAGTTTTACTAGTGGCAATGTGGGGAAATTAGTGGGGGAAATTAGTAAGCAGTGGTCCTCCAAATTAATCTACTTTATGAGTCAGCAATCTTATGTGTTTCTCTGAATGCAAATCCCAAGTGCAAAACAAGTGTCATGCATACAATCTACACTCTCATTTTTTTTAAATTACTGTTTGCTATATGTAAGAAAAGAACATTTTGTGCAGTATATAGAAACTCTGTTAGTGACAGTTTTACCAGTTCATATTGAAATGCTGTAGGAAATTATAGATCATGGCTATAATTTCAGTGGTAAACCCAAAAGTTATTTCCAAGTCTCTGCAAAGGTGTGTCATAAATCTGGTCAAAGAGAACATGACAAAGAACTTACCTAGTTAGCATTTTTCTCCTATAAGGAACTGAAAAAAAAACTGGAAAAAAAAAAAAAGAAAAGAAAAACTATGGCACTATTGTTTCTATGTGCAGTTTATGAAAGACATTGCTTCTGACACAGCTACTTGTGGATGCTGACCTTTGTAAAGTAATAAGGATACAAACCTTCTTATGTTGAGGTAGATTGGCCATTATGAATGAATGAGTTGAGTGGAGGATTCCAAACAAACTCTTAAATTTGTCAGTTTTAGCAGTTTGCTATAAAACTCACACAACAAATTTGTGTTGGGTCCAATCTATTGAACAGTCACATTACTGACTTGGACAATGAATGATGGAATACAAATAAAACTGGCAGATGGCATCTTTCTAGGAGGGATTCCAAGCACTTGGGAGACCAAGATTAGTACTCACAGAGATCCTAAAGTTGTTACTGAAATACTCCAAAACCAACAATATGAAATTCTAAGGAATGCTATGCTTGGGAAGGAAGAAAACCAACAGAAAATGTGAAATGGCTGAACAGATAAATATCTGGCATCAGTGATGAATTAAAACATCTTAATATGTTTGAACATTATGTTGAGTAAAAAGACCAGTGTCATTCTGAAGTGTGCTAGGTGGCATGCCATAGGTAAGAGATGGAGGTCTTTATTCTGTTCTGTGCAGCAGTAAAAGGACTTCAGCTAAACTATGCGCTCAGGTTTTGAGTCTGGCATTTTAAGAAAAGATGCAGACTAACTAGAGTGCAGACCAAGAGCATAAACACTGCTAAGACATTTGAAAATGTGAAAATGACAGGAGGTTGAAAGAAATGGGTTTGTTTAGTTTTGAAAAGAGTGAGGACCAATTCAGTAATCATCTAATATGTAAAAATGTGCTCTATAATGAGCACAGTCATCAGTTACTCTCCATGTACATCCAATGTAAAAAAGAAATCACAGCCCTCATTTTTCAAAAGGGAGAAAAGGTTAGATTAGATTAAATTAGATATTAAAAAAGAAAACAACTTTCCATCTGCAAAGGCTTTTAAGGACTGAAAGAGGCTGCCTAGGGAGCTTCTTTACTTCATAATTGAAGACCTCTGTGAACAGATTAGGAAAAAATCAGATGGTCTGAGAATATCTGACAATCTCTCAAAGCAGGGAGAGCTGAGTTTTAAAGATGATTTTCATTCCTGCATTTCTATGATGCTATTGCTAAAGCCCGTAGAAAATAATATTCTTAAATTACTCAAAATCCATATTTACTTTCTTAAGTAACTCACTTTTGTAGAAAAGATTCAGTGCATTCAGAAATTCATACTGATCATATCAGTTGCAGATAGTCCCTCTGGGATTTACATTCCAATGTGGAAGGCTTCATTAAAACAAAAAAAAAAAAACCCAGAGAAACAAGCAAACAAACAAAACCTGGATAAACTCTTTTTACTTGTCTCGGAAAATGCAGGGAAAGTATATATCGCTTTGAAATAAAGGGCATGATTTGTATTGGTCAGAAGAGCGAATACCGTGTTCACGATTGAGATTTGTTATGTTTCTTCCTAGAGAAGTGCACTTGGATTATCAGCAGATGTGCAAAAATTGCAGGTCAAATTTAGTAGGAATGGCTACTTATTAAGCTCATAAAACATGTTGTGCACATCAATTGTATGTTTATTCTAAATATTATGATGCACAGGTGTAATGCTATAATTTTTGGGGTTTTTTTGGAATGTAGAATTTTCAGAGGTATTTCTAAAGGTACTGTGTATAACCTTGTCACTGAAGTGTTACATCCTCTTAAACTCATGCTGTGGAATAACATTTTTTTGTTAATAAAATTCTTAAACTTGCGTGCTTTGTGATTGCCAGTGCCAAAAATGCTGCTAAGAAAGTAGCTTTATCTGAACCTTAAGTCATGACAGACAGATTGCAAAGATTAACATGTCTGTAATCTACATGCAAGTCATTTGATTTGAAAACAGTAGGACTTGCGGAAGGAAACTTTTCCCAGGTGCCAATGTGCTTTAACTAGACGTTAGTAAGTAACATTGTAAATATTACAATTGCACACATTTCAAAGGGAGTCAAATAGCCTCTCCCTTTAACCCTCTGCCAAGTTTAATCCTTCCTAAAATTACAGAGTGGCTGTTCTTCAGACATTGAAGAGATCTGCCACATAGATACCAATATGCAGTTAGTAGCAACAGCACCATGCAGATCCGTGGCAAAAAATACAGCAGCTTGCTAAAAATTAGGTTTTATGTTTATGACTTTCTAAGATCAAGAGCTGCCTCTTCCTCCTGTCTCACTGTCTTTCCCTTCTCATACCTGCTGCATTCAGATCACTTATACACTAATGATGTTCTCATTGTGAGCATGTGCTTGAGACCTTACTTATACCTTGTAGGCTAATGATTGGCTTTACCCTGCCGAACATGAAGGTGTCAGTAGGTATTAATAATACTGTGAAAGAGATAACAGTATTTCCATAAATTGACCTTCTTGATGATGACTTCACCCCATTTTCTTCAGTTCAGTTTAATGACTTGAAGAATGTTCGGTGATGAAACCATTCCCAAGCATAAATTATTCACTACAGGAAAAAAGTAGTAGTTCCATTTTGCAATTTTCCATCAGTGGCTGAACCTCTGTAGGTGAATTGTCTGCAGAGGCAGAACAATTCTTCTGACCCTTGTAAACTTATTCTTTTTTAAAGCAAGATAGCAATAAAAAAAAATTGAATAAGGAGAAAAAACATTTTCTCCAAAATAAATGTTGACACATCCATTTGTGCACTTAAAAATGTGTGTATATGTACACATATACATATAACATATTGGAGAAAAAAATCTTTTTAAATGCATTTAATCCAAGTTATTAACAAGGAACTTCATTTAAAAGATACAAATAGGAAAGATCAAAGAGCTGGACTAGAATCAACATGACCATAAATATTTTAAATGCTTGACATTACATACCAGACACAAATAAACAGAGAAGCAAATTATAGCTAGTATTTTTAAGGATAAAAATATTTACCAGCTGCATGTTAATATTTGCATATTCAGTACTAGCTTTTTAGCTACATTTCTGAAATGATGATTTTCCTATTATCTCTCTATTATATCTCAGTGCCACATTCACCTGGAATTCGATGCAGAGAAAATATCTCTGCCTTTTTGCAGCAAGAGTTTTTCCAGGTTGGATGTACAGATTGTCCTTCCCTGGTGTTTTTCCTGATCTATTTCCTTGACATCTTGCATCTGCTGGAGGTGGTGGGGTGGAGGCCGCCTGCTGCTGGACTGCAGTGTCTGCTACTCTCTGAGAGAAATGTGCTCAGAGATGAGCCATAAATTCTCAGCCAGATCATAAGAACGGGCACCATACAGGGAAGCCTGTTTGGAGCTCCAGAGTGCCTGCTTTCTGATTTATATATTTTTTAAATACACATCGTGGCCCTAACGGACTGAAAGTGTGAACTTTTGGGGTACAAGGTCTATTTAAGCTTATACACTGTCATGAATGGAAACTACTCTTGAATTTATGCTGTACCTAAAGTCAGAGAGCAGAGATTTCTTTCCATCAGCTCCATTTGGTCATATGATAATAGGCCTGTAGAGGATGGAAATTCTGCAGAGATTTTTGTAAATTACTTTCCCACTTAGGCACATTAAAACACCAAAACATTTCCTTTCCTTTTACAATATATCCTTTCAAAGATATCCCTTTCCCTGTTGCTATTGGGACAATAATTTTTAAGCCACAAGTCAGAAGGTAGGATATGAGGAAATAAAAGGAAAGCTGTTGTATATATGCATCATAATCTTCTGATATTCAAGGGAATATAATCTTATATTAGGAACTACCTGGCTGTTCCAAGAGGTCCCAAATTATGAAGATCTAAATCAAACCTGGTAGACCATCATATTTTAGCAATTTGATGGATTTTCTCTTGCCTTTTACCCTTATTACTGTGTAACGGCACAGAAGTTGTAATTCCTGAAAAGTCCCAGAATGGTAAATGCAGTTCAGATCTGGGCACTTGCTGGTTTCTCCGCTTTGAAAGGTAATTGAATGGGAACAAGTACAAGTGCAATTGAATATGTAGGCTAGAGGCACTAAGTTGCAGCCTCAAAGAGGTCATGCAGAAATGAATTTTTAAAAAGGACTATAAAATTGCATCTAAGATAGATGGGGTGCAAAAGCAATATTTAAATGAAATTGTTATGGATATAAGTCACTTGCCAGGCATTCTAACTATTTCCAACATAAAATATGTTTTCACTTCATATATAAAACATTGTTATTATTCACATCCTGTGTCATGTTAACATATTAAAACTTAAATGTTTAATGCATATATTAAAATTTTGTGTCATCATTAACACCGCTGATGAATACCCTTTAACAAAAATAATGGAAAAGATATGTCAAGGCAGATAATTTTTACAATTAGAATAAAAATATGTAACTTAAAGTGTGATAAGATAGAACCGCTTAATTCAAAGTTTCACAATTCCCTCTCCTTGCTCATGGGAATCCAACTGCCATTTGTTTTCCTATTAAATGACATTTCAAATACTTTATTATAAACATAAATCACATCTCCTTTTGAGAAAGCAAATGACAAACTAAATTTGAGGTCTGACTTGCATTCCTATGCTCTGCCCAGGACTAAATACATGAGCAGTTGCTATATAGATTGTATTTGATGGATAAACAAAGAGAGGCAGTAGGTTATGGAAAACATGTCACTTGGAACTGACATCTGCCCTCATAATTTGTGAGTGTCTTACCCTGCCGTGTCACCTCCGCAGACATCAGTTCTCCATCCTCGTTCACAGCATCCAAAGGGAAGAGATTTACTCTTTTTTACAGTCAAGCTGCCTCCTGTAAAATGCATACCTTTCCCTAATGGGGAATGTTCTGTTCCATGTGGTCACGTAGCCAGGGAGAAATGCCCTCAGTACTGGGGATGAGGCGTGCAGAACAACCTGCAGTTGCATGGGAGCAGGAGAGTGTTGGCAGGGAGATGGGATCAGAGGAGGTTTGCTCAGGCTGCCCTTTGTGGGGATGCCAGAGTATGGCTGAGACTCCTCCAGCCAGCAAGGTGCCACCAGCATGGTCCCAGCTTCATGGTCACTGGGTGTGTTTAAATGGAACCTTCCAGAGAATTTTTTTTTCCATCAACAATGATCTTCTTCCCTGACACGCAGGAGGTGTTGGTGCTGGCAATCCATCAACACTCCTCCCACAGACCCACACAGAGCGAGTTCCAGCACGGGTGCTGCCCAGGCAAAACCTCTGTTTGACCAGCAAGGTGAAACACCTGGGCTAGATATTTTAATATGGAGACATGGTTAGTTTTCTCTGTACCAAATCTAGACATACCCTTGGACCTCACTGAATTCACCTGAATTAATGAAACAAGGGTTCACTAATTAAGGCTTTACAAGTGGAGAAAGGAAATCAATTATCTTAATAAAATTGCTGAAAACTACAAGGTGCAACATACTAAAGTGGAAATCCCTAGCATTTACATCACATCAGTTCTAGCTCTTACAGTTTCATTATGGTTTTTATAAAGATCAGGTGTTTCGATATTTTTTCTCCTAAAAACACATTGTTATAGTCAAATGTTTAAAAGATTATCTTGACTTTCATTTGAATGTGATGCACATCTTGATCAACCGTAGACAAAAATTTAGGGATTTGACTCTTGAGGGTCCACAATATAAAAGACAAGCAAATAAAACTTTAAGCATTTTTTTTTACCTTTGGCAAACTTCTGGGCTTGTAATTGACTTCAGTATTCAGTGACCTGACTCCAGATTCCTGAAAGCTGGACATTGGCAATATCAATGCTCTTGTTCTGCAAGACATATTGTCAGCACATATTTGGAATGGCCTCCATAATTCATTCATGAGTTACACATTCGACCCAAATATATACTGAAAAAATCCTTTACCATGTCAGTCATTTTTATTGGAATGATATGTATTTACAACGTGTAATGAAGAAACACAAGCTGGTCTCATACTGCAGTATGCTTTTGATTTTCACCTGTTATTGTGGGTGAGAAAATTAGTTTAGCCTGATTATTAGCCAACTTAATTGTAATGGGGAAGAGAGTGTCCCACTAGAACACCAAGAATAAACTTAATTTCACTCTCTTTTTTTGTGATGTAAATCAGTAAATGAGTTTAGATATTTGCTTTCTACCTAGTATTTCTCTGTCTTCCACTAGCACAAAATTATTTAGGAATAGTTGTTTAATGAATTTTTTTTTAGATAGATTAACCACATTTTTTTTCAGAGAGAAAGAGCAGGAGGGCTTTGTAGAGCTTTGAAAATTCCTGTGCGTAACTCTCACTTTTAAAAACCTATCTCTTAATATATTTTACTCTTTCCTCTGTCACTTGAAGACCTTTTTCAGTTGGATCTTTCTTAGAAAATTAAAGTCTTCAAATTTTTGTTTCGTTTTGTTTTAGGTTTTAGAAGTGTAAGAAATATTAAATTTGTCCTTCTGTAGTTTGGCTTAAAAATAGGGTTTTTTAAGTCAGCTAATGTGATGCTGAAATTCATGATATCTTAAAAAAGCTACATGAAGAATTAATCATGAAATATGTAGGTTTTTTCCTCATCTTTTCTAGAATCAGTTGACTTAATGTTAGTCAATCTGAATTTAAAAAAAACCCAGCATTTTTCTAATGATCAGAGGCTGAAAGAAGTTTTGAAGGAATGTTGTTTCTGAAATAATTCCGTGACATAGACAATGATCTACCAATAGGCAAGAAAAGAGGACCATTCAGTTCTAATAACTAATGATAAAAACGCCAGGAAAGTTTTAAGACACCTTGACATGCAGCAGAACACATCAGATTCAGGTGAATCTGATAAATACAAGGAATAATAATTATAGGATTTGTAACTTTATTAACTGTTTAACGTGTCATTTTCTGACATTGAAATCATTAAAGGAAAATAAGAAAGGGCTACTTTCTATTAAAAAACTTCTACATCTTTAATTATCCATTTTTATCATGTAGGCATAAATGAATAGTCTTAAAAAAGAAAATTTTCAGAAAATATATATCTTTAGCCTTTGAAATAAAAGGATTACAACTATAACAAATTCTCTGAAATTAAGTTAAATTGAAATTGTCTCTTTACCCTGTAATATGTCCAAAAAGACTCATCTGAAATATAATGTAAATATCAAAAAAAGGGAAAAATAATACCTGAGAAGTTATGGCAGACCTAATAGCATTCCTATAAAAATAAATGCAGAAAATTTGACTATAACTTCCATTTAAGTAGTACGTATTTTGGAAATAAAAAGCTTTCGTTAAAATGTTGAATTTAAAAAAAAAAAAAAAGACAACCCCAAAAACATGACAGAGCTTATAATCATGATATCATCATCATGAATTTGGGGGGAGAACATATCAGGAAAAAAGTTAACTGTTACACAACTTCCCATACTCATGCCTATTTTGGAAAAAGAAAAAAGAATTCCCTGTCATTTGAAATACTGTAGATGTACGTCATGGATTACTGAATAAAAATGCATATCCAAGAAGGTGTAGTGCAATTTGAACTTCATAATGTTTTGTCCTGAGATGTTAATAGGGTAGCTTTAAGAACAAATCGGGCAACATTTGACTATAAATATTTTTCTGGAGCATTTATATACTGCAGCAAATAATATTCTAAACGGCTTTTCAAAGGATCATAAGGGAGATACAATTACCATATTTTATTGAACTCAGTTATGCATTCCCTTATAGATTATCTTGGAAAATCCCAGAGTACATGATAGCACAAATCAAAGCAGCTGCTGTTTTATCCATGGCACTACAAACAGAGACCTACTGCAGTCAGTGCTGACTGCCAGAGTTGTCAGATTCACACACCGGCGCAATTGAGCGAGGGAGGTGATTTCCTCTTCTCAGTGTGCAACTTGATAGTGTTTCACAAATCACTGCTCCGTGTCTGTTTTCTGCTGTTGAATCTAAAACCTGCCTTCTGTATTCCTCTGTATATATCTTCATGGAACCAGATACACATAAATCATCACTTTACAAATCTCAGCTTCTTAAATACGGCCGTGCATACCTGGCCTGATGACAGCAGCCCTGAGCACCTGGCAGCTCCCACTGCTGCCAGCAGCAGCAGCTGAATTATTGACACAGCTTTGTAGTCAGCTCAGGTACCAACAAGGACACAACACAGGCAGTTGGGGCAGACAGGAGACCATGCTCAGATGATGACACCACTAGCACAAAATGTCCTGGATTACCTGAAATAAGACTTAGGCGCTCTTACTTTCTAAAACAGGGCAGTTGCACACAGACAGGGCACTGGAAATTATCTATGCCCCTTCAATCTCTTGAAACATGCCTAGGAATTGCTCAGGGTGATATTGGCTGGTGGTGCTAGAAAGTCCAAAGCAACGGAAGAGCCCAAACTAACAATTCAATAGCACCAAGGGTCAGTGTCCAGTCCTAAGGAATGGCAGGTTTCAAACTAAACCATTAGTACAGCAGCATGAGTCTGGGTGTAGAAACCATATTCACTTTCCTATCAATAAAATATTAGAGACAAATCTTTTCTTCAGCAGCCACGGGACAGTAAAAACAGAGAAAAGCATTCAGATAAGATGAAAAACTGCATTTCAGTGTTTAATGGTAAGACACAGTCAGTGTATCATGAATATTTTTTTCCAGACACAGTATATTTCACTCACACTTTAGATAGCCCAATGTTTCTGTGGCAAATCTCGAACTAAACTTCAGTTTAGACTCAGAATATGAGTGTTTAATTAAAAGCTGCCACTTATAGACAAGTTTGGGTTTATTTCTATATGAATATTTAGTCAGTTAATGCACTGGAAATTAGCATTTACTGATGGAAGGGTAACACATAGTTCTAAATGCCATCAAAATAGAAAGTAAAGGAGGGAAACTCACACAGCCACCAGATATCAAGGCCAACANCAAATGCCATCAAAATAGAAAATAAAGGAGGGAAACTCACACAGAACTGTTTCTGATTAAATGTAAAACATGACGCATAGTGATTTTAACTAGCCACCAGATATCAAGGCCAACAGGCTGAGTTGGTCTAAATACGCATAAACAGAGATGGGGAAAGAGCCTTTTCACACTCCTGAAGTTTTCTTTACCAGTCTTCTCACATAGGCTTGGTGTGACTGTTGTTTTGTAAGACTGAGGTCAAATATTCCGTTTCAGAGTTCAGGTTGTTTCCTCCCTTCCTGAACAGCAGCCACTGTCTGTTATTTACTGCAGGGCACGTGTCAAACCCATCTCAGTGGGGCTGGCTCTCCTCTCCAGAAGGCTTTCCCAGGGAAAGGTAGGCTGACCACCCTCGTGAGGATAGCTGCCACTTCTACCGCTTGCAGTGAGGAAATTCAGCTTGACTCAGGGAAGGGGGCCCCCTCCTGATTTCCACAGACAGGGATTGCAGTAGTAAGCAATAAATGAATGGGGGAAGCAGAAGACATTCTGGAGTGCCAAGGGGGAAGTATTTTGAGAGTGGTTGAAGAGGGTTGAAGGGATGGGTCTGAAGGGATGGTGAGAAAAGGGTATATGAACATGAAACATGGGGAAGGGTGTCAGAAAACAGCACCATGTAAGCGTAGGCGAAAAGTGAGTGTGGGGTCTCTAGGCAGAACACAGGATGCAATCTATACATAGAAAATTATTGCAGTGCTAAACCTCTATAAATAATTGCACTGCAAAACCTCTGATGAACATGAGATGCTAATGTATATCAATTGTTAATATGTACATATATATGTATGCATTCTTGTATGCTTATCATTGCAATGTCTGTGGGTAATACATATACACTATATAATACATATCTATTTTTATATATATACATATATATTATTATTTTCAGGGTTTTAGCAGTAGAGCTGATACCTGCTTCCTCCATTGCATACTGAAGAAGCAGAAGAGAAATTTCACTCTTTAAAAGAGTCAGAACACAAAAACAATTTAAAAAAAAAGCGAAGCAACAGTGAGATTAAGAAAGTATCTGTCTCTAAAACAAATGGAAATTGAAGGAGGACTTCCTGAGGACCTTGCAGATTAACAAGAAAAGAAGACGCCACTAGCTTAAAAAAGTAACCCAGTCTGGGGACCGGGCAGTCGCTTCCCCCTCCAGTACAACTGGATATGATGTTAGCAGCTTTTTCACATGCAGGGGTGTGAGTTGTCCAGATACCTCAAAATGCAAAATGCAGTGCAGTGTTGTAGCCATTTTCCTTGTGTCCATAAGCATTTTATCCTGTTGTCTACCTGTGTACAGGGATATAACCACATATGACATGCAAACACACATAACAGCTAGCTTAATGCCTGCTGAGCATAAATACACACATATTTACAAGGTATTTATTGAGGGAGCTACTGCCTCTTAATCTCCTTCTGGATTTTAATAAAAGCAGCCTTTCTGAAGAAGCTAATTATGTAGAGCCTCTCTGTATCTCATAAATCTCACCCATCTTACTCCAATTAAAAAGTGGAATACAACTTGCTTTTGGATTGCTCTGACCAGGAAGAATGTTTCCCCATCCACCATCATTTCAATTCATCTTTATTTTACTTTGCTGGAAGTGCATCTTTGTAACTCGCGGTGCTGGGTGAAGTGCCCAGCTGTGACGTGAGACGTCGGGTTCTGTCAGTCACATCAACTGATGTGATGTGACAGATCCTAATGTGATGGGACCAATGCCCTGCTGCACATCTACTGTGTCACTGTGTTCAATTCAGGGTCTGCTTTCTCTGAGAAGAAATGCAGTGAAGGAAGCCAGGCTTCCCACGGCTGATGAAGCGAAATGATTTTGTAAATGAAAATGCAATAAGGTGTTTGCTGCATACGCAGGCACCAGTAGCCTATTTGGTATGTTTTGTTTTTCTGTTTGTTTGCACTGGCCAACAAATGATATCCAGCCGTGAATTTTGCATAAGTTTTCTGACCATCCTGTAAAACTCTGACTAGGGTCTGTCTGAGGGCAGGACTGGAGTGCCGCCTCTTGGAGTGTTGCTCTGCTTGGGACAAATGATGTTTCTGGAACACCCAGCCACTACTCCCCGATGGGTGCCACAGTGCAGATTTGGAGGTATCCTCCTGCAGCTCCTCCATGTTCAGAGCCAACAGCCATTGCTTTTGCTAGCAGATTTTTCACACCAACCCTACCATATACCCCTGATCCTCAGCAACAAAACATCTTGAGGCAGTTTGTCCTAGTAGTGGCATTTCTTCTCAGAATGCAAACTTGTCTCTGAAAAAGCACCATAAAGTTTACTCAGATCTTAAAAATGTTTTCAGAATACTTCCAAGGATATAAACCCAGTAATCACTCATTAAGACATCACACTTAGCAGAAATGTTGGCTTTTAAGGATATGGCTTTCCTTACTCTTTTGGCAGTGACAACCCTTGGATCTCTGTACCTTTTCCTATTAGCAGTCCTTCCACATGAGACAGCCACAGGAGCCAGTGAAGCCCATAAAAGAAAGCAAGTCAGTCCTGTCATCATCATCTTCCAGTATATGCAGCTCCCTGTGAAACTGGATGGGTAAGAATAGTAAATTATCTCCTTCTCAAGTCAGCTCCAGGTGAGAGTTCTAGCAAGATTTTTTAATATCTTTTGGCTAAGTGCTCCACTCTGTGAAGTGCTGACCATCCCAACATTGCATTATCACTAGTTTCACCGTAGTAATCTTAAACAATTGCTCTGGCACTAAGCAGATATTTCATTTTAGGATAAAGCCAATTTTACAACAGTTTTTTCAAAATGGCTTTACATGGGTCACCTTGATCACAGAGAAATTACTGGTTAGCTTTTTACTCCTAACCCCCTCAGTCTCTCTACATATTGGTTACAGTAGAAATGCATCTCTGTTTATTATTCTCATTAAGGAGTAGTCCAAAAAATACCATGCAGCAGTATGAGAATGGTTGAAGTGGTTGTAGGAGCAGGGAAAGCCCTTTGGGTTACATATAGATATGGATGAAACATCTTCTGTCAGAATCCACAGAAATGTGCAGGAAAGATGGTATATATCTTCTGGCACAATTTCTTAGGAACCTGTCAGCCATGTTGCTATTATACAAAAGCTTATTTAAAGAAAACCTAACAAATAAACCCCAACTCAATCAAACCTATCAATTTTTATGTAGGTAAACAATCAATTTATGCTCCCACTCCATGTAAGAGTCTCCTGAGTATTTTATGTTCCATCACTGGAATTTTTTTTTATTTTTTTTTTTTTTTACATTGGAAATTACTGGCTTAGAGAAAGGTGAACCAAGCACATCAAAAGGGGAAAATAACCCAAAAAGCTTTCTTCTAAGAAAAGCATCATTGGGATTTTTTGTTGCTAATACAAAACGTGTTACCTTGGTAGAAAACAGAAAAAAGAGCTGAGTGGAGGAGCACAGAGAGAGAGAGACAGAGAGCAAACCTAGGAACTGGAGCTTAAAAGGGATTTGGAAAGTATTCATTTCAATAAGCAGAATTCACAAAGCCAAGGTCCACATACAAAAAAACAGGGGAAGTTTTGTGTCTCAACAGGCCCAGCACTGAGATGAGTGGCAGAGAGGAAATCAAAATGAACTCATACCAAATGCTGCTGCATAGAGCACATGAGCAACACCTTCGTCCACTGCCATACAAAGCTGCCAACCCACAGCATTGAGCAAGTAGGTTTTTAAAAATCTTACTTTAAGCCAAGATATGGTTTCCTGTACTTAGAACTATAAATCAGTCTCTTGAATGTAGATTACTGTCTCATTCCTCATGATGGAAGATGAACTGGCACAAATATCATTCCTCCTGGGAAGTAAGTTCAAACACTTTCAAACTGGGTGCATGGCTTAGGTTTCCCAGTCATGTGCAAGAACTCCAAACTACTAATCAACTCCCATTTTCCAAGAGGCAGGCTTTCCTTTCTGACTGCACCACACCCCTTCCCCCTCAGGCCTTCACACCATGTCTCTGACTGACAGTGACTGTGCACTGGGGTAATGATAGTGCTGCTGGGTGCCCTCCTACCTCCCCAGGCCCATCACATCTGAGGTTCAGATGTAGGAATGGTAAGGCTGCAAAGCCCTGCAGGGCTTTGGCTCCACGGTGCTCTGTCCAACTAAGATAAGGGCAACCCTGTATGCATGTGGTAACATCACTTCAAGGCTATAAATAAGCTTTGTGGTGTAAACAGAGGTTCCTGGATAGGCTCTCCTACCCTTAATAGTTAGGCAACGTAATTGTTATTTATTTTTTAATCGTTCCCTTTGATTTAATTGCCTATATGCTCCCTAGGGTGCATTTTAATTACCAAATGACTACTTTGTATCCTGGCTAAGTACTTCCACATAAAAGTGAGTCTTGAAATTCAGGAAAAGGTGAGTTCCTCATTGCTGGACAACAGTTGGCAGCGGCCCATCATTTAAAATCCAGGATTTACAAGATACAGGTGGAATTCTCTCACTCATGGCAGAAGTGGAGACAGTTGGTGGGGAGAAGGTTAAAAGGGTGACATCTACCTATTTTCTCCTTACCCATCAAGGTGAACAGATGGGTGTGGTGGCCATGTTCCAGCACATGGGACAATCACAGTGCACTGTGTCCCACCTGCATTCCCACAATTGCTGCTGGAGAGATGAAAGCTTGCAGGCAGGATTTTCCAGGAACGGGCTGTTGGCTGCCAGCACTGCTCCTCTGGGATTTGGGCCTGGTAGGTGCTGATGTCACACTGTGTGCTCTAGTGCTCCAGCACTGGATGGGGAGATGGCAATCATGTATGAAGAATGTCATCAAAGCATCATCATTCTGACTCCAGAGGAGAAGGAAATATTTCTGTTGTGGACATGGTCTCTGACAGGGTGCATTGAAATCACCGCCATCTGCAATGGCTGAAAAGGCTTTGGGAATGGTCCAGGAGGAGGGTTACTGGAGAGAACGGCTGCGCGTTGACAAGGAGATGAGTTGCATAATCCAATAGGCATTCTCCCCCTCTAGTATTTATGTCTCCATGATTATTGATAAGGAATGAAGTAGACGAAGACACAGCAGTTGATGGATTAGGATGCTACTTAATTTTCATTATGTGTCTCTTCAGATGGAAAATGAGACCTTTTAACCTTCTAGCAAGCTCCCAGCTAGAACTTCCATTGTGGATTCTGTAAAAATGAGACTGTTTAGACACTTAAGAATGCTTCTTCACCCTTTGTGCAAGTGGCTGTTAAATGGTGCTGTTATGTTTATATCTAATATTTAGGCACTTGGATTCTGCTTGTGCAGAGACAGCAGCAGCCTCAATGGGATAGGCAGTACTGCAGAGAGCAGGAAAGATGCTTCTGTCAGGGTATCTTGGCTAGTCTTTGTTCAGAGCAGGATAGCAATTATAAACATAGACTTAGAGGTGGTGTATGAAAATTAAAGGGTCAGTTACACTTGCAAGGGAAAAGAAGATTCTATAGCTTGATTAGTCTTAAGGCTATCTCAGATTTATTTTTTTTTGTGTCTATTTCTAAGACATTTGATTCTTCATTACACACAGCGTAACTCAGGTCTTGCTATGATATTCATTAATTATGTGAAGGTTTTTGCTGCCTCTTTCTGTTTGTGACTCCTCCTTTGGTTTCAATCTCGAAGACGTATCATGTAATAATAGAATAAAACTTTATTCCATCTCTCTGTATGCATATAGGCCCCAAATGCTTGGAGTAGCAGCAGAAAATATTATTTTGCCTGGGACTTTTAACAAGCACAAGAAAAAGTGACAGCAATTGTATTTGAAGTGTGGACATTGTACATAAAATGATTACATCTCATGGCTTTTCCTTTTGGGGAAAAGAAATGCCATTGTAAAAGTAGTTTTCATAGGATGAGATTTTCAAAAGCACCAAGCATACACCATTGGGACAAGATTTCTAGAAGGCTTTAGCTGTGGTGTAGAAATAAGTGTCCAGATGTCCAAAGAGCTCTAGCCACAATATTGTGAGCATTTACAAAAATCTGGTCTGTATTTTAGCACGTAAATGGGAGCTGAGCTATTTGGAAAAATCTCACCTCCATGCTGGGTGTTAAGCTGACTTGAAAAATAAAAGTCTTGGTCTGAGGCTGTTTTGGTGGGGGGATTGTTTTTTGTTTTGGTTGGGGTTTTTTTTGAGTTTTTTTTTGTCTTGTTTTGAGATTTTTTCTGTTATTGTTAAAAGAGAACCAGTCTTGCACATCATTAAGTTGTTTACTGGTTTTGTGGAGCTTTTCGCTTTTAAGCACATATTTCAGTTTGTCCATCCAAACAGTCCAGTTGCCTTTAAGCAATATTGACATACTTAAAACTAATCATGTCCTTTTTTGGGCTGGAGATTGAATTTATTTTTTAAAATATTTCCCCATTTAACTGTCTTTACCAGCAGGCCACATGCCTGGAGGAGGTGTGACTGAATGGGGGCCAGTCACAGTAAAGCAAAGCTTATCTCAGAGTCTGTGGCTGTGTAACTCTGAAAGTGTCTTTGCAAGACACTCTAAATATTGCAGTTGAGCCACAAATAAACATGACAAAGGTTTTATAGGTAAAGTATTGACAACATTTCTTCTGGAGCTGTGCAGCAAGAGTCGAGTAGGCTAGAAATGTGCTGGAGCAAGTCCAGAGAAAGGCAGTGGGGCTGGTGAAGGGTCTAGAGAGTCAGTCCTATGAGAAACAGCTGAGGGAGATGGGGGTATTTAGTCTGGAGAAAATGAGACTCAGAAATGTCCTTAACAGTCTCTATAACTACCTGAAAGGAGAGTAGCCAGGTGGGGGTCAGACTCTTCTCCCAGGTAGGAAGTGACAGGACAAGAGGAAATGGCTTCAAACTGTGCCTGGAGAAGTCCAAGCTGGACAGCAGGAAGAATTTTTTCACTGAAAGGGTGGTTAAGCATTGGAACTTAATGGTGGTTTAGCATGGACTTCCCAGAGAGTTGGTGGATTCACCAGTCCCTGGAGGGGTTCAAGAAGCAGCTGAACATGGCACTCTGTGATGTGGTCTAGTTTACAAGGTGATGATCAGCCAAAGGTTGGACTTGATGATCTTGGAGGCCTTTTCCTTTTCCAACCTTGATGATATTGTGATTCTGTGAAAGTGGACCTATACCAAAAGAAACAGGATACTTTTATCCCAAAAATCAAAAAAATATTACTCAGCCTGTAAAGCCTTTTCAGAGAGTTGTTCTAAAGAAGAGTGAAAATGGGCGCCCTCCATTCCCTCTGAAGCCCAATGCTCTGGTTAGAGCATTGAAGGGTAAGGCAATATATCTTCTCCTTCTTTTAGATGAATATATATCTACTTTAGGTATCAATTCAACTTTGGAGAATAATTTAGTCATACTTGTAAATGGCATTCCAACAAAAAAGGTCATCAGTTTTGACAGCATTGGATTGACTTATGGAAAACTAAGGCTGAGTTTCTGGTGTTAAAAATGTTAACCCTTTTCCAGCAGCTACTGATGCCAGGAACTTGCTACAAATTTCCATGAAGGTAGGAGGACATAGGAACACAGAACTGCCTACACAATAAGCATTTCTCTCAGAATATCCCAGCAAAGCTTACTTTGAATATTGCATCCTATATATAACCCTAAAACTCTTATCAGATACTGAAAAGGTATAGACAATTGCTTCTGTACAGGATTGAATGGATTGCAGGTCAGGTGATCTGAAGGTTGGCTGATGGATGAGACAAACACCTCTCATCACTATGCTGGATCAATCCTTACTTAAGTGCTAGATTTATGACTGCTTCTCCCATCCATTTTCAGATTCTGTCATTGTTTCTGCTTTGGCTCAGGGCCAAATTAAGTTGTTCAACTATAAGTCAATGTTTAGAGCCCCAGGTCCTGGAGCAGAAAGTGATTTCACAACCTCTGTTCTCAATTAAAAGAAAATACAATTTTTGTGAATCTGTGTTTGTCAGTGTATAGCATGTACTGCCTTGGCATGTCCACTCCCTGTTCTCAGGGCTTTCAAAAATGAGGCACTGGAACATATACATATACATACACACTGCAACATAACCTTGAGTGAAATATTTTCTGGAGATGATATGACCTGATTCTTAATTTCTAATTCTTCTGATCCCAACTTTTGGGAACGGAAAGAATAAAGGGACAGGATGAGCAGTTCTGTCACAGGCATCTAATTTTCTTCACAGCTGAAACCACCACATCTCACAGCCCCCATGATTTTTTGGAAGCATTGCAGTGTTTTCCTTCCACAGAAAACCTGAAATTTCCTGGGCTTGTGAGATTCCAATCCAGTAGGCAGCTACTGTGTTGAAATGCCACCCAGGCATGGGTGTGGCCAAGCTGTGACAGAGGTCAGCACTTTCCAACATCTCCAGGTCTGCCAATCTCAGAGCTAGAGAAACCCACAGGGAACAATTTTTCATCTTCTACATACTTTTGGGAGCAGTTCTTTTCCAGAAGAAAGTTGCTAAGCATTTCCATACGACAGCTTCATTTTCTGTCCATCAGCAGCACAGTCTGTGCAGGCAGACTGCTGTGTCAGGCAGCTACCATGAACACGTGTCTTGGAGCTCCACCAAGCCTTTTTCCCATAGAGATATTGTTCAGTTCTGCTGGAGGTACTGAACAGCACAGTAGCTCTTGCCAAAACACTTCCTTGTACATTTATTTAGCGTGTACAAATTAGCTATTCCTCCAGCATTTATCCACCCCTATTTGCCTGCCTTTTCTTTTTTTTTTTTTAGAAATATATTGCTAGTAAAGAATTAAAAAGGCAAAAAGTGTTGTTTAGCCTGTCTGTAGAGAGAACGACATGAAATAAAAAGCACATGCAAAACTACCCCAGCCCAGCTGGACTAATCATCATAAAGGTATTCATCATGAAAGTCCTTCAGTAGAGGGGTCCACAAAACATCTATGCACACTTTTTTAACCTTATATTCCACAGAAGTTGTGTCCCTGCAGATCTTCCATGGCCTGGTAAGAAAAACCTTGGGTGCAGCATTATTATTATTACTATTATTATTATTACTACTATTATTATTATTATTATTGTATCCACATTCATTGATCTTCCTCTGGTTAGACAGGAAACCATGAGTGCAAACTTCCAGATAGGAGCAGAACCTTGCAACTCCAAAGCAGGCATTTAAGTGGGAGGAGCAGCCTTCTCTGCCTCTCTTTACTTAAATTCTTGAACAAAACCTTTACTGAGGAAAAAAGTGAACCACAATGTCAAGTTCTGAATCCAATAGAACTTCTAAATTCAGAACAAAGGAGTTCTGCTCTCATGCTAAGAGCCTGGTAATCTTCGCTGAGCGAAAGTCTTGATCCCCGAAAGGCCTGTAAATAGTATCACAGCTCAAAATTTTCCAGTGATATTAATTTTCCATCTGAAAACAGATTCACTGATGTTAAAATATCTTGAAAGAAAATGATATAATATATCAAGGCAATAATACAAAAAAGTATACTTATCCCTCATCAACAAGAAGCAATTTGATAAAGTCAAATAATTACCTGAAATTACATTTACTGGAGATTTTAAACAGCTATTTTAATTTATTTAAGAATTTTCTGGGATTTCAATCACTGTCCCAATCTAAGCTGAAATAGAATTTCAAAAGATTTGCGTCTTCAAAAGATTTGAAGACTAAATTCTCAATACTAAGGATTACTGATCAAAATAAAGTTTTTTATTCTGATGCGTAGCTGTGCACCACTGGGCCTGCTAGAAAGTAACAGAAATTAAGCACTTAAATAGAGCCATAGAGGAGGGGACTCACTTCCTTCTTCTGTGTTTTAATCTGCCATTGACTT
The DNA here is from genome assembly GCA_013399915.1 of Illadopsis cleaveri. Classification (NCBI taxonomy): domain Eukaryota; kingdom Metazoa; phylum Chordata; class Aves; order Passeriformes; family Timaliidae; genus Illadopsis; species Illadopsis cleaveri. The sequence continues at coordinate 258,793 of VXBB01014393.1, forward strand.
GAAGAGTACCTTTGAAGGACTGAATATATAAATAATAATCATATAATACACTTAATAAGCAGTCATTTGCTGACTTGTGTCTATACAGTTACTTCTAGTTGGAATGCTGGTCCTGAATATTTGAATTCCCTCTTTTGCCTTCCACCTTCTTCTTCTCTGCCAAGTTGCAATTTCCATACTGGGTTATATCAACAGTGGTGGGAATAATGTTTCTAACTGCATCTCCACTTCTATTAAAAACAAACATTTCTACATAAATCTGCTAATGTAAGGCATGGTATTACTTACATTTTTTGCCCCCGTTAATGATGAAAACAAATGAGTAAGATTTATCTCTTTGACAAGTCATGTGGGTGTGAATCTTTAATTAGCATATAACAGGTTTAGACTTCAAGTCCCTATAGGCGTGGGAATCACTTAAGGAAGAAAATCCCACTTGGTAAATCTTTGGCTTAGGAAGCCAAGAATGTTATTTTAAGAGATACCTGTAAAGATGATGATTGCAATCTTAGTGCATGTCAAGGTAAAAAAGCAAGCTATTTAATCTCCCAGAAATTCGGTGACCATACTTTGATGACAAGCCAGATGGCAGCTGTTCCCCAAGCCCAGTGCCAAGAAAGATGATTGGAGCTGCAATTTACCTTCCGTGGTGAAGCTCAGTGCTGGATACCACAGCTGCGGATTTGGCTGCTGCCAGTAGGTGTGTGCACAGTTGGTTTCCTCCCAATTTGGATTCATCAGGTAAGAGGCTGTATCAGTACCCAGCAATTATGAAATTGGCATGCGTTGGATTGTTTACTCACAGTAATATTCCTACTGGACTTTATTAAAACACCATCTGTTGTCAGTACAGACAAAGAATCAAACCAGAAATATCCATGGAGAGTGTGCATGTGCACGTGTGTGTGTGTGTGTGTTCAGCTGTGTTGCAGGATCAGGTCACATTTCATATTCTCCTTTCTTCTTTACAGGTAGCTTTCCATAAAATGCCTACATTCCTAATCAATTTTTTTCCCTCTCATAATTCCACCTAGAAAAAGAAAATTCAAGTGGTAAAATATGAAAAACTGGTCAAAAGGAAGTTATACCTTTGTGAGTTGTGCTGGAAGGGAAATAAATGAGTCTTTGCATGTGGGTGGGAACAACATTAGCTTTACTACAAATTAAGGCTGAAATGGTTGAAGAAAAAGCCATCTGACTGAATGATGTTCAGTTAGAACAAACTTCTGTGTTAATGTGTAGTATATAGGGTGAGTAATAAAGGATATCTGCCAATAATAATATCTTTAGGGCTTGATAAAAAAAAGGGACTAGCTTTTACAATCAGCTGTTTGCTCTTGATTACTTTTTTTCTGTAATCTTTCAGATGGGGATCAGATATTCTTGATGCACAGCTGGTCTCCACAAATGGCCAAGAATCATTTTTCATATACCTACATATAATTCCAGGTGAAATTAATTAGTTGGAATTCTTCATCAGGTAACACACTAATAAAATATGATGCAAGTAATTAAAAATGCAAATACAGGGAAGAGGGCAGTAAAACTTAGATATGTCATTTCAGTCCTACAAAAAGGCATCTGTCAATTTAGATCTTTAGTGCAAGCACTCACACATACACGTACACAAAAAAACCCTTTAAAAATAAAAATGTAAACAAGTCCCAGTACACATCGTAAGATTAAAGCTGTAATAAAGGGAAAGAACACAATCCAAGAACATCCCCTGGGAGAAGGAGGAAAGTGTGTTAAAATGCTTGGGTTGTTTATGAACTAAGTGTATGGAGATCTCTCAGTGTTGAATGAAGAAGTTGGGGTATTTTAGAGGACCCACAGGGAGGTTATTTACTACAGTGGGGAGTCACTAAAGCCTGTTTTGCTCACTGTACCCAGCCATCAGAATGAAAATATTAGTCCTAATATAAGTGTGTGCAATCTACCACCTGGGGTGGGATTGTGCATGGTCAAGCGGGAGGAGATTTGCTCCAAATATGAGCCCATGCTTGTTACATTATTTAATTTTATCCACATGTGGGCCAAAGTTCTTCCTTAAGTTATAACCACAATGCTGTTCCAGAAATTTGACTCTGGGAAGGACAGGGCATAATTTCCATGCTTACAGTATAATACTTACGGTCCCTTTGTTTTCATCATCATCATCATCACTGCTCCTCTACCAAATTACTTAAGCCCTGAGTGCTTAAGTCCTGTAGCCTTCTCTAAGAAGAACTAAAATGGACCCATTGCATTAAAGCAGCAACCTCTCCAGCAATAATGCTCCCAAAATCTAGACCCTTGTATTTGAAACTCACAGAGGACTAATCTCAAGAGTGATACCAATGTTTCTCAAATCAGGAAGTTACAGTACTTTGCTTTAGTGCTTCAGTTTTATATATCTATTTATTCACCTGATGAGAGGAATGTAACATTTTACCTTGACTTATATCCTATGTAGAAACTCTTTTTTTCTTTTTTGTTAATCATATTAGTAATAATAATCTCAGACACTGGAAGAGGTTGCCCAGAGAAGCTGTGGGTGCTCCATCCTTGGAAATGTTGAAAGCCAGGTTGGATGGGTCTTTGTGCAACATGGTTTAGTGGAAGATATCCCTGCCCGTGGCAGGGGGGATGGAGCTAGATGTGCATAGAATCATAGATGAGAATCATGGGCTGAGTTGGAAGGGACCCAGAAGGATTACTGAAGTCCAGCTCCTGACCTTGTACGAGACCCCCCCCAAGAATCATTGTGTGCCTGAGAGTGTTACCCGAATTGTTGGTCACTGCTGGAGCTTGCACTCCTGAGGAATATATGGCAGGTAAAGAGTAAAGTTAGGCCCCTGAACTTTAGGAAAGAAGACTTCCAGCTCTTCTGGTAGATAGCAGAATCCCTTGAAAGTCTACCCTTAAGGACAAGGGAGGGAACAGAGCTGGCAGAGCTTTAAGGAAGTCTTTCATAGATTGCAAAAGCTGGCAATCCCCAGGGGCAAGAAATCAGCAAAGAAGGCAAAAGACCAGGAGGCTGAGTAGGGACCTGCTGGTCGAATTACAGGGAAAGAAGTGAATGCATAGACAGTTTAGACTACGAAAAGTGACCTGGGAAGAGTACAGAGACGAAATACAGTTGTGCAGGGATGGGGTGAGGAAGGCCAAGGCAAAGCTGGAATTGAACCTGCCAAGGAGTGCAAAGAATAATAGGAAGGGTTTTTACAGGTATGTTAACAGGAAAAGGAAGGGAAAAGAATGTGTGCCCCACCTGATAAACAGTGCTGAAAATCTGATACCAATGGATGAGGAGAAGGCTGAGGTACTCAAGAGCTTTCTTCCTCAGTCTTCACTAACAGCCTCTCTTCCCACACCTCTCAAGTGGATGGATAGCAGGATGGGGACTGGAGGAGGAAAGTCCCTCCCACTGCAAGTGAAGATCAGGTTCATGACCATCTAACATCCTAATGTACATAAGTCTGTGGGACCTGTTGAGATGCATCCCAGAGACCTGTTGGAACTGGCTGACATTGTTCCAAAGCCACTCTCCATGATGTTTGAAAAGCATCACAGAATCACAGAATCACTAGTTTGGAAGAGACCTTCAAGATCATCGAGTCCAACTCAGCCCTAACACCTCAACTAGACCATGGCACCACATGGTCTGCCACATCCAGTCTTTTTTTAAACACATCCAGGGATGGTGACTCCACCAACCTCCCCGGGTAGACCATTCCAGTACTTTCAGGTGAAGTCCCAGGTGACTGGAAAAAGGAAAACATTTTACCCATTTTTAAAAAGGGTAGAAAGGAAGACACTGGGAACTATTGACCTGTCAGCCTCACCTCTGTGCCTGAGCAGATCATGGAAAAAATCCTCCTAGAAGCTCTATTAAGGCACATGGAGGACAGGGAAGGGATTCAGGACAGCCAACATGGCTTCACCAAGGCCAAGTCCTGTCTGATCAACCTTGTGGCCTTCTGTTGTGAGGTAACTACATCAGAGGACAAGGGAAGGGCTACATATATCATTTATGTGGACTTCTCTAAAGCCTGTGACACGCTCGCCCATGACATCCTTCTCTCTAAAATGGAGAGAGATGGATTTGATGAGTGGACTGTTAGAAGGTAAAGAAAGTGGTTGGATGGTCACGTCCAGAGGGTAAATGTCAATGGCTTAGAATCCCAAAGGACATCAATGAAAAGTGGTGTCCCTCAGGGGTCCATACTGGAACCAGTGTTATTTCATATCTTCATTAATGATGTAGATGAAGGGATCAAGTGCCCCCTCAGCAGATTTGCAGGTGGCAACAAGCTGAATGGTGCAGAAAAATATCAGGATTCCTATTTGTCCTGAACTCCTAGCCCTCCTCAGCCTCAAACCTTCAAGTTTTATGAATGGCAGTGCTTAGAAAAAGGAGATATTTGGATCAGTACTGCAGCAGTTAGGCTAGGTAGACTCCTACACTTCACTACATCATGAAATATGAAACATCTTTAAGGCACTTAAGTTGAATTTTTTAGAGGGAATACAGCGCTCACAATCTGGCTTTCCAATGGATTATTCTTCCTGAATGCTAACCTTTGAAATGTGGATTTTGATGATTTGATAATCTTCATTTGCTGTGATAATACAAGCACAAACAAAACTTCCCAATAATGCCAACCTTTCTGAAGAAGAAGGAAGTTTCCATATCAAAGTTTCCATAGCAAAGTACATTTTTATTCTGTGTATCCACTCAGCCTCCAAGCGTCCTCTATGGGGGTGGTGGCAGGGAAGAGAGAAGAAAAAGTAAACATGTAAAATGGAGCTGCCAACTATTCCACAACACAAGGGTTTTTATGGCCCACAGGTCCATTAGAAATTCAACAGAAGCAGCTAATTACAAGAACTAAACCATCCTTCTCCCCAAAGTGCAGCATGCAGAAATGACCTGTTAGGAAGATGGATGCCAAATATGTTTGCCAGCAGCAGGGCCAGGGTTTGCCCTGCACTGGAGCTGGGAGGGCACCGCTGGCACACAGGCTGCCTCCTGCCCTACCTGTGCATCAACTCGTCCAGAATAGTCTGCCATGCTGTGCACTGCAAACATGCTGAGGCTGTATAACATCTGTGCCAGTACTTCTGCATCCTTATAAATCATTTCCCAGCTCTTGCTGGGGCAACAAGGAAGAAAACGTTGGCATATAAATGTAAATCACTGTATGTCCTATGGAATAGAATAATAATTGTGTTGATTTACCAGCCATGCACTATTCCCAGGGATAGATGGGAAATATTGGCAAAGAAAGGACTGTACTTCCAGCAAAAAGAACAGATTTGCTGAACTATATAAAAATGGGTGGATTAATCAGATGCTTCTGTCTAGGAAACTTGTTTCCTGTGACTGAGCATGAGGGCTTCACCTCATTGCTGGTTGAAATGTAATTAATTCACCTGTAGTCATGTTAAAAATAAAAGTGTCCAGAGATGTTATTTAATCAGTTACATGGTGAGTATATATGGGCAACTTTTTTCCCCTCCTGTGTGGGATTGTGGATACTTCTGAAGTCACTGGCTGCATGTATTCCCTGTGCATTCAATCTCGGTTGAGGTCAATTTAAAACTTTCACTAGGACCAAGGTTTTATCCACCAAATCTAAAGTCACATTTTGACCATAACTGTGAAGCCTATGACCAACTTTGCAGGGGTTTGAATGTTTTTTTCTCTCAAATTTTTATTTAAGACAAGCTCACTATCATGTTTAGTGTCTCACCACCTACAAATGTGTAATGAAAAGAACATAGTATTTCTAGCAGCATCAACCTAGAGCTACTCCAACGGGATAAAGTGCCCCTAGTCAATTCATACTTTCTCATTAGCTTCCAGCAAGAACACTTTGTTTAATTTTCCATGCCATACTGACCACAACAAACTATGTAAAACAATTTTACGAATGTTTCAGGATTTTTTGGGAGACTTTCTTGCATGACTGTTACATGATGCTAACAATTCCGATCAAGATATACAATGACATTTCATAATACTTTCTCTCAGAATTCCCTGTGCTCTGCACCTGTACATTTGAACACCCAACAACCCAAACACACATAGTGTACATCTGTTCCAGTTGTACTGCTGAAGCTGAAAAACTTTTTTGTCACACTGTGCACCAGGGGCTGAATTCATGCCTCAAAGCACAAGCAGAAATGTGTGAAAAATCATGTGATACAAAATTTTGTTCCAAGGCATCTAGACCAAAGTTTGAAAAATATACCTGTATATCTGTGAAATAGCGTATTGTATTCCAAATCAGTATCTTAGCATTGGTCTGAATACCTTAAGTGTATTATTTACTGGTTTAACCTATACATGTATGATAGATATTTTTGCAGATTTTCTTAGGTTCCAGTATTTTTTTCCATGTATATAGCTCTGTTATTGTAAAAGATCCAGACACTTCATAATTTTTGAGTGTATGCATCACTGAAGTTAGTAATGTTCCAGATCAAAATTAAAAAATTACACAAAAATCATAAGATTTTTAATCAAAACTATGTCAAACTAAAACTGTGATAATAGGTATTATGCTTGGTAACAAATTTTCCATAATTATATACATGGAATAGTGTATATTATGTGCCACTTTATTCTTATATACTTCATTCTTCTACATTATACAGTACTATTTTATACAATTATTGTATAGTATTTTATGATTGATCAGTATCTTACTGTGAAGAAAGTCAGTAAAGGCCAAACAAAGCAAGGCAAAAAGGAAACAAAGCCAAATATCACAATCTATTTTTACAATGAAAATAGTGCCAGAGTAGCTCTGATGCGTAGCACCCTTTATTCTAATGCCTCAAGTGAACAGCATCACACAGTAAATTGCACAGCAATCAGGGTATCCAGAATGATAAAAAGACCATGTAGTATTTCAAGAAGTTAAACCTTAGATTTTCCAAAACATCTCAGACCTAAAAATATTCCTTACTTGGCATAAATTACTTGAATTCCCATCAAAAAACCTAAGCAAATTATGTAAGATATGTTTCAGGATGGGACAAGTCATCATCTGGCAGTGCTGGTTTCTCTTCAGGGAAACCAAACAGCTTGTTTAGGCTAGAAATTAGGTTCAACCAACTTAACTTCAGGCAAGCAGATAGGATGCAGGAAGAATGGATTTGGGGGCAAAAAATGAAGAGTTCTACAAAAGTTACCTTGTTGTTCTGTGGTGGTTTTACGTTCGCTGATTGAGAGATAGGATTTTGGGAGGAAAAAAAGGCGAAACAGGCTCAACTTAGAAGTAAAAAGATAGTTTATTAACACACAATAAGAAAAAAAAAAGAGAAAATGAAACTTTCAAAACCTCTCTCCTCCCCCACAAGT